>CM037786.1:7568588-7618588 GCA_021229015.1 Solen grandis | reverse complement strand
CATCTGTCCATCGTCCATGGGTTGCGTACTGAAACCGTGACGATCCTGTATACACGTGAGTATGAACGGGGTAATGTTAATTGTTTATTTGTTGGGTTTAACGTCCCACCGACAGTATTTCAGTCATTTGAAGATAATGTCTACTTGAGATAGATATTGTTCTGCCACACTGCAGTATCACGCCGTAGACATGTGGCATGATACCACACCCGGTCACATTATCCTTACACCGGGCCAACCAGGCCTGCAACTACCCTTATATGCTGAGCGCCAAGCAAGGGAGCTATAACAGCACCATTTTTACGACTTTGATATGTTGCGGCCGGGGATCGAACCCACGACCTCCCGCACCCGAGGCGGACGCTCTAACCACTCGGGCACCGTATATGTTCAAGATATTAGATATGCATATTTATTTGAATAGCAGCTTTTCACATAACGGACAATGACTGTTAATTTGCTTGCATGTGTCCCAGCAACAGAAATTCAATTATTTCGGGGATTTTGTCTACAGTAGGCAGATATATGCTTATCTGATAGTCATGCAACAGCTTTTTAACCACCACAATGAATTGCAATTTAACTGATCAGTAAAAATGATATACACTTTACTACAATAGTCTTATCTCGAAACCTTTATGTAACTCACTCGGGGATTGCTCATATTCATCTTGATACACTTCAACGGAAATATGCAAACTATGAATATGCAATTTTTTCGTTTCGTTTCTCTGTCGGTTAGGTTTTAAACTCATACTACGCAAATGAGTTTTAACGGTTTTGTTCCAGTTAGTAAAGATAATATATCGTGATAAACGTGCTGTTCAGGTTTTGTGAGCGTGGGCGTATGGATATGACAATTGATTGAGTTAGCCCAGCTTTGTCTATTTTATGAGCTTGATTAGCAATGTGTGCATTTTCAACACATGCAATATAAGACATCAAAGAGGTATGACAGATATGTAGTTAATCGTTATCTAATAAATTTTTGACTTCAGCATTGATATGATATAAGATATAGTACGATAGAAATGTTTCGCATTTGCACAAACCTTCATAGATTTTTAATTTCTCAAAATATGTAATTTACAGATTAATTATGTAGTATCCCATCAGAATCCAATTATCATATAATAGAATGCCTGAAATATATGTTGGAATCAACTGTTTTCAGTAATTTGAAGATTGTCTTCTTGATACAATTACAGGGTAAATCCTAAGATTACTTTTTATTATTTCATATAATTTTTTTTCTATTTGGGACGACGATATAATTTCATCATTGTGTTACGTAATTACATTTATCTAAAAGAAAATGATTTTGGCCATAAATAGAAAAAGAGCATCATTTTATAATATGATAATGTCTTTTTTCTTCTCATAACTGCGAAATACGGTACGGAATTTTAGTATGTTCCAACAAGACGTAACGATATAGTCTAGTATGATGTTTTAATGTAGAATCTCTCATAGATAATGTTTTGAGATGCAAGCAATATTTCGGCTATACTGCGACCTTCAGCTGATTAAGGTCAAATTCAGGTGCATAAATATGTGACACTACATACATATGCAATGTAGCTTTGGCGTCATGTAATTTCAATACATATATTCTATTACAGTGTTCCATCGAAACAAATGATTTTAAAAAATATAAAAAAATGGATGTTTACCTTAGCAGGACGTGTCAGGTTACCGTATATCAATGTCTGTGGTTTCATTTTTTCCAGATTGTACTGTCGCCGATACAGAAAGTGTAGCTCATCTCGAGCGTAAGCGTTCACTTCCGGGTATTCTATAGGAAATGTTGAATTTATATTCAAGAAGAAGAATTTTGTGGAAATTATTTTAGTTCTATTAAAGAATTTACAATTTTAAGAAGAAGAAATATATCTTAGAAAGATAATTCTGAGGGAGTGTATATATCTTTATTCCCATAATCTATGAGAAGAAGATAATGATTAATATTTTCGAATTAAAGCAATACACTTATTTGTTTTCTAAAGAAGGGGTAAACATTATTTTTTTATTAACCACGTAAAAACGCAATATTATGACTGTTTGTTTAGTTGTATGGGTTCTACATAAAGAATAAACAACTACATAGTCATATCGTACCCAATTTGGCAAACATATTGACGGCTTTCACGCGGTGCATCCCATACTCAGGATCAAACCTGGAACACAAGGTAGTAATGCAATACTTTACAAAAATCAAAATGAAATTGGGCCAAAGTAAGTACTGCCTAAATCGTAAATCATTTTTGTTATTATTACTAATATTATGGTATTTTATTATTTATTTAGATTTTTTTATCTCTATTTGATCTATTACCCTTCATTAGCTTCAAACTTCATGTTGAAGTCTTCCTCAATAAGAACACGATGGATTGTGTCAATGTCATCTTTAAGATGCAGAGTCTGAAAAGAAAGCAGAACATTATGTTAAAGCAAAAAGAAGCAAACTGTGTATCTCTTTTTATCCTCATTAATTTCTTTTCAGTTATAAAAAAATCGCTTAACTTTCAGATTTAGATATTTTTATCAATCTTAATCATAAGGGTAGTCAAACTTATATCTGTTTGAAGTCAAACTTTAAAAGAAATCGCGATAGCAAGACCGATTACGAAAGCTATCAAAAAAGTAAATGTATTATTTTAAAGACGAAAGACAGTTTTCCCATCGATGGGAAAAACAAAAATAATTTCTATATTCCTGATTCAAGGTTGTTTCTTTGGCCACTGGTCGCATTTCCCAACTTTAGATTTATAAAAACACACAGATAAAATTTAATTCATGAACAACTAAAGAATGCAACAGAAATGCTAATAAGGTTTGCTGAAAGCGCTTGTATCGTTTATGATTCATTTAAGGAAGAAAAGCATTATTAGAATTTACCTACACAAACTGCTATACTCTCATACCTTTACATATTTTGAAGAGCCAGTGGGTACCGGGTGTTTAAACTTATGTCGGGTCTTCTTGAACTCCTTACCGCCATTCGTTATCCTTGCCGTGTACTCAGCCGTATGGATACCTGATTGAAGTTTGTGAAATTAGGAAGGCTGAAGTAGCAATTGTGTTGTAAACTTGTATTTTGTATAAAAACGTATTAAATGGATATCACGTGCAAATTATATTGAAAAATATTGGCAAAATGGTCGGATCAAATATTACCGTATGCTTGCTAGCTGTATGTTTAAATTCATATGTAAACTATGTTTTAAATAATCAATATAACAGCGGATGAAAAAGAGAGGAAATGCTTTAAATAATCAATATAAAAGCCGATGAAAAAAGAGAGGAAAGCGAGATTACTTACAAAACATAAAGGTAAATTTAAAGTTTTTGTTTATGCTGTTGTTTTTAACAACATTGCCCTAAAGTAATGTAGTTTATCATGGAAATTTTAAAATTGCATTTCAATTGTTTAATATTTACACTTGTATAAAAACGGTTGTATAAGCAACATTGGCACGGCGAATTGCCTTAAATAACGCTCGTTGTTGACTGTTTTGTCCATTTCAATAGTACAGTTTTAAGGTGTTTAAAAAGGTATTGCAAAGGTAAGGCTTGTTTTGGGGGACAATTCGTGCATTAATTAGCAGTTAAATGGACAAAAATTCGAATATTTTAATAATACCCCCTTAAATATAGGTATTGGGTTTTGAAAGATTAATCATGGCCAAAATATGTACCCCATTAAACTATAAAAGTACACTGAATTTGGCAACAGATTTCACCAAACAAGACGATAAGTCCATGATCACTCTTGATAGCACGGGAAGGGGAGTAAATGTTCGTATTCATTATTGTCGAAAAGATCCGGGCGACCTTGAAAAAAGTAACTTCAGTGTAAACCAACTCTTACAGCAAGGGTAACCCGATATGACTAACCCGATATTGTACATATAATTACAAATTGTAAGTAAGCAATAAACTTTGTGGTGTAACGTAATTGTGTTTTTGAAGTCAGTAATCAATGAACATCTGAAGCTTTAGAAATATTGCAAAGATATTTCTTAAGAATTGTAAATGAATCGCCTTCCGAAGGACAGTGATTAAATAATTTGCGTAAGTGTTTTGAGTGCCCAAGGAGACGTTTGTAGATGTCTCAAGTAAACACACTGAAGAATGCAAACAGCCTTTATGTAGTGCAACTACTTGATTTATTTGATCTACGTGCATGACAGCCTGAAGTGCAACTTTACAAAAGGCAACGAATCAATACTGGTGTGTATTTAAACATTTAATTGTATGTGTATAGTGCTATCTAAATATCTAGTTTTGCTAGGTAGGTGCACTGGGTAGATCAACAATTATAAATAACCAATTTGCGCTACTTCCTTGGCCAATACATTTTAATACTATCATGATTTAGATAACTCGGACTCGATGTTCTTATGTCCTATTTTAAACAAAAAAAATACTCATAAACAAAACAGTGTTATGAGGAATGAACAAGATGTACAGAAGATATAATTTAAATACTTCACATAGACACGTTCTTACAAATTCTATTTATGACCTTCCTTTTAGTTTGTATAAACAGCCACACAAATCCAGCAGAAGAATCAATGGATTATTAGCATGTCACCATGAAAGTATTTTTAGTTACGGCCAAAATACCATTTATCATATCATTCTCTGCCTGGTGTTTTAAAGGTATCATTATTATTAGTAGTAGTAGTTGTCGAGAATGTGACAAAAACGATCTTATTGACACGAAATTATGAAAACCCTCCATATATAAACCTTCGATTCCACTTTCTTTTACTTTGTACTTCCAGGCGTCTCCATGTACACTATGCTGTATCTACAAAATCAAAATCAAATCATCCTTAAATACTATTTATTAATACATCTATTTACCAAACATTACATAAAAAATACACGCTTATGTACATGGTTCATTTATTCCTTATCATTTTATTTCTTGAAATATATATTAAATGTTGGCTAGTTAACAATATCAGAATCGAATGACAAAAGAGCAAGAGGAAATACTTAAAATTAAATGAGTTAAAAAAGTATTGTCTCTATACCTCAAACTTGTGATGAAGTTTGGAAGAGAACATGCCAGCGAAGCCTTTCTTTGTGGATAGAACTACGTCGTCCTCGTCAGGAGGGTGAAAAGCTTTGAGAACCTCTCCATGGCGGGTTATCACAAAGGAAAACCTATCAAATATGTCAAAAAAATATTTATTTGTCTTATAAACATTTTCCGTTTTGATTACGTTGTATTGATGATTTCTTAATTCAAATAATGTTTGACCATTTCATTATGAATATATGGCTGGCTATCAAACAATAGGTAACTGGTAATTAAGTCATGTTTTATTGCCTATTCAAAATGTGCAGATGAAGAGACTTACCATTGAGAGAAGTCAAGGTTGTGTTCCTGCACACCTAAAACATATTGCACAGATAAAGTTTAATTAACACCCCTTATAAATTAGTCAATGCATTGCTTCTTGTGTTAACGTATAGCTGTCAAGTGTTCCAGACTTGTGATGCAGGTTCGTAATTGATATTCGATGTCATTTCTTGTTTCTTTGCAAACAATAAAAACTATTTTGCTGGCTTTAATGTGAATGACCAATATTGACAATGCGAGAAATGTTCAGCAAAATTAACTTATGTAATTTCAGGGAAGAACTTATTATGCCCATTTTCGGAACGAACTGCATTTGTATATATGTATGTATGTATGTATGATGTAGAATGTAATTATTCTCTCCACTGATTAGTGTAACATTTTGTTTCGTCTACACTTTGATAGCCTGCGTTATATTACTTCAATCATTGTGAAATGAAATCCTGTGTATGCTACACATATTTCACGATGACGTCACCCGTATTGAACTTTTCATTAAAATATTGTAATTCTCTTTTGTTAGAAAATAAATAATTACAAATTAAACATTTTTATGTAACTATGGAAGAAACAGATCGAGTTAAACATAAAACGAGAAATAATTCAACTTACTGGGCGAGTCTACTGGGGCAAAAGAAAACTCATAGACGACCATGAGAAGTTCCTGGGCTGTTTGGGTTTCTTCAATATTGATGAAGCCAATCTAGAAAATAAAGGTCAAATGTCAGTACGAATGTAGAGAATAATTGATGCCAAATAATCTGTTGTTTTTTTCCCCACAGTAATGTCAAGATAACCAGCAGGTTTCTTATATTTAACACACACACGCACGCATGCAGACGCACACATACTGGTAAATTTAAAAATAGTACACAAACGATAGTGTCAGCAAGACAAAAATAAACTATATGGGAAAAATTGTAATGTTTTGCTTTATGATTTGGGTTGCAAAGTTTAAAAAAAAGCATTTTTTTCAAAGCATTCCCCAAATTCCGAGTCACAATTCCGTTATCTTTCTACACCGTCGTTATATGAACTGTTTAATCCTGCTTATTAGAAATGCTGGAAATCAGCGTTTTATTTCAAATAAGGCATGTGTTTAAATAATGACTAGACTTGACTATTTGAGTTTACAGTCGCTTCGACAGTATTCCTGTTATATAGCAACGTCCAACTAATTACAGGTGGAGGAAGACCCGAATGCACAGGGGCATCCGGGTAGAACCACCGACTTACCGAAAGCCAGCTGGAAGGCTTCTCACATGAAAATCCGAATGACCCTGCCGGGATTCGAACCCACGCAGTGAGGGGTTGAGTGAGTGTTAAAGTCAGCGACTTTACCCTCTCGGCCACGGATGTCCCGTTTAAATAATGAAAATAAAGATGATCATTGAAAAAAAACAGCGAAATTTCAATCCGCTTTTTAATTGAGTACCCTTAAGATTAATCATTAATGATATTATGATATGGAAACGTAAATCGAAACGACAATTTATAATTATTGTTAATTTCTGCATTTTCATTTTTAATTCATCAATGAATAATAAAGGCAATGCATATTGCAACAGGCAAATCAAAATAGATTTGTCGGACTAGAATATTAGCAACGTAAATTTTGATCGATCTTTACTTAGATACGATCCCAATCATTTGCCGTTTTTAAAAGTAAATAGAACAAATGTCCTATCAAATCATTTCACAATTAATGCAAACCGTAAGTGGCGGTGCCAAGTCCGTCAGGAACGTTCCGGTAATTAATATTTAAAATTCGCGCATTTTAAGTGTATATTCGTTTCCAAAAATGGTAAATAATGTTTTGATGACGACTTCGAATACTCACTAAGGATAAAAATCTAAGGAATCTATAGGAATGGGCCAAAACTATTTCGGATTAGGCAATTGCTGATTTACGTAATTAGCACAGCAACAAAAGACAGAATGAACAACTAAAGTAAGGTCATAACCTTATTAGGTATGCAAATTCTGACTGAAATCAGTGTCGAGACCCTCATTCCGGACCATTATGGATTAAATCAAAGCGATCAAGTACAGAGAGTTTGCCGGCGGAGTTATCATGAAACAAAGAACGAGTTCATCTGATCTTATATTCAGAGTTGCGGGAGAACGCGTAGATTATTTGACGTCATTTGTCCTTCGTCTCTATCGAGTCCAACCCTGCTGAAAAGCTGCGTTTCGAATAAAAGCTATTTCATGTAAATCCTGCTGACAGTCTCTAAGGGCCCTGAGGACTTTGATTTAATAAGAGGTTGTAGAGTAAGTGGGGTTTAATTGTAGTTATTTAATTTTCGACCGGTTCCTTTTCGATAGTCCCGTATTAGCGCTACGAAGGATAAAGAATCTGGACACTTAATTTTACAATGTCATAAACAAGAGATGTCCAAATACAGCGCACTCCACTTTTCTAAGTGCTGAATAGCATAATGTTGGCTATTAATATCTTAAGTGTTAACATTGAAAAAAAAATGGGGCATAAGGTATTGAGGCCGAACACGTTTGGGGAGTTTTATGCCCTACGTTTAGTACACTAGCATTAACATAAATCATTATACGTTTCAAAATAATATGGCTTTTAAATGACCATTAAAGAAAAATAAAGTTGAAAATGGTATAACTGTATGAACCTAACCAAAAATCAAACAATTCAAGAAAAATCTCTGATGAAAAAGGGCAATAACTGTGTAAAGTGGAGCTAATAAAAAGGAAGTCGCGTGAATGAAGTTCCGATGAGTAAGGCAGATTTTTTTTTCAATATACACGCTATCAGACGCCAAAAGTAGTTTTAACATCCTCAAACATTTGAGATAAAGCGTTAATGTGAATCAGATGAATGGCCAATTAATGAGTGTACGCTTCAAAAAAAACTTCTTCAGCACAGTGGTGTTCTTAGAGAGGCATACAGCAAATGATTAGACAGATTGAAAAGACATTTAAAAGTGTCAGCTTTAACAAATTAGATATATTTCAATCTATTCAAAATTGTTTCAGAATTTCCCGTGTGAATTTTAGACGCCTTTTCTTCTGTACGTGAGGGAGCAAATGACATAACCTTTCTCAGATGCAATCATTGTTTGCATGCCACCTTCTTAAATGCTAGCACCACTAGCAATATCCCTAAATTCCAATAGAAAAAACATATTCTGTAAAGCCTTGATAGTAGCTTTGTTCGCATTGAAAGAGGTTTCAAGCCTACCAAGGGCGGTGCCATTTTTTGCCAGTTTTAAGCACTTTGAATAGAATATTTAATGTGCATAAGGATATGGGCTGAAGTCCTAAGAGGATTATAGATCATTAGATACTATTGATCCAGGTACACTCAATGCATTTGTGCGCATATTATATGACATGCAACTATTTGGATACGGCTATTCATTGGCATTAAGTTTTTAAATCGTTTTATCTTTTTTTAAAATTAAGGTGATAAAAGGATAATCAGAACATAGCTGAAATGTGTACTGCGTGAGAGATTATTGAAAAGCCTAGTATTCAATATATTTTGTTTACATATGTGATAGCTAATTCAAGATTTATTACAATATATTTGATATAGTGCAATTCTTTTTTGAATTCAGATGGGAATTAATATTTAATTAAGATTTAAATTAAATTTCAAACGTTTTTGATCATATATTACAATTTGTGCTATAAATTGTAAAACTTCCATTACAAATCTTTTATTTTATACTTCAAAATATTAAATTCCCTCTTTGCAAGTTTCAATATATTTTTACTGTTCTGAAAGGTGGTCAACATGCACGTATGAACCACACTTCTTGGTTGTTGTCGAAAACCACAGAGTCTGTCTTATAAGTGTATTCTAGTTTAAAAAGGAGGAAGTCACACAGTGCATGACCTGAAGAAATGGGGAAAGTGTGGGAGAGCACGTAACGTGTTCTTGCTTAACATTGAAGACAACAAATGCTGACTTCATTAAGTTATATTTTTTCTCTCTTAAAAGTGATTATTATCATTCACAGATATAATCTATCAAACCCGGATTTATAATGATCATATTAAAACAGCGGCGACCCTCCACTGACATAATGAAATTATAAAAAGTTTGGATACTGGATGCAGACTGCGTGCCATATAAAGTAATAAGAGTTTCTATATTAAAAACAGCATATAAACTGTGGGTAACACATAATCAGGACATAAATACACCAGAATGATCACACCGAAATTCCTTTTACATATTCACCATTTGTTATTTTAATGATATTGTGAGAATTTTGTGATTTTACCAATAGATTTAAATTAATGTAGATGCTTGTTATGTGATAGTGAGGCATGTTCCAATACAATTTACGTGATAGCATTCTTTTAATTCACGGGGAACAAAAGCACTCGCTTCAAACTATATTTCAAGTAGACGTTCATTTTCTTTCTTTTAATTCTTAACTATTCCAAATCAGAATATCCCTAAATGGGACCGAAATGTTTAAGGTGATTTAGTTTCAAAATTTAAAAGCTTATTTTATATTTCTCATTCAAAAGCATGACAAAAAGAGAGTACAAAGTAATACATATTGCATATCGTATATTACATTTCCTATCAAAATATAGCATATTCATCCAAGACTCAGTTTCAGTGATTAATCATATCGCGTTCAAAACTTAATAACAAAGATGTATTTCAAATAGTTTCGAGGTGTTTTGATTAAATAATCTTCAACTCATTTTATTTCCGGGCTCGTTTAGCAGAATTTATTGTCATATTTATTCAAAATAATATTATTTCTAGCCATACGCAAACGACGAGTGGGGAAAAACACTGTTATGCATAAGTATTAGTGTAAAAGTTTAACATTCCCCATGAAATATACAACTTTTCTATTTTTACTTATGATGTGATTTTTTTTAATTTTTACTTTTGATGTGAATAACATCAGTAGACTTGCGCATATTACAGCCTTCGATGTGTCTTTCCTATGCAATCTTGGATAGGTTTGGGTCTGTCTCACACTAAAATATGCAGCGCATATTTTAGGTCATAGCGTACGGTACGTACAATTGAAAATGAATTAAACACTTCACACCACACAAAACTGCCACAAGAGTATATCTGCAAGACATAAAATGTAACATATTCTATTCAAGAACCCATTCTCTACGAGGGCGCGTGCTTATCATAAGAAGAAACCCAAACTAGCTTATCAGGTATGGCAGATGTCTAATGTTATGCCAAATGAATTAAAAGAATAAAGTTTTCCAAAACAATAATACAACTCCTGACACCGGGCCAGCCAGTCCTGGAGCTATTCATATACTGAGCGCCAAGCAAGGGAACTATGCCAGTGCCGTTTTTACGACTTTCGAATGTCGCGGCATGGGGCGGCCGCTCTAACCACTTGACTCACCGGAATCGATTTGCCTTTAAATGGCAACCAAATCAATAAACATGATAATAAAATCCCAAAATAAAAGAAACTTGGAAGAAAAAAATTAATCATTTCTGTATCTAATTAGACAAATATGTATTACTGTCTTGAAATTGTGTATTTTTTTATATTTATTTTTGGTTTGTTTTGGGAATATTTAAATAAGTCATGCCACCTGTCTCCTCGTGTAGTCTTCACAAAGCTAAGCCATGAATGCTGAGGGAAATACACACTACAACTTTAATTTATCTTATTAGAACAGTAGGAGATCTACCTCATCACATTCCTGCACCTTAACGACACCTTAACGACGTTAATATAGTCCGTCAACGTCGACATGTTTTCATAGGCGGCAATTTTGTTTGTTAATGAAAGATTTTTTTTCTGACTTGACGTCATAATAGACATTAAGCAATTGAGAAAATAAAATGATTACTTAAATCCGGGTGTTTGACACACTCTTGTCTATTTTAGCCACTGTCAATATGAAATTGACACGGTTACAAAATTCGATTCGGCAGAATGTGTATTCAATGAGGGGCGTTATAAAGTTTATCAGAGAGAGAGAGAAAGAGAGATTTTGTATGTTGCATTCCTGTAGAGATCTGGATTTCACTAACATGGGATAAAACTCCGAATTGCTCCTTAAAAGTGTCATGGAATTGACATTTTTAGTTTTTTCAACCTATACAATAATTATTTTTGTACATCAAGATAATAATTGTTAAAATATGCTGGGAATGGTGTGAATGCATGCACTGCACTTTCTCTCGCTCTCCCTCTTTATATTTCACTTAACTGATCGACATGTGTTTTTTTCTTTTTTCATCTTTATTTATATTGATACGCAATAAATATCAGTACAGTCTGTGAATAACACGAACACATGCAAATATACATTTATCACAATGCTTAAACATAGAGAGAGAGAGTTGGTGTTTAAAGTTAATTTACATTAACTTTGATTGCCATTTCCTATATTTATCTATGCAATAAATGCCAATAATCTTTATCTACAAACACATCAACATATTCATCATCAGAAAGAAGAAAAGAACTGTCTCTCCCCCTTTTTAGATTAAAATGAGTAGGGGCCTGTTTGTGGTTCAGTTGCTCAGCAGAAAACTTTTTTTAATGATGCACTTAATTATATCATTTTCACATACAGTATAGGTTTAAACCTATACACCTTCCAAAGTCACAAAGTACTGGTCCAGCCTGTATGCTGTAAGAACGTGTTTCCAAATTGGAATAGAACTAACAATATTAAACTAAACCTCTTAATCTGTGTTTCTAGTTTTTTTTGTATACTGCGTAGATTTCATATCCAGCGAAAATAAAATTATTATTTTTTATGTTAAGATTAGTGATTGCCAGATTACTTTTAAGAGTATTTGTATGAATCTGAATTATCTTGAAGTATATAGGAGTATAAATTAAAAGGCTTTAAACGTCTCTTTCTCTCTCTATGGGTCTCATGCTCAGTGAATAATGACACAATATATTTTAAGTTGTTTATTGATATTCAAAGATTACATTTATGGTTATCACAACATGACATACGAACATACATCTTTGTCTGCTTTCTGCAATCTGTAATATTGATCATTAGTATGAATAAATGATAACATGATCACATCTTTAGAGCAAATATTTAACAGGAATATAAACTCAAACCAAAACAGCTTGATTCCAAAGTCCATTAGGTGAAATACCATCAAGATTTTGTAATATCCTCATTTATTCTTTTACAATCATTCACTGACAGTTTTTCTTTATTTTTCTCTTTTTTGTCACCACAACTGTCACTGTAAGTGAAAGGTGGTTTAAATGATATGTTTTTTTCTGAATAAGTAATATTGCTTGTTTCACTTGTGCTGCCTGTTGATCTGAATTACTATTTCTGTCAAGCACAGACTACAATTTTACATGATAAGTAAGATACAAACTTACATTTAATATGATTTGTGGTCCTTTCTCTTTCCAAAAGAAAGAAAACTTAACACAGTAAATAATAAATAAGTGTGTGTTTTGCAGATATTTGAAATTTACACAAAACTCGTTGTTTTTTTTTCCTACTTTGCATAAGCATTCTTGTCTTGAAATATTTTTTCAGGATCAGCTGATTTTGGTTTATTTCTCTCCAAAGTTTAGTTAATATATATACATATGATGCCTTATATAAAGAACATTGTTATTTTTTTAATTTTATTTTTATAGACTTGTGTAGAATAATTTCCATGGAATGTGGTGCAGTTTTTTTTCCATCTTTATCTAACCTTCATATAATACTTTTTGACTAATTACACCAACAAATAATGTATTTAAAAAAAAGTTCATTGCGAAATCCTACTAATTTTCAATTAGGTAAATCTTCTAGTTTAAGATCAAGAAGTTTACCATGCATAGAATGAATTATCGATTTGGGTTATTCTTCATGATGAAAAGCCATTGGGGAGGGGAACACGGCATTTGTTAACAGGAAAATTCAATAATTTGACTTAATTTGGACATCAGAATTTTCAATAAAGTTTTTGCAATATATTTTTGCGTACATTTCTATAATAAAATATGATTCAAATAACATACTAATAAGGTAAATTTCATTGTTTATCTGTTAATTTATGTTCTAAAATCTGTTTCACTGAATATGGTTTCGTAAGAGTAGAGCTAAATATTTAATTTTAAAATTGATTTTATAATTTACTGTGGATGTAAGGAAGATCATTATTGTAATAATCATGAAATGAGACAGAAAACATGTAAGGTTGTCATGTTAGATATTGACTACAGTACTGTTTTGTGGATTTGTTCATATAACAGATAATAACGCTTTTAAAACAACCCTCTTTCAAAACACGGGACCACAGAGTAAAAGTTAGAAATTCATGTTGAAAACAAATTTGATACAAGAAGCAGATTGAATGACTTGATTGTGTATTGATTTTGCTAGTGAAAAAAAAATATTCTAAAAACGTATGTCTATCAAATAAACCATTACAACTTCCTTGTTTTGAAATTTTACAAGAATATCTTTTGCGATGAAAATGGCGCGCGCAGATCCATGACAGCTGATAGACAGTCCAAAAAAAAAAAAGAGAAGAAAATATGCATTAAACTCACAATATAACACAATTTATTATAACAAATAAGTTCGTGAAAACGTACTTTACCTTTTTTTTAAATCCTTTAATGATTTCGTTGATAAATAAGCAAAATGTTCAGCCAAAAATAACGCTGGCTTTCATCACAGCCTGGAAAACCGTTACTGTAGCACCGCTTCCGAGTTATTACACGTAAGATTGAAACTTACCATAATTACCGAAAAGAGGCTGAATTTCGGAAAATTCATTTAGAAACAAGCCAAAACACATTCGAGTTGATTTCTTCACGTTTTTTTTGTTGTTGTTTTTTACACAATTAACAAAAATGACAGGTATCTTATTTTGGTTTATCAAATGAAAAACACTTCCGGTTTGACCTACAAAATACGGAGAGTTAATTTGATACGGTTTTCTAAAAATCTGTATTAAAAATTTTCTTATTACTCTAATGTTTAGTAGTTAAAGAAATTACGTAATAATAAACACAATATAAAGGAAATTTGTATTACAGATATTTAGCTTTTTGAAGGGGAAAAGTACGTACGTTCTAACGAATCGGTTTTATCCGAACACTACCGATTTTCGGAACAGTAAGTTAAGTCCCAACCTATTCCTTATATAAACACATATATTCGAGTGCGGTTAATTAGAATGTGCATAATTGGAACTATCGAACTCACCTGGCAGTCCGCTGGTGTGATAATTAACGATATTCACACCTCATTATCCGAACAATAGGCACGCGGTGGGCCCAAGCTCAGATTCGGTATTTTTCACACTTACAGGTATCCGTCTGACACGCTAGTAATTCGCAAATCTGCAAGAGTAAATCATGGCGCGTGCCTGCCTTTAGGCATGCCAAGCTATGCTTCTGTTTGCAGGGAACTTCAAATGATGTGCCATTTAAACAGGTTTTTGTTACATGCTACTTTTGAACACAAAAGCGCTGTGCAGAAACCAATAACAGACTTTTTCGAAGTGATTATGTTAAACTAAAATAAATTTGCCATAACGTCTTCAACAATTGTGTATGTAGGCCTACTGTGAATGTACACGTACACTGTATTTGTGCGTAAATTACTTTCGATGCGTTCATGTATATATATTCACAATTGTCTCGTTTTTTTTTATTATAGACAGTGGAAATAAAAAAATAGAAATAAATAGTTTTATGTTATCCTTTATTATACGAAATATGTGAAATACAATGTATACGTACTTGTATACAATAACACACATGACGAACATTTAACAACACATACATGTACATATTTTATCAAAACCCTTAGATACGGAAACAGCGAACTACCTATTATCCGAACAAAAATTTTGTCCCCCTGGGTGTTCGAGGTTTCAAGGTTTTACTGTATTTTAAAAAAAAAAAAAAAAAAAAAAAATATTTTCTGCAATAAAAGTATTTTTCTTCGAAATAAATGGATATCAGTCGAAATAAAAAGATGCTGAATTTGAAAAAACTCTATTTCTAATAACTTGCAATATATTTCAGTACAAAAACATAATGAAAAGGGGTTGAAATATCAATTGTATTGGGCATATTAAAAAAAGCAATAAACCGGATGTAAAATTAGACGGGACACATTTCTTAAAAATCGGAGGTAGATTTGTGCAAAGGTGATGAGGTGTCTGCACGTGAAGTGGTTCCCTGGAACTCCTACTGGAATTCTTTACTTGATTAATGGAGTTGTACATGATAGGAAATAAAAGTTTGATACAATCTTTTTTCACCACCATTAGAAATAATTATGAAAAAAGACGCTGAAACGACTAATGGAAACCAAGACTTCATAGTCAGGTTGGTATCTCATATGTCATATTTCGTCGTGGCATAGCAACTTAAACAAGGGCGTCGAACGACTTAAGAAGTTGTTTTTTTATGTCACTATGTATGACTTGCTTTTGAGAAGCAATGTAGCATTTTTTTTCTGATTTATTGCAACTATTATATGATAAAGATTATAAACACATTGTATAACTAGTAAGTAAGCGTATTGCATAATCGCATATAGAAGATTTATGTCTGTATGTACTAGGTGATATTACGGATTTAGAGGTACAAATTAAAGCACCCAAACCAAAAAATAGCAACAACAAGAAATACACATTGTAACGAACTCGACAAGGTCCATAATCAAACCTGGTCCGCCGGCGTGCAAGTCCAATGCTCTAACCACTGAGCCAAAGAGTCGACTCCCTGACGCAGTTGCCAGAGATTGTATTTATACCTGTGACGACGCATTGTCACAAAACAAAACAAACATACAAACCCAGTATTCGAAGGAACAATTTCATTCAGTAATTATAGTATGGAATTATAAGTTGGTATTTGTGCAAAACGAAATCAAATTTTGACCCTCGGCTTCAGAGAATGTTCTATTTAGGATCCCCCGCTACAGAAAGGAGCAATTATGATTAAGGGGCATGGGGTCATTTGTGCGGTATAAAATTATATTGAGAGGTTTTCCTTTCTAATAAAATTATTTTAGCTGCCATGTCCTACAAGGATCAAAATTCTATTAGCAAATTTTATGTACAAGCACCAAAGGATCAACTATGTCCAATTTATTTATTTTATCAGCGGTTTCAGAGAAAATGTCTAAATCTTATCATATACGACTGTTGCATGATGATCACAATAACATCCATCGAGCACGTTTCTGAAAACTATTCCTGTCGGAAGTAAACACGAGATAATCAAAACGGCATTCCGCCAATGTATTCATGCAGAAAAAAAATGACGACTTTAAAATTTTACTGCAATTAAAATTTTGTGATCTATAACAGAACATAAAAAATGAGTACAATCTCATTAATTTCTTACCTTGCCGGTAGTTCTGAACTTGCTCACATTCTCCAGCTCCACTGTTGCGTTCAAGTTGTAGAAGTACTCGAAGCCTAGTTGGAAGTTAAGGAAGTTTGCCTCTGCATTTGGTCCGAGTTGTGTCGAGAAAAAAAACAAGAATAAAATTGAAAAAGAGGTGGAACAATGGATGTTCCACATCTTGAAATTTCTAGAAAATTTTTGTATCAGACTAAGTCTAATATGAAGTTACATCGCGCTATAGTGTAATTGAACTGCTAGAGCTTTGCGATTTTGCCCATTGATTATAGGTACATTTCAATCAGGAAGTTTGGAAACTTGATCTTCATTGGTGAGTTTTCTAATTTAGGCAACATTTGGGAAAATGCGTCGCGCTGATTGGTGCTAGTACTGAAACGTCCCATCTGGTAAAATACTGTTCGAAATGTATTCTCATACAGGTATAAACCGGGCGCCTTGCATCATGGCAATTGTTGTGTTCCTTTTTGCATTGATTATTTTTCAAGATATTGTATACAGTTACGGGTAAGTAATTGATATACTTTATTTGGGGTTATTAGGGCTTTCTGCCTCAAGCAGAGAGTCCTATTGGGTTTGTTTGTCTTATTATTAGGACTTTTTGCCCTTTCGGAAGAAAGTCCTGTTGGGTTTGTTATGGTTTTTATTGTACTGTTTTTTATTAGGACTTTCTGCCTAAAGCAGAAAGTCCTATTGGGTTTGTTATGTTTATTAGGGCTTTCTGCCTAAAGCAGAAAGTCCTATTGGGTTTGTTATGTTTTTTCTTCTTCTTCTTTTTATTATTATTATGTTTTCACCTTTTGAGGTTCAAATTAAAACAGGTTGCCAATAAGCCAGCAGCATGAAATGTTAACAGTGATCAGAGTGACTTTGGCCCTTTTGAATGCACTAATATTCATCTTCATATGACGTCATGTGACGTCACAGCTAAAAATAGTGAAAAATGGTGTTCGCGCTCTACAGCCGTCATTTATGGTCAGAGTTTCTTCAAATTTTCACAGATGGTACATCTTGAAACTAAGGTGTGCATATCCTGTCAGCTAACCGAAATTCCGAAAGACCGAAGTTCTGTGGCTGAAATAAGATTCAAACATAGGACCGAAAATTTCATTTTAGGATTAAAGAGCTTCAGGATGAGATAGAAAGTTGAAACTTACACAGTTTGCAGTTCTGCAGAATTTCTACATACATTTTGAGTCGTGACGTCATATGACGTCATGTGACGTCATAAGCATACTTCTTAATTTTCATTTTAGGGCAATGATTTCGACATGATGCCAGTTGTTCAGAATAATGAAAATTTCAGAGTTATGACAGTAAAGTATGCGCTTTTGAACAAAAGCATCTTCAGCACCCTATGACACCAGGTGACGTCAGAGCTAAAAATAGTGAAAAATGGTGTTCACGCTCTAAAACGGCCATTTATGGTCGGATTTTCTTCAAATTTTCACAGATGGTACATCTTGAAACTAAGGTGTAGCTATCCTGTCAGCTAACCGAAATTCTGAAAGACCGAAGCTCTGTGGCTTAAATAAGATTCGAACATAGGACCGACAATTTCATTTTAGGATTAAAGAGCTTCAGGATGAGATAGAAAGTTGAAACTTACACAGTTTGCAGTTCTGCAGAATTTCATAAAATATTTTGAGTCGTGACGTCATTTGACGTCATATGACGTCATAAGCATACTTATAATAAGGATTTTCTTCAATATTTGAAGATGGTGTATGTCAGAAAAGTAAATAAGTATGATCAGGTTTGACATAGTTAGCAGAAAGCCCTTTCTTTTGTTCAGAACAAAAGGAGTCTAGTTATTATTAGGACTTTCTGCCTACTGGCAGAAAGTCCTATTGGGTTTGTTATGTTTTTTTATTCTTCTTATTCTTTTTTTCTTCCAAACTGAGCGTTAATTTAAGCATGTTGCAATGGTCCCAGGGCCATGAAAATTTTATGGCATATACTTGATGCGATGAAATTTTGATTTCTATGATATTCATATGCCTATGACGTCATATGACGTCACATTTGAAATATGCTACAAAAGTTTGTACGCGGTCTACAGCCATTGTTTGTGAACCGATTTTCATCAAATTTTCACAGATTGTGTATATTAAGTTCTAGTTGTGCATCTCGGTGTCTGTTTTTCAAAATTCGAAAAGTCCATGGTTCTATAGCGAATCCAAGATTCGAACCAAGGTTGTAAATATTTTAAATAAAATCTTCCTTTTAAGATAAAATTTTTTTATAGGTCTCTAGAAGTTTTAAATATTTTGTGAAAATAAATGTCATATGACGTCACGTGACGTCATTATATGATAATGTATTTCAAATATTAACAAGAGTATTTCTATATGTTGAAATTGTCGAAGGGCAATGAAAATTTAATGACACAAGCTTCAATCGCTGAAAGTTTGATTTCTATGATTTTCATATGCCTATTACGTCATATGACGTCACACTTGAATTATGCAACAAAAGTTTGTACGCAGTCCAGAGCCATTGTTTATGAACCGATTTTCATCAAATTTTCACAGAATGTGTATATTAAGTTCCAGTTGTGCATCAAAATTCGAAAAGTCCAAGGTTCTATAGCGGTTCCAAGATTCGAACCAAGGTCGTAAATTTTCAAATTCTTATAAAATCGGTCGTATTTGAGATAGAAAGAAGATATTGGGTCAGTATATAGGTCTCAGGGAGTCTTAAACATTTTGTGAAAATAAATGTCATATGACGTCACGTGACGTCATTATATGATAATGAATTTCTAATTCTAACAAGATTATTTCTATATATTGAAATTTTCGAAGGGCAATGAAAATTTAATGCCGCATGCTTCAGATGCTGAAATTTCGATTTCAATGATTTTCAGAAGTCTATGACGTCATATGACGTCACATTTGAAATTGACTAAGAAAGTTTGTACACGGTCCAGAGCCATTATTAATGGGCCGATTTTTATCAAATTTTCAGAGAATGTGTATATTACGTTCTTATTGTGTATACCGGTGTCCGTTTTTCAAAATTCGAAAAGTCCAAGCATATATGGCGGATCCAAGATTCGAACCAATGACGTCAATATTTAAATGCTTATAAAAACTGTCCTGTTTGAGATAGAAAGTTGAAATTTTGTCAGTTAGTAGGTCTCTGGGTGTCTTAACAATTATGTGAAAATAAACGTCATATGACGTCACGTAACGTCATTTGTTTATTATTATTATTCTTTTCTTCTTCCTAACTAAACGCTTATTTTAATATGTTCCAATAGTCCTAGGACGATGGAATTTTTATGGGTTATTAGGCACGTGAGGAAATTTTGATTTCACCCCTACTGCATATATGTAGCCATATCTCAATAAATATCGATTTTTGTAAATATATGTATGAATAAGAATTATAGCTGAATAATTGACGTTTCCAAAGATATTTAGTTTATTAAAATTGGTTTACGCAATACAAAGTTATAAGCAAAAAAACTAAATGAAATAAAGCTAATTTTGCTGATAATATGCTGTTTTCTTGAGGTTTAACAGTCAATATCTCAGAAACGACTGAAGATAAGTTTATACATCATGCGTATAAAATGTAGCATGTTTTAAGAGCTTTCTAACGGTACCAAGTTTATTGAAATTGGACTTCATATAAGAAAGTTACATGGAAAATAAGATATTTCATAATCATGCATCATAAAAATATGGAAAAGGTCACGCGCAGGGGTCACCAAGCTTAAATACTTGCGCAACGACTTAAAAAAAAAAAATAAAAAAAAATATCAAATTGCAATTGATGGGCTATATCTTGATTTTTTTTTTTTTTTTTTTTTTTGTCGAATGTTGACTGTTTCCAAAATAAGCATTGAAGTAAATACATGTACAACGGCACAAGACAAAAATCCGTATTTGCAACACTATGTAGCTAGCGAGCAGTTTGCAAGCCTTGAAAAATTCACACGCAGCCCCACATTTTAGACCATCTAAAAACTGCATTGTTATGCTAACGATATTCATATTGCATCAGTTTGTAGGCTGGGATGTTACCTTTCAAAATATCACCATAGTTCGAAATTCCAGGAATTTATGGCAAAACTACGGAAGCCCAAACGCGCCAAAATCGCTAAATACGTTTAACTACGTTACAGGTGTCGAAAGGATATAGCACTATACAAATATTCAATACTTCTTCCTACTGAGGCTAAAATTAAACAAGGTTACAACTGAGCTGGAGTGATGAAATTCTATGTGTGATGAAAGTAAGAAACTTACATTTGAACACTGTTTCATTTTTCTTTCATGTCATATGACATAGTATAAATTTTGTATGTAAACTACATGTGCAAAGTATGGGCGGACTTTTATTAAAATTCACAGAATGTGTTCTATTTGTGCTATTTTATATAGAAATAGAGGAGATAGAAAGTTGCACTTTGGACAGATTATCTATTATGTCATCTTCTATATATACTATATAAAGCAGATGTTGCAGAAAGTCCTATCATTCGTTTAAACGAATTTTTAAAGGAAAGTCATATTGGGTTTGTACTGTTTTTTTTTTTTTTTTTTTTTTTTTTCTTCCCTTATATTTGTGTTAATTTCGATGTGTTGCCATTGACTCAGAACAATGAAAATTTTATGGCATATATTTCAAACCATGAGCTTTCGGATGCAATGAATTGTATATTCATATGACGTCATATAACGTCAGATTTGACGTCAGGTGAAAAAGTTTGTACGCGGTCTACAGCCATTATTTCTGGATCGATTTTCATCAAAATTTCACAGAATGTGTATGTTAGTCTCTAGTTGTGCATCCCGGTGTCCGTTTTTCCAAATTCGAAAAGGCAAATGTTTTATGGCGAATCAAAGATTCGAACCTATGACGTCAAATTTCAAATGCGTATAAAATCGCTTCCAGAAAAGCTAGAAAGCTGAGATTTAGGCTGAATATTAGTTTCCAGATCTTCTATACATTCTGAAAAGATGAACGCGATATGACGTCACAGGACGTCATAATGCTCTTAAAACTTTCGTATTAAAACTTAACGGTTTTTAAGCCCTGTAGGCTTTATTTTTTGCATGATTTACTTGAAATTTTGTCTGAAGATGCAGTATTAGAATCTATAGAGCCATGTCACTTCCGTTTCCGGAAAATCCCAAAGGTCAAGGTCATATATCAATTATCGGGTTTTTCTTCGGCCTTAAATATCTCAAAAACGGTAAATAATTCTATCGAGACACTATGCGTATAATTTGTAGTGCTTAGAAAGACCTTTCAGATTATATTTAGTTTTTGATGATCGGGGTTGAATCGGTTGAGTTATGGCGGAAAAAACAAAATTCGGTAACCCTCAGTGTGTTTAACAGTTTATATCTCGAAATTCTTTGATTTTTGAAAATATGATGATGAATATTATTTGTAGAGCAATGTTTGGCCGTTCTTTTGATGCTTAAAGTTTAATGATTGACCTACGATTCATGGAGTAATGGGGAAAAAACGAAATTCGTGCATATAGCTTTGGTGATTTTTTCATTTTTCAAGAGGTTTAAGAGCTTGTATCTCAAAAAGTATTAAAAATATTCCTATAGATAAAGCGTGTGAAATGTAGAGAATTTTAAGACAATTATTTTGGTACCTAAAGTTTTGAAATTGATCCAAGTATAAGGAAGTTACATCAAAAATAAGAATTTAAACATGTAGAATTTCAGCGATTTTGTCGTTATGTAAGAGTTTCAAGGCTTATATCTTAAAACCCATATGAAATAAGTCAACACATTCAGCGAATGAGATGTAGAGAATTTCAAGACGATTATTTTGGCACCTAGAGTTTTGAAATTGATCAAGAAATAAGGAAGTTACATAAAAAATACGAATATAAAGCCATTTGTAAGAATTTTCATAAAATATCCTACTTTCGCTTTCACCTTAATTGAAGCATTTTCGGAAAATGTAAGTTTACAGATATGTATTAGTCATATAAATTGAAAAAAACAAACTTTTTACTTATATCATATTGATATTACTAGCTAAACAGGTGTACCGTTCCCGGTGGCCGAGTGTTTAGAGCGTCCGCCTCGAGAGCGGGAGGTCGTGGGTTCGATACCAAAGTCGTAAAAAATGGTACTGTTATAGCTCCCTTGCTTGACACTTAGCATATAAGGGTAGTTGCAGGACTGGTTGGCCCGGTATCAGGATAATGTGACTGGATGTGATATCATGCCACATGTCTACGACGTGATACTGCAGTGTGGCAGCACTATAACTGCATTAAGTAGACATCGTCTCCAAATGACTGAAATACTGTCGGTGGGACGTTAAACCGAACAAACAAACAAACAAACAAATTAAACAAGTGTTGACAATGATTTAATGTTTTGTCAAATCATTTTATTTACGTTACTTATGAATATCAGTTGCAGCATTGTGTTACCCATAATCCTTTGAGCGTTTTGACACATGTCATTTAGACCGTTGTTGAAACATTGCAATTTCCCGACTTTATTGTTGCATCTATCGATAAATGTTGTACAAGCTATATTCCAAATTTATGATAAATGATAACCTATGTGAAAATATATGTCATAGTACAATGTAATTTAATTGCCAGCTTGAGATACCATGAGCGTGTATAAGTGTAGACGTTTTAAACAAAATGATCAACACATGTCATCCGTTCAAGACGCTGCAAGCTAATTTGTCTGTAATGCGGCGTTCACACAGTGTCGATTATGGCTCCCGTTTGAGATCAGACAGCGCTACGACACGAAAAGCGAAAAAGTCGGATTACTATCCTCAATGTCCTATCATTGTCTGAACGCAGTCGTATATGTTCGTAACAGAGTCCTACGGATCGGGAATGGTCCGGAGAGGTCGGCCAAGCACTCCTGACAGTTAGGTGCGTCCCGTAACATTCGGGAAACTCAGCCGATTTTGTCTAGTCGGATTACAATCGTGACTATGTCGTGACAAATTCTGCTGTATCGGATCAGAATCGGATTGAGAACGGATAATCGGGACGAATTCTGCTGGAAACGGCTGGATCGGGACGCCTCCTGAACAATATCTGATTGTTGTCGTGATTAAATAAATGTTTTTTACAAATTTTAATAAAAGTTTGAATTTCCAGCCACGAATCACAGGATCTTGATCAGACTTTTGACACATTTTAATCGGGAATGGTCCTATCAAGGACGGCAGTAAAAATCCTGAATGTGTGACCTAGGCCACAGGGACTTGCTCCCATACACACACACCACACACACACACACACTGTACATACACTATCAATAAGGGTGGACATCTTTTCAGGGTCGACTCGCTTCAACTCCGTTTTTTCAAATCATTCAAATAAATCTATGAAGTTAACATACGGAATCACTCAAATATATATTTCTCTATCGAAATATACAAAATTGTTGTGAAAATAATCCTCCTTTGAATGTTTATTTGTTTGAAATATATGCGAATCCGAGAAAAGGACAACAACCTGGACCAGCAGCGCAGTACATTTCGGGATGATTCGGATTTTTACGCTGCGAAATTGGTCAGCGATATTGCGATTATTTTCCCGCAATCTGTCAAACCGTTAAATTTAAATTATTAAAGGGCTGACTATTCGGGCGTTGAAAGAAAAAAAAAACCCAGGCAGTATGGAGAAATCAGCTGTTTCTTGGTAATTTTCTTGTTGTAAACTAAATTATTTAAAGACTTAGATATAAATTCACTTGTCTGTGAGTGTGTGTTTTTAAATTGAAATAAATATCACAGGGATTTGAAGTTCAGTAATTTAAAATAAAATTCTGAAAATAATAGTACTCCATACATACAAAACATATTTTTTCTTATATATACGGAATACTAAATTCTGTGGCTGAAATAAGATTCGAACATAGGACCGAAAATTTCATTTTAGGATTAAAGAGCTTCAGGATGAGATAGAAATTTGAAACTTACACAGTTTGCAAGTTGGAAGAATTTCTACAAATATTTCGAGTCGAGACGTCATAAGTCGTCATGTGACGTCATAAGCGTACTTCTTAATTTTCATTTGAGGGCAATGATTTCGACATGATGCCAGTTGTGCAGAATAATGAAAATTTCAGAGTTATGACAGAAAATTAAGTGCTTTTAAAGAAATGCATCATCAGCACCCTATGACGTCACATGACATCACAGCTAAAAATAGTGAAAAATGGTGTTCGCGCTCTACAGCTGTCATTTATGGTCGGATTTTCTTCAAATTTTCACAGATGGTACATCTTGAAACTAAGGTATGCATATCCTGTCAGCTAACCGAAATTCCAAAAGACCGAAGTTCTGTGGCTGAAATAAGATTCGAACATAGGACCGAAAATTTCATTTTAAGATTGAAGAGCTTCAGGATATGGTAGAAAGTTGAAACTTACACAGTTTGCAGTTCTGCAGAATTTCTACATACATTTTGAGTCGTGACGTCATATGACGTCATGCAACGTCATAAGCATACTTCTTAATTTTCATTTTAGGGCAATGATTTCGACATGATGCCAGTTGTTCGGAATAATGAAAATTTCAGACTTATGACAGTAAACTATGCGCTTTTGAACAAAAGCATCTTCAGCACCCTATGACGTCACATGACGTCACAGCTAAAAATAGTGAAAAATTGGTGTTTGCGCTCTACAGCCGTCATTTATGGTCGGATTTTCTTCAAATTTTCACAGATGGTACATCTTGAAACTAAAGAGTGTATATCCTGTCAGCTAACCGAAATTCCGAAAGACCGAAGTTCTGTGGCTGAAATAAGATTCGAACATAAGACCGAAAATTTCATTTTAGGATTGAAGAGCTTCAGGATGAGATAGAAAGCTGAATCTTACACAGTTTGCAGTTCTGCAGAATTTCTACATAGATTTGAGTCGTGACGTCATATGACGTCATGTTACGTCATAAGCATACCTATTAATTTTCATTTTAGTGCAATAATATCGACATGATGCCAGTTGTTCAGAATAATGAAAATTTCAGAGTTATAACAGCAACATATGCGCTTTTGAACAAATGCATCTACAGCACTTTTCAATTTTACAGACGTCATGTGACGTCACATTTAAAAATAGTAAAAAATGGTGTTCACGCTCTACAGCCGCCATTTATGGTCGGTTTTTATTCAAATTTTCACAGATGGTATATCTTGAAACTAAGGTGTGTATATCCTGTCAGCTAACAGAAATTTCATAAGACCGAAGTTCTGTGGCTGAAATAAGATTCCAACATAGGACTGAAAATTTCATTTTACGATTAAAGAGCTTCAGGATGAGATAGAAAGTTGAAACTTACACAGTTTGCAGTTCTGCAGAATTTCTACATATATTTGAGTCTTGACGTCATATAACGTCATGTGACGTCATAAGCATACTTCTTAATTTTCATTTTAAGAAAATAATTTTGACAAGATGCCAGTTGTTCAGAATAATGAAAATTTCAGAGTTACGAAAGTAAAGTATGCGCTTTTGAACAAAAGAATTTTCAGCACCCTATGACGTCATGTGACGTCAAAGCTAAAAGAAGTCCATACGAAAAAAAAAATAAGTAAAAGGTAGAGAATTTCATATATATTCTTTCTAACGGAATTAATCTTAATATTTTTCAATTTTAGCAGAAAGTCCTATCATTCGTATCAACGAATGAAATCTAGTTATTCTTCTTCTTATTCTTTTTTTCTTCCTCTTATATTTGTGTTAATTTCGAGGTGTTGCCATTGACTCAGAACAATGAAAATTTTATGGCATATATTTCAAACCATGAGCTTTCGGATGCAATGAATTATATATTCATATGACGTCATATAACGTCAGACTTGACGTCAGGTGAAAAAGTTTGTACGCGGTCTACAGCCATTATTTCTGGACCGATTTTCATCAAAATTTCACAGAATGTGTATGTTAGGCTCTAGTTGTGCATCCCGGTGTCCGTTTTTCAAAATTCAAAAAGTCCATGGTTCTATAGCGAATCCAAGATTCGAACCAAGGTCGTAAATTTTTAAATGCTTATAAAATCTGTCCTATTTAAGATAGAAAGTTGATTTTTAGTCAGTATATAGGTCTCTAGAAGTTTTAAACATTTTGTGAAAATAAATGTCATATGACGTCACGTGACGTCATTATATGATAATGTATTTCTAATATTAACAAGAATATTTCTATATGTTTCAATTGTCGAAGGGCAATGAAAATTTAATGACACATGCTTCAAACGCTGAAATTTTGATTTCTATGATTTTCATATGCCTATGACGTCATATGACGTCAAACTTGAAATATGCAACAAACGTTTGTACGCGGTCTGCAGCCATTGTTTATGAACCGATTTTCATCAAATTTTCACAGAATGTGTATATTAAGTTCTAGTTGTGCATCTCGGTGTCCGTTTTACAAAATTCGAAAAGTCCATGGTTCTATAGCGAATCCAAGATTCGAACCAAGGTCGTAAATTTTTGAATGCTCATAAAATCGGTCCTATTTGAGATAGAAAAGTGATATTTGGTCAGTATATAGGTCTCTAGGAGTCTTAAACATTTTGTAAAAATAAACGTCATATGACGTCACGTGACGTCATTATATGATAATGTATTTCTAATATTAACAAGGGTATTTCTATATGTTGAAATTGTCGAAGGGCAATGAAAATTTAACGACACATGACTCAGACGCTGAAATTTCGATTTCAATGATTTTCAGAAGCCTATGACGTCATATGACGTCACATTTGAAATTGATTACGAAAGTTTGTACACGGTTCAGAGCCATTATTAATGGGCCGATTTTCATCAAATTTTCACAGAATGTGTATATAACGTTCTTATTGTGGATACCGGTGTCCGTTTTTCAAAATTCGAAAAGTCCAAGCATCTATGGCGGATCCAAGATTCGAACCAAGGACGTCAATTTTTAAATGCTTATAAAAACTGTCCTATTTGAGATAGAAAGTTGAAATTTTGTCAGTTAGTAGGTCTCTGGGTGTCTAACAATTATGTGACAATAAACGTCATATGACGTCACGTGACGTCATTTTATTATTATTATTATTCTTTTCTTCTTCCTAACTAAACGCTTATTTTAATATGTTGCAATAGTCCTAGGACGATGAAACTTTTATGGCTTATTAGTCACGTGAGGAAATTTTGATTTCAATGATTATTAGCAGCCTATGACGTCACATGACGTCACAGCTAAAAATAGTGAAAAATGGTGTTCACGCTCTACAGCCGTCATTTATGGTCGGATTTTCTTCAAATTTTTACAGATGGTACATCTTGAAACTAAGGTGTGCATATCCTGTCAGCTAACCGAAATTCCGAAAGACCGAAGTTCTGTGACTGAAATAAAATTCGAACATAGGATCGAAAATTTCATTTTAGGATTAAAGAGCTTCAGGATGAGATAGAAAGTTGAAAGCTACACAGTTTGCAGTTCTGCAGAATTTCTACATATATTTTGAGTCGTGACGTCATATGACGTTATGTTACGTCATAAGCATACTTCTTAATTTTTATTTTAGGGCAATGATTTCGACATGATGCCAGTTGTTCAGAATAATGAATATTTCAGAGTTATGACATTAAAGTATGCGCTTTTGAACAAAAGCATCTTCAGCACCCTATGACTTCATATGACGTCAGAGCTAAAAATAGTGAAAAATGGTGTTCACGCTCTACAGCCGCCATTTATGGTCGGATTGTCTTCAAATTTTCACAGATGGTACATCTTGAAACTAAGGTGTGCATATCCTGTCAGCTAACCGAAATTCCGAAAGACCGAAGTTCTGTGGCTGAAATAAAATTCGAACATAGGACCGAAAATTTCATTTTAGGATTAGAGAGCTTCAGGATGAGATAGAAAGTTGAAACTTACACAGTTTGCAGTTCTGCAGAATTTCCACATATATTTTGAGTCGTGACGTCATATGACGTCATGTGACGTCATAAGCATACTTCTTAATTTTCATTTTAGGGCAATGATTTCGACATGATGCCAGTTGTTCAGAATAATGAAATTTACGTCAGAGCTAAAAATAGTGAAAAATGGTGTTTAGGCTCTACAGCCGCCATTTATGGTCGGATTTTCTTCAAATTTTCACAGATGATACATCTTGAAACTAAGGTGTGCATATCCTGTAAGCTAACTGAAATTCCGAAAGACCGAAGTTCTGTGGCTGAAATAAGATTCGAACATAGGACCGAAAATTTCATTTTAGGATTAGAGAGCTTCAGGATGAGAGAGAAAGTTGAAACTTACACAGTTTGCAGTTCTGCAGAATTTCTTAATATATTTTGAGTCGTAACGTCAAATGTCGTCATGTGACGTCATAAGCATACTTCTTAATTTTCATTTTAGGGCAATGATTTCGACATGATGCCAGTTGTTCAGAATAATGAAGATTTTAGAGTTATGACAGTAAAGTATGCGTTTTTGAACAAAAGCATCTTCATCACCCTATGACGTCATGTGACGTCAGAGCTAAAAATATTGAACAATGGTGTTCGCGCTCTACTGCCGCCATTTATGGTCGGATTTTCTTGTAATTTTCACAGATGGTACACCTTGAAACTAAGGTGTACATATCCTGCCAGCTTACCGAAATTCCGAAAAACCGAAGTTCTGTGGCTGAAGTAATATTCGAACATAGGACCAAAAATTTCATTTTAGGATTAAAGAGCTTCAGGATGAGATAGAAAGTTGAAACTTGCACAGTTTGCAGTTCGCATTATTTCTACAAATATTTTGATTATTCTACAAAATGAATCTGACGTCAGACGTCATAGCTCCACTTATTTATTTGGGGCAATGATTTCGACATGATGCTCTACAGCCGCCATTTATGATCAGATTTTCTTCAAATTTTTACAAATGGTACATCTTGAAACTATGGTGTGAATATTTTGTCAGCTAACCTTAATTCCGAAAAACCGAAGTATTGTGGCTGAAGTAAGATTCGAACAAAGAACCAAAAATTTCATTTTTGGGCTAAAGAACTTCGGGATGAGATAGAAAGTTGAAACTTACACAGTTTGCAGTTCTGCAGAATTTCTTAATATATTTTGAGTCGTGACGTCATATGACGTCATAAGCATACTACTACTACTGCTACTTATTTTTTTTTCTTCGTAACTAAACGCTTATTTATAATATAATGTCAATTAATCAGCATGAACATGAAATACTACCAGAGGTGAGTCATTACATGAAACTTCTATCTCCTGCTTTTTGCATTAACACAGGTTACAGAAAGTCCTATCATTTTTAGACGAATGACATCTGTTTTTTTTGGCTTTCTGCCCTTTCGGCAGAAAGTCCATTGGGTTTGTACTGTTTTTTTATTATTATTATTAGGGCTTTCTGCCTCAAGCAGAAAGTCCTATTGGGTTTGTACTGTTTATTCTTCTTCTTATTATTATTATTATTATTCTTTTTTTCTTCCTAACTAAACGCTTATTTTTCTATGTTGCAATAATTCTAGGACGATGAAATTTTTATGGCTTATTAGTCACGTGAGGAAATTTTGATTTCTATGATTTTCATATGTCTATGACGTCATATGACGTCACAATTGACATATGCTACAAAAGTTTGTAAACTGTCCAGAGCCATTGTTAATGGACCGATTTTCATCAAATTTTCACAGAATGTGTATATTAAGTTCTAGTTGTGCATCCCGGTGTCCGTTTTTCAAAATTCGAAAAGTCCAAGGTTCTATAGCGATTCCAAGATTCGAACCAAGGTCGTAAATTTTCAAATGCTTATAAAATCGGTCCTATTTGAGATAGAAAGATGATATTAGGTCAGTATATAGGTCTCTAAGAGTCTTAAACATTTTGAGAAAATAAACGTCATATGACGTCACGTGACGTCATTATATGATAATGTATTTCTAATATTAACAAGAGTATTTCTATATTTAAAATTTGAAGGGCAATGAAAATTTAATGACAAATGATTCAGACGCTGAAATTTCGATTTCCATGATTTTTCAAAGCCTATGACGTCATATGACGTCACATTTGAAATTGATTACGAAAGTTTGTACACGGTTCAGAGCCATTATTAATGGGCCGATTTTCATCAAATTTTCACAGAATGTGTATATAACGTTCTTATTGTGGATACCGGTGTCCGTTTTTCAAAATTCGAAAAGTCCAAGCATCTATGGCGGATCCAAGATTCGAACCAAGGACGTCAATTTTTAAATGCTTATAAAAACTGTCCTATTTGAGATAGAAAGTTGAAATTTTGTCAGTTAGTAGGTCTCTGGGTGTCTAACAATTATGTGACAATAAACGTCATATGACGTCACGTGACGTCATTTTATTATTATTATTATTCTTTTCTTCTTCCTAACTAAACGCTTATTTTAATATGTTGCAATAGTCCTAGGACGATGAAACTTTTATGGCTTATTAGTCACGTGAGGAAATTTTGATTTCAATGATTATTAGCAGCCTATGACGTCACATGACGTCACAGCTAAAAATAGTGAAAAATGGTGTTCACGCTCTACAGCCGTCATTTATGGTCGGATTTTCTTCAAATTTTTACAGATGGTACATCTTGAAACTAAGGTGTGCATATCCTGTCAGCTAACCGAAATTCCGAAAGACCGAAGTTCTGTGACTGAAATAAAATTCGAACATAGGATCGAAAATTTCATTTTAGGATTAAAGAGCTTCAGGATGAGATAGAAAGTTGAAAGCTACACAGTTTGCAGTTCTGCAGAATTTCTACATATATTTTGAGTCGTGACGTCATATGACGTTATGTTACGTCATAAGCATACTTCTTAATTTTTATTTTAGGGCAATGATTTCGACATGATGCCAGTTGTTCAGAATAATGAATATTTCAGAGTTATGACATTAAAGTATGCGCTTTTGAACAAAAGCATCTTCAGCACCCTATGACTTCATATGACGTCAGAGCTAAAAATAGTGAAAAATGGTGTTCACGCTCTACAGCCGCCATTTATGGTCGGATTGTCTTCAAATTTTCACAGATGGTACATCTTGAAACTAAGGTGTGCATATCCTGTCAGCTAACCGAAATTCCGAAAGACCGAAGTTCTGTGGCTGAAATAAAATTCGAACATAGGACCGAAAATTTCATTTTAGGATTAGAGAGCTTCAGGATGAGATAGAAAGTTGAAACTTACACAGTTTGCAGTTCTGCAGAATTTCCACATATATTTTGAGTCGTGACGTCATATGACGTCATGTGACGTCATAAGCATACTTCTTAATTTTCATTTTAGGGCAATGATTTCGACATGATGCCAGTTGTTCAGAATAATGAATATTTCAGAGTTATGACAGTAAAGTATGCGCTTTTGAACAAAAGCATCTTCAGCACCCTATGACGTCATATGACGTCAGAGCTAAAAATAGTGAAAAATGGTGTTTAGGCTCTACAGCCGCCATTTATGGTCGGATTTTCTTCAAATTTTCACAGATGATACATCTTGAAACTAAGGTGTGCATATCCTGTAAGCTAACTGAAATTCCGAAAGACCGAAGTTCTGTGGCTGAAATAAGATTCGAACATAGGACCGAAAATTTCATTTTAGGATTAGAGAGCTTCAGGATGAGAGAGAAAGTTGAAACTTACACAGTTTGCAGTTCTGCAGAATTTCTTAATATATTTTGAGTCGTAACGTCAAATGTCGTCATGTGACGTCATAAGCATACTTCTTAATTTTCATTTTAGGGCAATGATTTCGACATGATGCCAGTTGTTCAGAATAATGAAGATTTTAGAGTTATGACAGTAAAGTATGCGTTTTTGAACAAAAGCATCTTCATCACCCTATGACGTCATGTGACGTCAGAGCTAAAAATATTGAACAATGGTGTTCGCGCTCTACTGCCGCCATTTATGGTCGGATTTTCTTGTAATTTTCACAGATGGTACACCTTGAAACTAAGGTGTACATATCCTGCCAGCTTACCGAAATTCCGAAAAACCGAAGTTCTGTGGCTGAAGTAATATTCGAACATAGGACCAAAAATTTCATTTTAGGATTAAAGAGCTTCAGGATGAGATAGAAAGTTGAAACTTGCACAGTTTGCAGTTCTGCATTATTTCTACAAATATTTTGAATCGTGACGTCAGAGGACGTCATAAGCATACCACTTATTTTTAATTTGGGGCAATGATTTCGACATGATGCTCTACAGCCGCCATTTATGATCAGATTTTCTTCAAATTTTTACAAATGGTACATCTTGAAACTATGGTGTGAATATTTTGTCAGCTAACCTTAATTCCGAAAAACCGAAGTATTGTGGCTGAAGTAAGATTCGAACAAAGAACCAAAAATTTCATTTTTGGGCTAAAGAACTTCGGGATGAGATAGAAAGTTGAAACTTACACAGTTTGCAGTTCTGCAGAATTTCTTAATATATTTTGAGTCGTGACGTCATATGACGTCATAAGCATACTACTACTACTGCTACTTATTTTTTTTTCTTCGTAACTAAACGCTTATTTATAATATAATGTCAATTAATCAGCATGAACATGAAATACTACCAGAGGTGAGTCATTACATGAAACTTCTATCTCCTGCTTTTTGCATTAACACAGGTTACAGAAAGTCCTATCATTCGTTTAGACGAATGACATCTAGTTCTTCTTATTAGGACTTTCTGCCCTTTCGGCAGAAAGTCCTATTGGGTTTGTACTGTTTTTTTATTATTATTATTAGGGCTTTCTGCCTCAAGCAGAAAGTCCTATTGGGTTTGTACTGTTTATTCTTCTTCTTATTATTATTATTATTATTCTTTTTTTCTTCCTAACTAAACGCTTATTTTTCTATGTTGCAATAATTCTAGGACGATGAAATTTTTATGGCTTATTAGTCACGTGAGGAAATTTTGATTTCTATGATTTTCATATGTCTATGACGTCATATGACGTCACAATTGACATATGCTACAAAAGTTTGTAAACTGTCCAGAGCCATTGTTAATGGACCGATTTTCATCAAATTTTCACAGAATGTGTATATTAAGTTCTAGTTGTGCATCCCGGTGTCCGTTTTTTCAAAATTCGAAAAGTCCAAGGTTCTATAGCGATTCCAAGATTCGAACCAAGGTCGTAAATTTTCAAATGCTTATAAAATCGGTCCTATTTGAGATAGAAAGATGATATTAGGTCAGTATATAGGTCTCTAAGAGTCTTAAACATTTTGAGAAAATAAACGTCATATGACGTCACGTGACGTCATTATATGATAATGTATTTCTAATATTAACAAGAGTATTTCTATATGTTAAAATTGTCGAAGGGCAATGAAAATTTAATGACAAATGATTCAGACGCTGAAATTTCGATTTCCATGATTTTTCAAAGCCTATGACGTCATATGACGTCACATTTGAAATTGACTGCGAAAGTTTGTACACGGCCCAGAGCCATTATTAATGGGCCGACTTTCATCAAATTTTCACAGAATGTGTATTTTAAGTTCCTGTTGTGCATCCCGGTGTCCATTTTTCAAAATTCGAAAAGTCCAAGGTTCTGTAGCGATTCCAAGATTCGAACCAAGGTCGTAAATGTTCAAATTCTTATAAAATCGGTCCTATTTGAGATAGAAAGATGATATAAGGTTAGTATATAGGTCTCTGGAGTCTTAAACATTTTGTGAAAATAAATGTCATATGACGTCACGTGACGTCATTATATGATAAGGATTTTCTAATTCTAACAAGATTATTTCTATATGTTGAAATTTTCGAAGGGCAATGAAAATTTAATGACACATGCTTCAGATGCTGAAATTTTGATTTCAATGATTATCAGAAGCCTATGACGTCATATGACGTCACATTTGAAATTGACTACGAAAGTTTGTACACGGTACAGAGCCATTATTATTGGGCCGATTTTCATCAAATTTTCACAGAATGTGTATATTAAGTTCTCGTTGTGAATCTCGGTGTCCTTTTTTAAAAACTCGAAAAGTCCATGGTTCTATAGCGAATTCAAGATTCGAACCAAGGTCGTAAATTTTTAAATGCTTATAAAATCGGTCCTATTTGAGATAGAAAAGTGGTATTTGGACAGTATATAGGTCTCTAAGAGTCTTAAACATTTTGTGAAAATAAACGTCATATGACGTCACGTGACGTCATTATATGATAATGTATTTCTAATATTAACAAGAATATTTCTCTATGTTGAAATTATTGAATGGCAATGGAAATTTAATGACATATGCTTCAGATGCTGAAATTTCGATTTCAATGATTAGCATAGGCTTATGACGTCATGTGACGTCACAATTGAAATTGACTCTGAAAGTTTGTACACCGTCCAGATCCATTATTTATGGGCCGATTTTCATCAAATTTTCACAGAATATGAATATTAGGTTCTTATTGTGTATCCCGGTGTCCGTTTTTCAAGATTTGGAAGAAGACAACGTCAAAATCCATTCAAGCATAACATCTTATCCAGATGAGCTAGGATACTGATATTTAGATAGCATGTGTAAAAGGATCAAAGTGACTCAGTCGCTCAAGTTTGACTCAGTGTCGCAGAAAGTCCTATCTTTTGTCAGAACAAAAGAACATCTAGTTATTATTCTTTTTTTCTTCCTAACTAAACGCTTATTTTTCTATGTTGCAATCCTCCTAGGACTATGAAATTTTTATGACTTATTAGTCACGTAAGGAAATTTTGATTTCTATGATTTTCATATGCCTATGACGTCATATGACGTCACATTTGAAATATGCTACAAAAGTTTGTACGCGGTCTACAGCCATTGTTTGTGAACCGATTTTCATCAAATTTTCACAGATTGTGTATATTAAGTTCTAGTTGTGCATCCCGGTGTCCGTTTTTCAAAATTCGAAAAGTCCATGGTTCTATAGCGAATCCAAGATTCGAACCAAGGTCGTAAATTTTCAAATGCTTATAAAATCAGTCCTATTTGAGATAGAAAGTTGATATTTAATCAGTATATAGGTCTCTAGAAGTTTTAAACATTTTGTGAAAATAAATGTCATATGACGTCACGTGACGTCATTATATGATAATGTATTTCTAATATTAACAATAATATTTCTATATGTTGAAATTGTCGAAGGGCAATGAAAATTTAATGACACATGCTTCAAACACTGAAATTTTGATTTCTATGATTTTCATATCTCTATGACGTCATATGACGTCACACGTGAAATAAGCTACAAAAGATTTTACGCAGTCCAGAGCCATTATTGATGAACCGATTTTCATCAAATTTTCACAGAATGTGTATATTTAGTTCTAGTTGTGCATGCCGGTGTCCGTTTCTCAAAATTCGAAATTGCCAAGGTTCTATAGCGAATCCAAGATTCGAACCAAGGTCGTAAATTTTCAAATGCTTATAAAATCAGTCCTATTTGAGATAGAAAGTTGATATTTGGTCAGTATGTAGGTCTCTCAGAGTCTTAAAAATATTTTGAAAATTTGCATCATATGACGTCACGTGACGTCATTATATGAACATATATATCTAATATTAACAAAATTATTTCTATATGTTGAAATAGTCAAAGAGCAATAAAAATTTAATGGCATATGTTTCAGACGACATAATTTCTATTTCAATAATTTTCATAGGCATATGATGTCATATGACGTCACACTTGACATATTTTACAAAATTTTGTACGCCGGTCTACAGCCATTACTTATGAACCGATGTTCATCAAATTTTCACAGAATGTGTATATTAAGATCTAGTTGTGCATCCCGCTATCCGTTTTTCAAAATTCTAAAAGACCATGGTTCTATGGAGAATCCAAGATTCGAACCGAGGTCGTTAATTTTCAAATGCTTATAAAATCGGTCCCATATGAGATAGAAAGTTGATATTTGAACATTATGTAGGTTTATGGATGAATGAACGGGTTTGTGAAAATGAACGTCATGTGACGTCAGATGACGTCATTACATGAAAATCTATTTCTAATATTTACAAGAAAATTTCTATATGTTAAAATGGTCCATGGAAATGGAAATTATATGACATTTTGCTTCAAACGTTGATATTTTTAATTCTACAGTTTTCATATGCCTATGACGTCATATGACGTTACACTAGCAATATGCTACAAAAGTTTGTACGCGGTCTACAGCCATTGTTTATGAACCGATTTTCATAAAAATTTCACAGAAAGTGTATATTAGGTTGTAGTTGAGCATCCCGGTGTCCGTTCTTCCAAATTCAAAAATGCAAAGGTTTTATGGCGGATCCAATATTCAAACTATTGACGTCAAATTTTAAATACGTATAAAATCGTTTCCAGATGAGTCAGAAATCTAATATTTGGAAAGTAAATAAGTCTCCAAGAGTGCTTTACATTCTATGAAGATGAACGTCATTTGACGTCATATGACGTCATAAGATCAAAAATTATTTCTGATATATACACGTAAATTTAATATCTTGTTAACTTCCCAGGACCATGAAATCTTATGGTATATACTTTAGAAATGCTTTAGAATGCAATGTAATTCATATTAATTTGACGTTATATCACATCAGATTTGACGTCAGGACATAAAGGTTTTACGCGGTGTACAGCCATTATTTTTGGACCAATTTTCAGCAAATTTCAAAGAATGTATATGTAACGATCTAGTTGTGTATCCCGGGTCCTGTTTTACAAATTCGAAAATACAAAAAGGCAATGGTTCTATGGCGAATCCAAGTTTCGAAACATTGGCGTCAAATTTCAAAAACATATAAAATCGCTTCGAGATGATTTAGAAAGTTGATATTTGGACTGAATATTAGTCTTTAAGACTTATTTATATTCTGTGAGGATTAACGTTATTTGACGTCATAAGGTCAAAAAGAATGTTAATATATCTACGCGTTCATTTCTATATGTTGCAAACTTGCAAGGAGCATGAAAAATTACTTGATATATTTAAGATACTTAATATTTCATTTCATTGATTTTCTTATGCCTATGATGTCATGTGACATCAAACTTGACGTTGTCTACACACTCTTGTACGCGGTCTACAGCCATTATTACAGGATGGAATTCGAATTGTAAGGATTTTAAAAATAAATTTGATTTGTAACATAGATTATAAAAATAGTCCAAGTTAAATAAATCGATATAAAAAAATGATTTTCAGTTACTTTTGCCATTTCCTCCAAGTTAAACGGTTTATTTTTCAAAGTTCATTTAAGTTATGGCCATACAAAAGCAAGTTAAAGGCTGCAATTTCATATCCTCTTACTTTTTTTTTTGCTTTTTTTAAAAAATCATTCGTATCAAGGAAAAAATTGTGTTCTCTTTTTAACCATTTAATCTAATTCATATGACGTCACATAACGTCGGAATTTACGTCAGGTGAAAAAGTTTGTTCGCGGTCTACAGCCATTATTTCTGGACCGATTTTCATCAAAATTTCACAGAATGTGTATGTTAGGCTCTAGTTGTGCATCCCTGTGTCCGTTTTTCAAAATTCGAAAAGTCCATGGTTCTATAGCGAATCCAAGATTCGAACCAAGGTCGTAAATTTTTAAATGCTTATAAAATCTGTTCTATTTAAGATAGAAAGTTGATATTTAGTCAGTATATAGGTCTTTAGAAGTTTTAAACATTTTGTGAAAATAAATGTCATATGACGTCACGTGACGTCATTATATGATAATGTATTTCTAATATTAACAAGAATATTTCTATATGTTGAAATTGTCGAAGGGCAATGAAAATTTAAGGACACATGCTTCAAACGCTGAAATTTTGATTTCTATGATTTTCATATGCCTATGACGTCATATGACGTCACACTTGAAATATGCAACAAAAGTTTATACGCGGTCTACAGCCATTGTTTATGAACCGATTTTCATCAAATTTTCATAGAATGTGAATATTGAGTTTTAGTTGTGCATCCCGGTGTCCGTTTTTCAAAATTCGAAAAGTCCATGGTTCTATAGCGAATTCAAGATTCGAACCAAGGTCGTAAATTTTTAAATGCTTATAAAAATCGGTCCTATTTGAGATAGAAAAGTGATATTTGGTCAGTATATAGGTGTCTAGGAGTCTTAAACATTTTGTGAAAATAAACGTCATATGACGTCACGTGACGTCATTATATGATAATGTATTTCTAATATTAACAAGGGTATTTCTATATGTTGAAATTGTCGAAGGGCAATGAAAATTTAATAACACATGATTCAGACGCTGAAATTTCGATTTCAATAATTTTCAGAAGCCTATGACGTCATATGACGTCACATTTGAAATTGACTACGAAAGTTTGTACACGGTCCAGGGCCATTATTAATGGGCCGATTTTCATCAAATTTTCACAGAATGTGTATATTACGTTCTTATTGTGTATACCGGTGTCCGTTTTTCAAAATTCGAAAAGTCCAAGCATCTATGGCGGATCCAATATTCGAACCAAGGGCGTCAATTTTTAAATGCTTATAAAAACCGTCCTATTTGAGATAGAAAGTTGAAATTTTGTCAGTTTGTAGGTCTCTGGGTGTCTTAACAATTATGTGAAAATAAACGTCACGTGACGTCATTTTATTATTATTATTATTATTCTTTTCTTTTTCCTAACTAAACGCTTATTTAATATTTTGCAATAGTCCTCGGACGATGAAATTTTTGTGTGTTATTAGGCACGTGAGGAAATTTTGATTTCACCCCTACTGCATATATGTAGCATATATGTAGCCATATCTCAATAAATATCGATTTTGTGTTGCCAATGGCCCAGAACAATGAAAATTTTATGGCATATATTTCAAACCATGAGATTTCGAATACAATGAATTTCATATTCATATGACGTCATATAACGCCAGATTTGACGTCAGGTGAAAAAGTTTGCACGCGGTCTACAGCAATTATTTCTGGGTCGATTTTCATCAAAATTTCACAGAATGTGTATGTTAGGCTCTAGTTGTGCCTTCCTGTGTCCGCTTTTCAAAATTTAAAAAGGCAATGGTTCTATGGCGAGTCAAAGATTCGAACCATTGACGTCAAATTTCAAATGCCTATAAAATCGCTTCCAGATGAGCTATAAAGATGATATTTGGACAGGATATATGTCTTTAGGTTTCCTTTATATTCTTAGGAGATGAATGTCGTATGACGTCATATGACGTCATGAGATGAAAAGTAATTTCTAAATTTTACGTGTTAATTTTTATATGTTGAAAACGTCCGAGCACCTTTAAAATTTAATAGCATATGCTTCAGGTAAAACATTTTTCATTTCAATCATTTTCATTTGTCTATGAGGTGTTTTGATGTCAAACTTGACGTCGTCTTAAAATATTTGTACGCTGTCTACAGCCATTTTTTCTGGGCCGATTTTTACCAAAATTTCACAGAATGTGTATGTTAGGCTCTAGTTGTGCCTTCCGGTGTCCGTTTTTCAAAATTTAAAAAGGCAATGGTTCTATGGCGAGTCAAAGATTCGAACCATTGACGTCAAATTTCAAATGCGTATAAAATCGATTCCAGATGAGCTATAAAGATTATATTTGAATAGGACATAAGTCTCTAAGATTTCTTCTGATACCGAGAGAATGAACTTCATATGACGTCATGAGGTGAAAAGAAATTTCTAATTATTACGTGTTAAATTCTATATGTTGAAAACGTCCGAGCACCTTGAAATTCCAATAGCTTAAGCTTTAGATAAAACATTTTTCAGTTCAATGATTTTCATTTGCCTATGACGTGTCTTGACGTCAAACTTGACGTCGTCTTAAAATATTTGTACGCGGTCTACAGCCATTATTTCAGGACCGATTTTCATCAAATTTTCACAGAATGTGTATATTAGGCTCTCGTTGTGCATCCCGGTGTCCGTTTTTCAAAATTCGAAAAGGCAATAATTTTATGGCGAATCCAAGATTCGAACCATTGACGTCAAATTTCAAATGCGTATAAAATCGCTTCCAGATGAGGTAGAAAGATGATATTTGGTCAGAATATAAGTCTTTAGGATTTCTTTAGATTCTCTGAAGATGAACATCATATAACGTCATATGACGTCATGGGGTTAAAAGTAATTTCTAAATTTTACGTGTTAATTTTTATATGTTGTTAATGTCCGAGCACCATGAACATAAAATAGCATATGCTTCTGATAGAGCATATTGCATTTCAATAATATTCATTTGACTATGACGTGATTTGACGCCAAACTTGACGTCGTCTAAAAATGTTTGTACGCGGTCTACAGCCATTATTTCTGGGCAGATTTTCATCAAAATTTCACAGAATGTGTATGTTACACTCTAGTTGTGCACTGTGACATCCGTTTTTCCAAATTCAAAAATGCAAAGATTAAATGGCGAATCCAAGATTCGAACCATTGACGTCAAATTTTAAATACCTATAAAATCGCTTCCAGATGAGTTAAAATGCTGTTATTTGGGTAGTATATAAGTCTCTAAGTGGGCTTTAAATTCTGCGAAGATGAACGTCATTTGACGTCATATGACGTCATTAGGTCAAAAAGAATTTCTCATATATACGTGTTAATTTAAATATGTTGTTAAGTTCCCACGATAATTAAAACTTAATGGCACATACATAGATAAATGGGCTATTGAATGCAAGGTCTTTCATATTAACGAGACGTCATATAACGTCAGATTTGACATTAGGACAAAAATGCTTTACGCGGTATACAGCCATTATTTCTGAACCGATTTACATCAACATTTCACAGAATGCATATGTACTGCTCTTGTTGTGTATTCCGGTGTCCGGTTTTGCAAATTCAAAAAGGCAATAGTTCTATGGCGAATCCAAGATTCGAACCACTGACGTCAAATTTCAAATACGTATAAAATCACTTTCAGATGACTTAGAATGCTGATATTTGGACTGAATATTAGTCTCTAAGACTTCTTTCTATTCTGTGAGGACGAACCTCATTTGACGTCATATGACGTCATAAGGTCAAAAAGAATTCTTGACATCTATGCGTTAATTTCTATATATTGCAAAGGTCCCAGGGGCATGACAAATCCACTGCATATATTTAAGATAATGAATTTTTCATTTCATTGATATTCTTATGTCTATGACGTCATGTGACACCAAACTTGACGTTTTCTTCACAAGTTTGTACGCGGTCTACAGCCATTATTTCTGGACGGATTTCATCAAAATTTTACAGAATGTGTATGTTACGCTCTAGTAGTGCCAATCGGTGTCCGTTTTTCCAAATTCGAAAAAGGCAAAGGTTTTATGGCTAATCCAAGATTAGAAGCATTGATGTCAAATTTCAGTATGTCTTCAAGTCTTCTTTACATTCTGAGAAGATGAACGTCATATGGCGTCATGTGACCTTATACGGCCGAAGTATTTTTTTTGTCGAAATTAAACGGTTTTTAATACCTGTATGCCTTATTCTTTGTTTGATTTGCATTAATTCTTACTGAAGGTGCAGCATTTGATCCTATAGAACAATGTCACTTCCATTTTAGGTTCAATTATTGCTTATATCTTGAAAACCTCTCAAGCTAGACCAAATTATGTGACAATCGAATTGTAAGCATTTTCAATAATTTTGTTTTGTTGCATAGTTTATAGAAATAGGCCAAATAAAATGAAATTAATAAAAAAAATTGATTTTCATGTACTTTTGAGATATCCTCGAAGTTAATCGGTTTATTTTTCAAAGTTTATGGAAATTATGGCCCTACAAAAACAATTTTAAGGAAGGAATTTGATATCCTTATACTTTTTTCGTTTTTAGTGTTCAAATGTAGCAGAAAGTCCTATCATTCGTTTCAACGAATGAAATCTAGTTATTATTATTATTATTATTATTCTTTTCTTCCTCAAGGATTTTCATATGTTGCAATCGTCCTAGGAGAATGAAATTTCGATGGCATATTATTCATATGCGTAATTAAAAAATTCTATAATTTTCAAATACCTATGACGTCATATGACGTCACACTTGGCAATTGCTACAAAAGTTTGTACGCGGTCCAGAGCGAAAATAATAAACCGATTTTTATCAAATTTTCACAGAATGTGTATATTAATATCTAGTTGTGCATCTCGGTGTCCGTTTTTCAAAATTCGAAAAGCCCAAGGTTCTATGGCGAATGCAAGATTCAAACCAAGGACGTCAAATTGATAAATGCTCATAAAATCGTCCCTAAATGCGACAGAAGGTTGATATTTTGTCAGTATATAGATCTCCGATAGATTTAAATAATTTGTGAAAATGGACGTCTTGTGACGTCATATGACGTCATCAAATTTCTAATTTTCAAACACATAATTTTATATGTTAATATGGTCCAAGGACAATGAAATTTTGATGTCATATTCTCCAAGAGATGTTATTTTGATTTCAATGATTTTCATATCTCTATGACGTCATATGACGTCACACGTGAAATAAGCTTCAAAAGTTTGTACGCGGTCCAGAGCCAATATTAATGAACCGATTTTCATCAAATTTTCACAGAATGTGTATATTAAGTTCTAGTTGTGCATCCCGGTGTCCGTTTTCTAGCGTTCTATAGCGATTCCAAGATTCGAACCAAGGTCGTAAATTTTCAAATGCTTATAAAATCGGTCCTATTTGAGATAGAAAGATGATATTAGGTCAGTATATAGGTCTCTGGAAGTCTTAAACATTTTGTGAAAATAAATGTCATATGACGTCACGTGACGTCATTATATGATAATGAATTTCTAATTCTAACAAGATTATTTCTATATGTTAAAATTTTCGAAGGGCAATGAAAATATAATGTCTCATGCTTCAGATGCTGAAATTTCGAATTCATTGATTTTCAGAAGCCTATGACGTCATATGACGTCACATTTGAAATTGACTACGAAAGTTTGTAATCGGTCCAGAGCCATTATTAATGGGCCGATTTTCATCAAATTTTCACAGAATGTGTATATAACGTTCTTATTGTGGATACCGGTGTCCATTCCTCAAAATTCGAAAAGTCCAAGCATCTATGGCGGATCCAAGATTCGAACCAAGGACGTCAATTTTTAAATGCTTATAAAAACTGTCCTATTTGAGATAGAAAGTTGAAATTTTGTCAGTAAGTAGGTCTCTGGGTGTCTTAATAATTATGTAAAAATAAACGTCATATGACGTCACGTGACGTCATTTTTTTATTATTATTATTATTTTCTTCTTCCTAACTAAACGCTTATTTTAATATGTTGCAATAGTCCTAGGACGATGAAATTTTTATGGGTTATTAGACACGTAAGGAAATTTTGATTTCAACAATATTCAGCACCCTTTGACGCCACATGACGTCCCAGCTAAAAACAGTGAAAAATGGTGTTCGCGCTCTACAGCCGTCATTTATGGTCGGATTTTCTTCAAATTTTCACAGATGGTACATCTTGAAACTAAGGTGTGCATATCCTGTCAGCTAACCGAAATTCCGAAAGACCGAAGTTCTGTGGCTGAAATAATATTCGAACATAGGACCGAACATTTCATTCTAGGATTAAAGAGCTACAGGATGAGATAGAAAGTTGAAACTTACACAGTTTGCAGTTCTGCAGAATTTCTACATACATTTTGAGTCGTGACGTCATATGACGTCATGTGACGTCATAAGCATACTTCTTAATTTTTATTTTAGGGCAATGATTTCGACATGATGCCAGTTGTTCAGAATTATGAAAATTTCAGAGTTATGACAGTAAAGTATGCGCTTTTGAACAAAAGCATCTTCAGCACCCTTTGACGTCATGTGACGTCAGAGCTAAAAATAGTGAAAATGGTGTTCGCGCTCTACAGCCGCCATTTATGGTCGGATTTTCTTCAAATTTTCACAGATGGTACACCTTGAAACTAAGGTGTACATGTCCTGTCAGCTTACCGAAATTCCGAAAAACCGAAGTTCTGTGGCTGAAGTAAGATTCGAACATAGGTCCAAAATTTCATTTTAGGATTGAAGAGCTTCAGGATGAGATAGAAAGTTGAAACTTACACAGTTTGCATTTCTGCAGCATTTCTACAAATATTTTGAATCGTGACGTCAGAGGACGTCATAAGCATACCACTTAATTTTGATTTGGGGCAATGATTTCGACATGATGCAAGTTGTTTAGAATAATGAAAATTTCAGAGTTATTGCAGTAAAGTATGCGCTTTTGAGCAACAGCATTTTCAGCACCCTATGGCGTCACATGACGTCAGAGCTAAAAATAGTGAAAAATGGTGTTTGCGCTCTACAGTCGCCATTTATGATCAGATTTCCTTCAAATTTTCACAGATGGTACATCTTGAAACTAAGGTGTGAATATTTTGTCAGCTAACCTTAATTCCGAAAAACCGAAGTATTGTGGCTGAAGTAAGATTCGAACATAGGACCAAAAATTTTATTTTAGGGTTAAAGAACTTCGGGATGAGATAGAAAAATGAAACTTAAACAGTTAGCAGTTCTGCATAATTTCTTAATATATTTTGAGTCGTGACGTCATATGACGTCATAAGCATACTACTACTACTGCTACATATTATTTTTTTTTCTTCGTAACTAAACGCTTATTTTTCGCGGAATATAATGTCAATTGTTCAGCATGAACATGAAATACTACTAGAGGTGAGTCATTACATGAAACTTCTATCTCCTGCTGTTTGCATTAACACAGGTTGCACAAAGTACCATCATTCGTTTAGACGAATGACATCTAGTTAGGACTTTCTGCCTACTGGCAGTAAGTCCTATTGGGTTTGTTATGTTTTTTTATTCTTCTTATTCTTTTTTTCTTCCAAACTGAGCGTTAATTTAAGCATGTTGCAATGGTCCCAGGGCCATGAAATTTTTATGGCATATACTTGATGCGATGAAATTTTGATTTCTATGATTTTCATATGCCTATGACGTCATATGACGTCACATTTGAAATATGCTACAAAAGTTTGTACGCGGTCTACAGCCATTGTTTGTGAACCGATTTTCATTAAAATTTTCACAGATTGTGTATATTAAGTTCTAGTTGTGCATCCCGGTGTGTCTGTTTTTCAAAATTCGAAAAGTCCATGGTTCTATAGCAAATCCAAGATTCGAACCAAGGTCGTAATTTTTTTAAATGCTTATAAAATCTGTCCTATTTAAGATAGAAAGTTGATATTTAGTCAGTATATAGGTCTCTAGAAGTTTTAAACATTTTGTAAAAAAAAATGTCATATGACGTCACGTGACGTCATTATATGATAATGTAATTCTAATATTAACAAGAGTATTTCTATATGTTGAAATTGTCGAAGGGCAATGAAAATTTAATGACACATGCTTCAATCGCTGAAAGTTTGATTTCTATGATATTCATATGCCTATGACGTCATATGACGTCACACTTGAAATATGCAACAAAAGCTTGTACGCGGTCCAGAGCCATTGTTTATGAACCGATTTTCATCAAATTTTCACAGAATGTGTATATTAAATTCTAGTTGTGCATCCCGGTGTCCTTTTTTTCAAAATTCGAAAAGTCCAAGGTTCTATAGCGATTCCAAGATTCGAACCAAGGTCGTAAATTTTCAAATTCTTATAAAATCGGTCCTATTTGAGATGGAAAGAAGATATTAGGTCAGTATATAGGTCTCTGGGAGTCTTAAACATTTTGTGAAAATAAATGTCATATGACGTCACGTGACGTCATTATATGATAATGAATTTCTAATTCTAACAAGATTATTTCTATATGTTGAAATTTTCGAAGGGCAATGAAAATTTAATGCCGCATGCTTCAGATGCTGAAATTTCGATTTCAATGATTTTCAGAACCTATGACGTCATATGAGTCACATTGAAATTGACCACGAAAGTTTGTACACGGTCCAGAGCCATTATAAATGGATCGATTTTCATCAAATTTTCAGAGAATGTGTATATTAAGTTCTAGTTGTGCATCTCGGTGTCCGTTTTTCACAATTCGAAAAGTCCATGGCTCTATAGCGAATCCAAGATTCGAACCAAGGTCGTAAATATTTAAATGCTTATAAAATGATATTTGGTCAGTATATAGGTCTCTAAGAGTCTTAAACATTTTGTGAAAAGAAACGTCATATGACGTCACGTGACGTCATTATATGATAATGTATTTTTAATATTAACAAGAATATTTCTATATGTTGAAATTGTCGAAGGGCAATGAAAATTTAATGACAAATGATTCAGACGCTGAAATTTCGATTTCAATGACTTTCAGAAGCCTATGACGTCATATGACGTCACATTTGAAATTGACTACAAATTATGTCTTAACAATTATGTGAAAATAAACGTCATGTGACGTCACGTGACGTCATTTAAATTATTTTAATATGTTGCAATAGTCCTAGGACGATGAAATTTTTATGGGTTATTAGGCACGTGAGGAAATTTTGATTTCACCCCTACTGCATATATGTAGCCATATCTCAATAAATATCTATTTTTGTAAATATATGTATGAATAAGAATTATAGCTGAATAACTGACGTTTCCAAAGATATTTAGTTTATTAAAATTAGTTTACGCAATACAAAGTTATAAGCAAAAAAACTAAATGAAATGAAGCTAATTTTGCTGATAATATGCTGTTTTCTTGAGGTTTAACAGTCAATATCTCAGAAACGACTGAAGATAAGTTTATACATTATGCATATGAAATTTCGATTTCAATGATTTTCAGAACCTATGACGTCATATGATGTCACATTTGAAATTGACCACGAAAGTTTGTACACGGTCCAGAGCCATTATAAATGGATCGATTTTCATCAAATTTTCAGAGAATGTGTATATTAAGTTCTAGTTGTGCATCTCGGTGTCCGTTTTTCACAATTCGAAAAGTCCATGGTTCTATAGCGAATCCAAGATTCGAACCAAGGTCGTAAATATTTAAATGCATATAAAATGATATTTGGTCAGTATATAGGTCTCTAAGAGTCTTAAACATTTTGTGAAAAGAAACGTCATATGACGTCACGTGACGTCATTATATGATAATGTATTTTTAATATTAACAAGAATATTTCTATATGTTGAAATTGTCGAAGGGCAATGAAAATTTAATGACAAATGATTCAGACGCTGAAATTTCGATTTCAATGACTTTCAGAAGCCTATGACGTCACATTTGAAATTGACTACAAATTATGTCTTAACAATTATGTGAAAATAAACGTCATGTGACGTCACGTGACGTCATTTGTTTATTATTATTATTCTTTTCTTCTTCCTAACTAAACGCTTATTTTAATATGTTGCAATAGTCCTAGGACGATGAAATTTTTATGGGTTATTAGGCACGTGAGGAAATTTTGATTTCACCCCTACTGCATATATGTAGCCATATCTCAATAAATATCTATTTTTGTAAATATATGTATGAATAAGAATTATAGCTGAATAACTGACGTTTCCAAAGATATTTAGTTTATTAAAATTGGTTTACGCAATACAAAGTTATAAGCAAAAAAACTAAATGAAATGAAGCTAATTTTGCTGATAATATGCTGTTTTCTTGAGGTTTAACAGTCAATATCTCAGAAACGACTGAAGATAAGTTTATACATTATGCATATAAAATGAATTAAAGCTTTCTAACGGTACCAAGTTTATTGAAAAAAAAAAAAAAAAAAAAAAAAAAAAAAAAAAAAAAAAAAAATCAAATTGCAATTGATGGGCTATATCTTGATTTTGTTTTGTTTTTTGTCGAATGTTGACTGTTTCCAAATTAAGCATTGAAGTAAATACATGTACAACGGCACAAGACAAAAATCCGTATTTGCAACACTATGTAGCTAGCGAGCAGTTTGCAAGCCTTGAAAAATTCACACGCAGCCCCACATTTTAGACCATCTAAAAACTGCATTGTTATGCTAACGATATTCATATTGCATCAGTTTGTAGGCTGGGATGTTACCTTTCAAAATATCCCAATAGTTCGAAATTCCAGGAATTTATGGCAAAACTACGGAAGCCCAAACACGCCAAAATCGCTAAATACGTTTAACTACGTTACAGGTGTCGAAAGGATATAGCACTATACAACTATTCAATACTTCTTCCTACTGAGGCTAAAATTAAACAAGGTTACAACTGAGCTGGAGTGATGAAATTCTATGTGTGATGAAAGTTAGAAACTTACATTTGAACACTGTTTCATTTTTTCTTTCATGTCATATGACATAGTATAAATTTTGTATGTAAACTACATGTGCAAGATATGGGCGGACTTTTATTAAAATTCACAGAATGTGTTCTATTTGTGCTATTTTATATAGAAATAGAGGAGATAGAAAGTTGCAATTTGGACAGATTATCTATTATGTCATCTTTTATATATACTATATAAAGCAGATGTTGCAGAAAGACGAACGAATGACATCTAGTTATTCTTCTTCTTATTATTCTTTTTTTCCTCCTTTTGAGGTTGTAATTAAACAAAGTTACAATTGAGATAGAGTCTTCAAATTGTTTCAGTGATCAGCTAAATAGAGTCCCTTTCGATCTGCATTGTTTCAACCATTAGTGACGTCATATGACGTCATAGCTTAAAACTACTACAAAAGTTTTTCGCGGTCTACAGCCATTGGTTCTGAACCGATTTTCATCAAAATTTCACAGAATGTGTATATTAATATCTAGATGTGCATCCCGGTGTCTTTTTCCAAAATTCGAAAAGACCAAGGTTCTATAGTCAAATCCAATATTCGAACCAAGGTCGCAAATTTTCAAATGCTTATATAATCGGTCCTATATGAGATAGAAGATTAATATTTGATCAGTATATAGGTTTCTGGATGTCTGAACGATTTTGTAAAAATTAACGTCATGTGACGTCACATGACGTCATAACATGAAAATCTATTTCATATATTTACAAGATAATTTCTATATGTTTAAATGGTCCATGGAAATGAAAATTATATGACATTTGCTTCGAATGCTGATGATTTAAATTATACAATTTTCATGTGGCTATGACGTCATATGACGTCACACTTGACATATGGTACAAAAGATTGTACGCGGTCTAAAGCCATTGTTTATGAACCGATTTTCATCAAATTTTCACCGAAGGTGTATATTAATATTTAGTTGTGCATCCCGGTGTCCGTTTTTCAAAATTCGAAAAGACCAAGGTTCTATGGCGAATCCAAGATTCAAACCAAGGACGTCAAATTCTAAATGCTTATAAAATCGGTTGAAATTTTGTCAGTATATTAGTCTCTGAGTGCCTAAAA
>CM037786.1:7518488-7568488 GCA_021229015.1 Solen grandis | reverse complement strand
AATCTAAATGTTCATTTAAGCAACACAAAAATTATTGTATTTGGTGCCATATCAACAACTAAATCCAACTTCAAACTTGAAATAATCCTATTTCATTTACTAATACATATCAATACCTTGGGTGACCTTTTCTGCATCTGGTTCCTTTTTAAACGCAAGAAAACATGCTGTCCAACAGGCCAAAAAAGCAATGTACCTGTTACTTACCAAAATTAGGAATACTGACTTACCAATAGACTGAAATCTGAAACTATTTGACCACACTGTTTTACCAATTTTAACATATGGCTCGGAAATTTTTGGTTTTGAAAATTTAGACATGCTAGAGGCTGTTCATAATGAATTTTTACGTAAATTAACAAATGCTAGGAAAAATACGCCCATTTACATGCTTCATGGAGAGTTAGGAAGATACCCCATATCCATCACAGTTAAATCTAGAATGATAGGCTTCTGGATAAGATTGATAACTGGTTGCACAAATAAAATATGCACAACTATATGCAAAACTCATGTGAAAAGTTTAGGAAAATCCATCCATTTATAATGTCTGCTGAGCGCATACAAACTTTTTGACCTGACGTTATTCTGACGTTTTAAAATACATGTTAAAATTTTGGACCATTGGTCACATTATTTATTCGCGAGAAAGGAAAACATATAAGAACGTCATGAAACCTATGAAATTACAACATGAGCAAATTTCATTTTTCTATCTCATCTCGGGGCTCGGAAATATTTAAATTAATTTTGAGGTCATATTTTCGAAACTTGGTTTCATCAAAGAACCTTGGTCTTTTCATATTTGAAAAGGAAAGTAAGGATGCACGACTAAAGCGTAACTTACACACTCTGAGAATATTACAAGAAATTACAAGACCTGGAGACTTATAATCTGCCCAAATATCAGCTTTCTAGCTCATCTGGAAGCGAATTTTATACGCATTTGAAATTTGACATCAATGGTTCGAATCTTGGATTCGCCACAGAACCATTGCCTTTTTGAATTTTGAAAAACGGACACCGGGATGCACAACTAAAGCCTAACATACACATTCTGTGAAATTTTGATGAAAATCGGTCCAAAAATAATGACTGTAGACCGCGTACAAACATTTTTAGACGACGTCAAGTTTGACGTCAAAACACGTCATAGTCAAATGAAAATTATTGAAATGCAAAATGTTCTATCAGAAGCATAAGCTATTAAATTTTCAAGGTGCTCGGACGTTTTCAACATATAAAAATTAACACGTAAAATTTAGAAATTACTTTTCACATCATGATGTCATATGATGTCATACGACATTTATCTTCTGAAAATATAAAGAAAACCTAGAGACTTATATTCTGCCCAAATATCATCTTTCTATGTCATCTGTAAGCGATTTTATACGCATTTGAAATTTGATGTCAGTGGTTCGAATCTTGGATTCGCCACAGAACCATTGCCTTTTCGAATTTTGAAAAACGGACACCGGGATGCACAACTAAAGCCTAACATACATATTCTGTGAAATTTTGATGAAAATAGGTCCCAAAATAATGGCTGTAGACCGCGTACAAACATTGTTAGACGACGTCAAGTTTGACGTCAAAAAACGTCATAGTCAAATGAAAATTATTGAAATGCAAAATGTTCTATCTGAAGCATAAGCCATTAAATTTTCAAGGTGCTCGGACGTTTTCAACATTTAAAAATTAACACGTAAAATTTAGAAATTACTTTTCTACTCATGACGTCATATGACGTCAAACGACATTCATCTTCTGAGAATATAAAAAAAAAACCTAGAGTCTTATATTCTGTCCAAATATCATCTTTCTAGCTCATCTGGAAGCGATTTTATACGCACTTGAAATTTGACGTCAATGGTTCGAATCTTGGATTCGCCATAGAACCATTGCCTTTTCGAATTTTAAAAACGGATACCGGGATGTACAACTAGAGCCTAACATACATATTCTGTGAAATTTTGATGAAAATCGGTCCAGAAATAATGGCTGTAGACCGCGTACAAACTTTTTCACCTGACGTCAAATCTGACGTTATATGACGTCATATGAATATGAAATTGGTTTGAATATATGCCATAAAATTTTCATTGTTCTGGGCCAATGGCAACACATCGAAATTAACACAAATATAAGAGGAAGAAAAAAAGAATAAGAACAAGAGGGCCAAGATGGCCCTGTGTCGCTCACCTGAGTAAGATGGCTGTGTTAGGCATAATGACAAAAAGATCTGACATCTAAAGTATTTTTCTAACATTTGACTAAGTGACCTACATATTGATCCTACCTGAATTTGAACTCAACTGGGAATTCATGCAGTCATCATTCATATCAAGTTTAATGAAGACTGGGACTTAAATGTGTTCACAAGATTTTTCTAAGATTTGACCTGGTGACCTAGTTTTTGACACCACATGACCCATTTAGATCTGACCTGGTGACCTAGTTTTTTACCCCACATGACCCATTTTCGAACCCATTCAAGATATCATGTAGACAAATATCCTGACTAAACCTATTGAATATTGGGCTAAAACTGTGGCCTGTAGAGTGTTCACAAGGTTTTTCTAAGATTTGACCTGGTGACCTAGTTTTTGACCCCATGTGACCCAATTTCGAACTCATCCGAGATATCATGTAGACAAACATCCTGACCAAATCTATTGAAGACTTGGCTAAAACTGTGGCCTCAAGTGTTCACAAGGTTTTTCTAAGATTTGACCTGGTGACCTAGTTTTTGACCCCACATGACCCAATTTCGAATTCATTCGAGATATCATGTAGACAAACATCCTGACCAAGTTTCATGAAGATTGGGCCAAAGCTGTGGCCTCTAGAGTGTTCACAAGCAATTTTTGACGACGCACGACGGACAAAAGGCGATCACAAAAGCTCACCCGAGCATAAGTGCTCAGGTGAGCTAATAAGAAAAAACATAAGAAACCCAATAGGTCCTTCTACTTGAGGCAGAAAGCCCTAATAAAAGTTTGAAGAAAGCCGTTATAACAAAGGCAATATGCTTATCGGTCCTGGTGTACACAATTGCATCCTAAAATGCACCTTATTCCCTCAAATACGCATCACAATTCACCTTTCAACACGGGCACTCTTTCCTGCGTAGGAACGTCCGGGTCGTGGGTAACCAACCCAGTAACCAACCCAATAATCGCCTTCTTCTCTTACTTCAAATTGCTAGATTTTCGTATACAAGCCCTTATCCGAAAAACATGAATATCTGCCATGTTTGTTGACAGAATCACTTGAAATTTTCGGAACTTTTTGCACATTGTAGGCTACGGCATTCGTGCAAATTTCAACTTCAAACATCAGCTTACCGATTTTATATGATTTTTTTTAATAATTTCTGCTTAAATATGCATGACGTCATAATCACGTGACCAAAGAAATATTCCTTGCAGCATACATCACTTCACTTTTCAGTGTGTTAATCCTGAAAAAATCATAATGTTTGACTCAAAGTCATGAAACTACAGCGTTTCAGTTTCGTTAAAAGTACAATTTTCCCCTTTCTGCCATAACTCAACCAATTCAACCCCGATCTTCAAAAACAAAATATCACCTGAAAGGTCTTTCAAATCACTACAGATTTCATCCACGGTGTCCGGTAGAATCTTTTCGTTTTTGAGATACACTTTGCCGATTAAAAACACCGATAACTGACATATGACCTTGACCTTTACGATTTTCTGGAAACGGAAGTGACGAAGGTAAATGAGATGCTATGTTGAATTTTATGCAAATCGGTCAAAAGTTAAGGCATGTAGGGCTAAAAAAACCTACATTTTGGATTAAAAGTTTGTTAACGCGTCATGACGTCATTTTACGTCATACGACGTCAGTCTTTTCAGAGCTGTAAGAAATTGATAAGACACATGTTCTGTCCAGATTTGAAGTTTCTAGCTTATCTGAAAGCTTTGTAATACTTTACTACATTTTCAGGTCCAAAGTTTGAAACTTGGATCAGCCATAGATTCTTGGTATTTTTTAATGTTGCAAAGTGTATATAATCCTGCACAACTAAATGGCAATCCATACATTCTGTGAAAAAATCAAGTCAATTGGTCAAGAAATGACGGCTGTAGAGCCTGACGTCACGTGACATCACAGGAAGAAAAAAATGATCCAATCAAAAGCGCCAAAGTCACTGTGCATACTGTTAAAATTTCATGCTGCTGCCTTGTCGGTATTCTGTTGCTACCATGCTAAAGTATGGTAGCTTAAATGAGTTAAAAATTATTAGAATTAACTACATCATATTTTTATATTTCAATTTTTTGTACATTATAAATGTTCTAATTTCACTTCACAAAGTTAAGGTTTAAAACCACCCTGCAAATACAGATGTTAATCTGTTGGTACAACATACTTATTAGTTTATCGGGTCTTTAAAGATGCCAATTTATTTAATCGGCTTATTGCGCATAAATAGATGACGGCATTTTTATTGATGTCATCCTAGACGGTTTTACTTATCAAGTCTCCAAGCCATCAGTTATGTAACTTGGCAGTAACCATGGGTGTTTAAACCCACTAAGCCAATTAACAATGCAGTGACAATTTTATAATACACCTGGACAATTAAAGACAAAGAGGCGCATAAGCGTGGGTCCTCGGACCCTGCAGTTGATCATGTGATAGATCGACAATCAATCATGCGATTGGTTGTCGATTAAGGAATCGATGGTGATTGGCTAATGATTCGCATTGGCCGAAGGGCTGGATAAGTACTGTCGGCCTTGGGAGTCTTGTCACTCACTGTCTGTTCCTGAATCAGTTCATTAAAACTTCGTACGATCAACTGTACTCTTTGTTGGACTATTTCCAGGTAAGTCTCAATTTTACTTAATACATATTTTTCTTGAATAAATTTCTTTATGTTTAAATCATGCAGCTAGGAGAATTGCTTTCGTGTTAGCATTTCCTACATTTGAGAAATTGGATTATTCTATTTTGTTATGTTCATTATAAATTACATTTATAGGAATGTGTATTTGAAAAAACTTTTGTTATATCATAATACATTATAGTTGAGACTTTTATAATATTGTATAACTCTGATTGTTTTGAGATAAAAAAGTGTCTTTCATTATGATTAATATGTAATCTTCTGTGTTGATCATCCACACATATACCATTTCGATAAATTACGTTCATTTTGGATTTTCGTCTGCTGCGTTATTTCGACACGCCCGTAAGATTAAGTAATCGAACGGGAAACCATATTTAGCTGTTATAAAATGTAAAATGTAGAAAATTGAAGGATGATCGACACAGCAAGATAAGTTTACAAGATCATATATGTTCGGCAATAATTGCTTTTCATTTTATTGACTTGACTGACTTAAAAAACACATGGAAACATTCAATTCATTTTATCCTTTCTACTTCCGGTTTCGATATTTTATACTTCAACATGTAATTAATTGAGGCACTCACTGTCTGTTCCTGAATCAGTTCATTAAAATTTCGTACGATCAACTGTACTCTTTGTTGGACTATTTCCAGATTACTCCCAAAAAAAAAAGTTGAACCAACCGGTACCTTCACAAGCAAAGCGAGTTCCCCAAACGAAAGAAAGAGAAAGAAAGTGTGAAAGAGAAACACGCGCAACAACACCCAAACATCCGTAATCGTAACAAAAAAAAAACACCGGTTCAACACTGTTTTAATTTGAACCTCAAAAGGAAGAAAAAAGTAGAATAATAATAATAAGAAGAAGAAAAACATAACAAACTCAATAGGTCTTTCTACTTGAGGCAGAAAGCCTTAATTATGTCCAAATTTAGATGATATAAGATCTCAAATGATACGTACAGTACATATCAACATGAAAAAAATTAATAATAACAGAAGTAGTAAATTCACTTACTCTTAAAACTGAATTCCCAAGGCGTTAAAATTGTCCACATAGTCATGATGTTACAACTGGCTCGCCTAAAGGCATGATACTGTTGACATTGATTAAATTAACAACTCAACCAGAATCATAACACTAAGCAGCCAACTTCAAGATACAGTTTCTTTTACATGTTTGGCACATTCTCCATAGTAGTGCATTATTCTGCACAAGCAGACACAGTCATCCTTTCCTCTGACTTCCTCCGTAGAACACCAACACACCTAAATTATTTAAGGAAGTTTTATGAATTTATTATCCACGTTTACAAATGTACGTGACAGATTCTCTATTGACCAAGCTCTACTAAATCATGCACCTTAGGTTTTCGTTACAGGGATATTGTTTCTACTTCTGATGTCTCTCCCCCCCCCCCCCCCCCCCCCCTCTCTCTCTGTTCTTAGCTTCCCCCCACCTACTACACTCACTCTCCTTCCTCCCTTCACATTGAATGATCAAACTACACAAAATCTTGCTTTATTTTCTCTTTATTTTGATGCAATGTAGTTCATAAACATTTTATGACACTCTCTTATGTTGTTTATTGATGTAATATGTAAATCCACTCAAAAACCGCTTTTGTATGAACATTTGTTTTTTTCTATTTATTTATTTATTTGAGTGTGCAATGTCAAGTGTATGTGAGTATGAAATGTATTTTTTTTCTTGTGTGTGTATGTCTGTTGAAACCAAATTGCTCCATTCATCCACCTGTTTTATGTACGCCTTATTACCTATACTTATCTTTTGTTTTGCTATATCCTAAGATTCAACTAACAATTTATATGTTTACAGAAAAATCTTCTCACTTTAAAAATTACTAATTTAACATTTAACTTGCCCTATCCCCCCCCCCCCCCCCCCCCCCCCCCTCCATCTGCTGAAATTATGTAATGAATAATGAATATGTTTTTTTGTTTTTGCTAACCATCTTCATGAATTTTATATTTTATATGTATGTTGTACAACTTGCCCTTGAAATCGAATTATAATATGTCCTGTTGTCTCTATTAACCACAATCGAAATTACCAAGTGTCAGACTGCTCGCCTGCTTACCCACACCACTTGACGAGGCACAGGCCAAAAGACAACGTGACGAAAACCAGCAATGACTTGCGACCCCCTATCGGGCCGCATCAACCCGGCGGTGATCAGGCAGAAAGCATGCAGACAGCGCAGACGACGGCATAGGAAAGGCTGGAGAGGAACTTCTAGGTCACATATGTTGTACTCTACTTGTTATACAGATAAAGTGAGCTTTTTGTCCCTGAATGTTTGTGTTTTATCATCAGAGCAGATTATACCTACTTAAACAGTTTTGATATAATTGGTCTACAGGAAACAAAAACTGATAGTATAGATAGCATATTTTTTTAAAAAATATATATATATATTATTTTAAACATAAGAATTCAGCCTTCAAGCGAAATTCCGGTGGAATATGTCTTGGAGTTACAAAAAAAAAAAAAAAAAAAAATGTCATGCAAAAACGTGTTTGTTCGGTGATTTTAACAGTCGGACAAAATGCTTGCAGGATTTTATAGATATTGATGGTGTTATTTTTAATGAATTAGGTTTAGATGATCTGTATTCCGATCTTAAAGAGGAAAACTGGTATTTTGATGTAGCCTATGTTAGCTTTAATAAAAACAAAATCAGACAATACTGTAAACACCCAACGTCGTTCGTTCAATGTCAGGATTGTCGTCAATGCTCAGGTGATTAGACAATTTGGTACAATATGCTTATAGACCTTAAGTCTAGACTTCGTCCATGTTGAGTCTAGATTTCTGTGTTATCAATGTTGGTAGATAGTGAGTGTCTATGTGTTGTCGGTTGCTGTTAGATGGTCTCTGTGTTGTTGATATGTGCTAGTGATGAGCGTCTAGACTGTAGGTTTATAAACTTAAGCGCTTAGCTTAGCGTGACGCTTAATGACGAGATTGTTTTAGCGCTAGTGTTATTTAACTCAAATTATTTTGACGATTAACGACTGACGAGAAATTACGGTTAAATGCGATCTTAATTGCATGAACACGTGCCAAAAATAAGTAAATCTCATAAATAATTATATAAAGTGCTAGTGCGTCAGACGTGACCAGTTGCTTGCACTTATGTTAGATCTACTTAGAAATGATTGTTTATTAAATAAGAATGCGATTTAAAGTAAATTTGTTTTAAGTTAAATGGCAGAAAGTTCATTTTAAGTAACTGTCAATTTCAAATGTCGCGGGTGGAAAAGTTGCAACAGATACAGATGCTGACGCGCTCTTACTTTTATACTGATCGGATGCTGCCGAAGCTGCTGGCATGCTTTCAGCCAATCAGAAGGATTCTTTCGAATCCAGCAATGCTGGATACATACTCAAAACAAAAGCTCATAGAATATCTGTTCATTAGACATTTAGAAATATAACTTTTAACTACCCTTGAGTTCCGCCAGCCTTCCACCAAATTAGATAATAAATAGTGCTGAATATCAAATATATAACTCTGTAACAAATTAAATAACATATATTTACAATTAACTTGGACATAACTTATCCACATATAACATTTATAAGAATTTACCCTTAAGACCGCAAAAATACAAAATTCTGAAATAAGTGCGCTATAACTAATGGCGGCTGCTGTCAAGATGAAAGAAGTGCACCAGCTAATGCTGGCGATTAAAATCATGGATTTTTATTACAATATACAATGGACACATTAAGCTTGCTGAGTTAAAGGAGTTCTATTCTCTATATCACAAACGGAGAAGTGCAGCAAAGTTACGTATGGATTGAAAGGTAAATCAAATTATAAATGTACTAAGTTTCTGTCTGAATTAAAGTACCTGTGTTCGGATAAAACAGAACTTGAATAACTGATTATTACAATACTATTAATAAATATGGTTATAAACTCATTGACTTTCTTCATCGTAATAATATGTATATGCTAAATGGCCGTACACATGGTGATTATGGAGGTTATGCAACCTGCAAAAATGTCAGTGTTGTTGACTATTTTATTTGTACCCCGTCTTTATTTACTTTTGTTTCTGAAATGCATGTTGATAAGTTTTGTTCTTTATTATCAGATGTACACAATCCTGTTTATTTACATTTAGATTTCTCCTGTAAAAAAGGGGACATATGCAATAATAATACCTTTACTACTACTATTACTACTACTACTATTGTATTATTACTACATGTACTACTACTATTGATGTTATTTCTACATCTACTGCTACTACTACCACTACTGTAAGTGATGATAATGATGATGTTAAACTTTGGTCCGTTAAAAATAAAACGCATTTACAGAAAATATCGACATGGACAAAGTTCAATGTATTGATGATCAACTTTCATACTTAGTCAGGACAAACGAAATATCATTAGACAGTATAAACAACATATTTTCAAATGTTAGCTTATTATTCAGTGATAGGAAGATTACAGTGCACAAGAATGATAATTCTACCTTTCATATCCAGTTGACATCACAATGAACACATCCAATTCAAGAGATGCAAGATCATTCACAATGTTTGCTGGCATTATCACAGGTGGCAAAATCAGTGTAAACACAACAAGTGAAATAAACACATGTGTTGATCCGTTCCTCTTTTGAATTTGTGTTAACACTTTTGCTTTAATGTTGACGTCATCAAAGTGTGTGTAATACACATTTATAGTTTTTCTAGCTGTTACATTTTGAACATCGATTTGTTCATTGGTTAAAAATTAATTTGAAGAGACCAAAAAATATCGTTACAAATAAAATATTTAATTTAAAAAAGTGTGCCATTTTTGTTACTTTTTTATTTTTTCTCAGCTACATTATACGGGGGAGGTAAAACGATCGGCAAACTAGAGGGAAGTTGTTCGGTTTAATGTTGCTACGCTTAATAAATGAATCCGAAAAAATATTATGGAAAAATGTGTTAGAATCGAAATAATCTGTCTCTACCGGTGCGTTGTTGTTTATTTCGCCCGAGTGATATAATAATTCGCACCTGAACTCCAAACCTGTGTGTAAATAAACAACAACGCACCGGTAGAGACAGATTATTTCTTAAGTGATTCATATTTAAAAAAAAGTAAACTGATTTACAAAATTCAATCGAACAATTTACGACTTATTAATTCTTGTTGTATTTCTAATTGCATAACATTGCTCGTGTGTCTTGGTTAGTTTACATTATGGTACAATATACTTTATTAACAACCAACATAAAGGAATTTTTTTTTTTTTAAACATTTACTCTCAAGAAGAGGGATATATTTAAATGAATTGATTTTGCTTACATCTGTCGATCTGATCGGGCGGCCTATGGGTCGGTTGGTCTGTTTAACTGTTTGTTTGTCGATCGATCGAACCGTCCATCCGTCGTTTCCAATTTATAAGTTAAGAATGCTTAAACTTACATCCATCAGTCTTAATGGGTATTTGAATTTGAACAGGAGATGACCCCTTTTGGTCTGTCGATCACTAGGCAAAAGGTCAAGTCGTAAATAGAAATCTGCAACTTGATAGCTTGATTTTGTATTTCTCATTGCATTTGCATTTGCTTTTGTGCTTTGTTTCCATTATGGTACTTATTAACCGCCATCATGATGAACAATTAAACTGTCAATTGTGTGTGTGTGTGTGGCGTGCGCGCACATGTGCAAATTCACACACGCATATATAATGTATGTGTGTGTGTGCAAACTTAATGGGGTATTTGATCATGACTAGGTGACCACTTTTGGTTTTTCGATCACTTTTCCAAAGGTAAAGTCGTAATGAGCTATCTAATAGCTCGATGTTGTATTTCTCATTGCAATAATCTGTGCAAACACCTGTGGGACCGACCAAAAGTTCGGATTTTGGAAGTTTCCGGAATTCAGAAGTCTGGATTGAATTAGACTAGTACATATGTATCGATGTTTATTAATGGTTGTGAATAGTGTCATTTTTGTCTATATGTGTAACAGTGTTTGTATTGTTTTGCTAAGTGTAATTATCATCTTTTTTTTTTTTTGCTTAACAGTTATGTTAATGTGATTTCTCATAATTATCTTACTATTCTTTCTCTCCCCCTCCCTTCCTCTTCTTCACATTGTCCGATGTAATCTAATTAATTACACTTCTAACAATACCGCAATTACACTTAAACTGTTAAAGTTGTTTGTTGCAAAAAAAATATCAGACAGACAGACAGTATACTTTATTGACGTAAACTTTACAGTTTCTTGTCATATAAACAGTATAATTTCAATGTAATAACATCACATGATCATCAAGAAGTATATAGAAAAAAATATAAGTAGATAAACAAATGTAAATATTGGAATGTATAAGAACAGAATGCCAGATATGGAGGATGGACATACACGTATTAATCATCCTTCATTATCTGTAACATATTTCCAAAATTCATATTATTAGAATGTCTAAGCTAAAGAAATGGTGGAAATTGAGATACAACAACAAAATCATATTGAATCAGAATAAAAAGGAGAACATTTAAAAATACATTGTAGCATATACAAATGAAGTATGGTATGATCTATCATGTTATAATGGAATGCCTATGTAACATAGCTTCTTTTATGAATTTACCAAGATTTAGAATAACATTTCTATTATCTGAAGACATTAATTGAATAAATTTCATCATACTTGGGTGCTTATAATAAAAAGATTTTATGTATTTTTGTCTGATGATTTGATATTCTTGACATACTATTACAAAGTGATACTCATCTTCAATATCAAAACTGTTGCAAATATTACAATATCTCAGGGATCTTTCTGTCCTGTTTTGACCATACCTACCGGTTTCTATTCTCAGTTTATGGGAAGAGAGCCTCATTCTAGCTAAAGAAATCCTAAATTTATAAGATAACAAATCTAAATATTGTTCAAATCCAAAACAAACCTTAAAGTATTTATAGGTACATAATGACTGACAAGTATATATTCTGTTACACCAATTTTGCTTAAAAACATCTAATACTCTAGCTTTGAATATAACATGAAAATTCTTAAGCTCTACACAGCCAGGATTATTCCAAACATATGAAAATCCATAATCATTCAATATATCTTTCACTTTCACAACCCAATTTTTTCGACCATTGTTAATATTTACCAATAAGCTGTTATATAAAGTAACAACAAGTATATTATTTGACATTAGAATCTTGCACCAATATTTAATAATGCGTGTATATCTACTAACGAACAACTACCCAACTCTCCATACACTCCCATATTACTTGTTGATGATTTAACATTTAACAGCGATTTACAAAACTTGAGATGAATACGTTCGATTTTTTTTTACCAAATCCCCATATTTCTTTACATTTAAAATTAAAAAAATGCATCAAAAACTGACATTTAACACTTGTTTTCAATTCATATTTTCTTAAGTTATTAAGCAATATATTTAGAGCTTTCAAGCCTTTTCCTACTAGAAATTCCTGATTTAATGTAAAAGTACCATTATAATTAAAGACTGTTCCTAAATAATTAAAGTTGTCAACCACTTCTAAAACATTTGAGTCATATTTCCATTTTTCGCTAAGAAGTAACCCCCCTCTGTTTCTAAAGACTATAACTTTTGTCTTGTTAACATTGACCTGTAGTCCCACTTATCACAATATATTTTTAAAAGGTTTAAGCTGTGTTGTAACTCCTCTGGACTATTACCTAATATTACCATATCGTCTGCAAACAATAATAAAATAAATGATATATCGTCAAGTGATAATGAACTTAATGTTTCGTCCTGCAGAAATAACTCGAGATCCTCAATGAAAAGGGCAAAAAGTGTCGGCGAAATTACCTCCCCTTGCCTCAAGCCAATTGCACAATCAAAATAATCTGAAAAGGAATTACATCCTCTTACACAAGATTTGACTTGATTGTACATATCCTTAAAAATCCTTAACAATTTGCCACTTACCCCATTCTTATATAATTTAAGCCATAAAGCATTTAAATACACACTATAAACGCACGTTTAAGATCAACAAAAGTACATATAATCTCTTCTTTTCATTCAAATACTTTTCAACAATAGCATTCAATACAAACATAGCATCAACAGTTACGTGAACATGTCCTTGCAAAAAAATGATATTTTTCTTTAGTCACTTGATTTTGACGTCGTTGAAATATAAAAAATCATTCATTTCAATATGTATTCGCGCTCTAGCGTCATGAGTATTGATGCCAATCTTAAGCATACCTTAAGGAATTTATGTTGTGTCACTTGTTTATGACAACATTGATTTGTAAGCAACATATTTTAAAAAAGATCAAAAGATTGGATATATTAACATTAGATAAGTAAAATTGCCGTACCTTAGCATGCGCAAAAAGTCCAGAAAATTTCAAGTGATTACGTTATCAAACATGACTTATTCATGTTTTTCGTAAAAGGGCTAATTCATGTAAATCTATTAATTTGAAGAAAGAAATGAAAGTGGTCATTGGTTTGATTGAGCAAGATCCCATTGTTCTTTTGCAGGAATGAGTGCCTGCGTTGAATAGTGAATTGTGATACGTTTTTGAGTAAATAAGTCGCATTTACAATGAATTAGTATAATTATACTAGAGCCAGAAAACCTTTACGGATATCTTATTGCATTTGTTATCACGGCTTTCCGCAAACCTGAAGAAAATGACAAATACATGTAATTCTACCTACCGATTTTTTATGTTTTCTAAATGTATAACGGTTTCTTTTTCTAAATCTGTAAAAATAAGCAAATATAATAAGCAAATGAATAGTTGAAAGTTTCAAGACGTTTATAACGTTAATTACATAGAAATAAGAAAGTATTTTCATGATTTTGCTTAAACCCCTGCCTTTCTTTCCATGTAGTTTTCCAAATGTAAAACTCAATCAATTTAAAGGTTGGAAGTCATGGATTTCAAACTTTTTTTTCTTCTTTACAATTTCAATTGTGGGTCAAATTGCAATGAATATTTGTTAAGTAATATGCTTACGAAGAAAAAGATATTAAATAGAGAATAAAAAAACTTTTAAAATCGATTCCAGTTTGCATATTTTCCTTGACATATTTTTCTCGGCGACGTTGACTCATTTCTTGTACTATTTCACAAGTGAAATCTTTTGTAGCCCATATGACCGAGATGCGTGCATTGTTTTCACATTCCTTGAAAACGTGCAGTCACGATTATGTGTAATTTGATAATACACAGCGAGGATACATTACAGTGTCAATGTATTCATATAGTGCAAACTTGATTGTACATAATCTCTAGGGGTCTCTGGGGTGGAAACAAATGCATACGTACAATACAAATCATGAAATAAATACACACGTATGTTTGCGGCGAGCAAGGACATATATTTCAAAATGGCAGAATGTATATATTTACACCCAAGGATGCCAGTAAGACATGCACTGATAGATCATCATCGTTCCGTTAATGACTAAAAAGTAATATTGAAAATCATGTATTCTTTAGTGCACTGATGGTACAAAAAGGAATTTATTGTTACCAGAATTTTAAAATATTTAGGTAAGCATCGTTGTTTAATATAGAAGCAACAACAATATAACCATTAACCACCACATAGAACAACACAATGCGGGTTTTTTGTTTTGTTTTGTTTTTTACATTTTACAGATGAACCAAATTTCAAGATTGGGTTGCTATCACGAGCCAGTAAAATGTTACCCTAAGATATATAACTTTAAATGAACAGGAAGTTTACATGAGCATGCAGTATGTGTGGGTTATATTGACATTACAATACCAGAGTATTTCAATCTCCTTTGGGCAGGGAAGCATTGAGACACATTGAAAAGAACCCTTACCCGTAAAAGTATTTATGTAATATGAGAGTTTTGTTTTGCAAGCGTCTGCATAAGTTTACGCCATGTCATGGAATTGTTTATAAATAAAAGCATGGATTTCTGAAATATCACTAAACCTTTACAAGTATAATCATTCCGGTAACATGAGATTTTGTTTTGCAAACGTGCACCAAACGCTAGGTCAAAATAATGTCTGACGATAGCTAGAGTTATCACTAAAGGCAACTAATACCCCCGATTCTCACCTTGTCTTTGTTATATCTGACCATGAAAGAAGAGGGCCCTAGAGTATCATTAGCCTAATTAAAAATTAAAACAATTCAGGTCATTTGATTTTACCTTGTAAGCTTCAGTAGCTTTGCTTCAAATTTCATATACATAATTCTCAAGAATACTAGTCAATCATCATTTTGCAGACCGCAAAATTTAAGGAATCAACTTTATTTAAGCAATGTTAGTAGAACAAATTTGTGCCCAATGAAATTAAATTCTGACTACTTGTTTGATAGAAGAATTTGAAATGTTCTATATAGAGAAGTCCCATTTTCCGAGGGATAAACTTTACTTTATTTAAGCAATTATGGTAGAGCACATTGGGTTGACCATTTGTACCAAATGACATGAAGTTCTGACTTTTGGGTTGATAGAAAAAATATTAGAAATGTTCTGTACAAAGTATAAAAGGAAATGGGTCGAGCCCCTGCAGTCCTCTTAAGTTATTAATTGTATTTCTTAAATTTTGTTAGAGCACTAAGAGGTACCGTTTCCGTCAAATGATATTAAATTCCTTGAGGAGGAATTTTGAAATTTCTGTATAGAGTATATGAGGAAATTAGCCGACCTCTTAGGGGTCTCATTTTTAAGGGATCAATTTTATTTTAGCTTATGGTAGAGCACTATAATGAAACCATTTGTGCCAAACAACATTAAATTCTTACTATTCTTAGTTTTAGAGGAGAAACACTTTTAAGTTTATAAGATAAAATTCTGTTGGTTGTCATGGCAACAAGAGTTCTAAATGGATGAAATTCATTTTAACGTCTTTGGTGAAAGGCCTACCAAGGATCATTCATGCTAAGTTTCATCAATTTCTACCCTGTGGTTTCAGAGGATATGTCTTAAAGTAAATTGATGACGACGCAAGGTGACCACAAAAGCTCACATTGAGCATGTTGTGCTCAGGTGAGCTACGAAAGGTTATAGTGCTTCATATGACCTGATATACAATTGGAGTGATGATAACGTGTCATGCTACTAATACATGAAAAGCCAAATGATGCGGGTAAGTAATCAAGGAATTATGAATATGAATAATATTTGAAAAGAACAACAGGAGTTGTCCGTAAGACAGCACACTAGACTATTCCAAAGCTTATTATTGACGCTTTACTTTAATCAAAATGCTAAAGTTCAATTTACTAAATTAAAATCACTCAATCTCATAACAGGCGGATCTTCTTCAATTTTTCAAAGAAGATATATATCGGGATTTTGTTATCTTTTTATACATTCGATCATTTTCAATCATCATTGGCGTCATCTGACGTCAGATTTGACGTCAGCTTCAAAAGTTTGTTTGCGCTCTAGAGCCTCCAATTTTGGTCCGATTATCTTGATATTTTTACAGAAGATGTATTTTAGGATGTAGATGTGCACCTTGAAATTCAAATTTCCAAATTCGAAAAAAAATAAGATTTCATGGCAATACCGAGTTTCGAACTATGGTCCAAAAATTAAGTTTAAATGTTACAAAGCCCCCTGATGTGTTAGAAGCATGACAATTGGGCAGCATATCGGCATAGAAGTTTACATTCTATTTTTTTTTTTAAATAATTTTCTCTTAAGTCACGTGGTTATGACGTCATCAAAAAGACAAAATGCATTTCTTTTTAAAGATTTCTCTCGTTCTGGTATCATGAATTTTGAGTCAATCTTAATTAAATCTTTAGAATTGATAGAGTTAAAATTGAAATGATGCATACTGCAAGAAATGTTTGTTTTGTCACGTGGTTCTGACGTCATGCATACTAAAGCAAGAATTATTTTTAAAAAATCATATAAAATCGCCAATTATACCAATGAACTTAAAATTTTAAAAATTTTCGAAACTTAGTACGTTCATAAGGTCTTGAAAATTTCAAGTGATTACGTCATCAAACATGGCAGTTATTCATGTTTGATGGAATGCCTACTTGAAAATGTGAAAACAAACCTGTTCGCATTGTCGAAGATTTTTTTTTCTGGATTAATAGAACGTTAGAATGAATATGTCATTGCAAAAAAATATATTTTTAGTCACTTGACTTTGACGTCGTTGAAATATAAAAATCATTCATTTCAATTTGTATTCGCGCTCCAGCGTCATGAGTATTAATGCCAATCTTAAGTATACCTTAAGAAATTTATGTTGTGTCACTTGTTTATGACAACATTGATTTGTGATATATTAAAAAGATCATTAGATTGGATATATTAACTTTAAATAAGAAATATTGCCGTACCTTAACATGCGCAAAAAGTCCAGAAAAATCCAAGTGATTACGTTATCAAAACTTATTCATGTTTTTCGTAAAAGGGCTAAATCATGAAAATCTATTAATTTGAAGAAAGAAATGAAAGCGGTCATTGGGTTGGTTGAGCAAGATCCGACTGTCCTTTTGCAGGAAAGAGTGCCTGCGTTGAATAGTGAATTGTGATACGTTTTTGAGTAAATGAGTCGCATTTACGATGAATTAGTATAGTTATACTAGAGCCAGAAAACCTATACGGAAAACTTATTGCATTTACTATTACGGCTTTACGCAAACCTGAAGAAAATGACAAATACATGTATATCTACCTATCGATTTTTTATGTTTTCTAAATGTTTTTATGGTTTCTTTTTCTAAATCTGTAAAAATAAGCAAATATATAAAGCAAATGAGTTGTTGAAAGTTTCTAGACGTAAATAACGTTAATTACATAGAAATAAGAAATTATTTTCACGATTTTGCTTACACCTCTGCCCTTGTTTCCATCTATCTTTGCAAATGTAAATCTCAATCAATTTAAAGGTTAAAAGTCATTGATTTCAAAATATTTTTGTTGTTTCTTACAATTTCAATTATGTGGATCAAATTGCAATGCATATTTGTTAAGTCATATACTTACGAAGAAATAGATATTAAATAAAAAATAAAAACTTTTAAAAAAAAAATTTTTTGAGGAAAGTATTATCATCTTAAAATGTTCCTGTTTTTTGTTTGTTTTTTTGTTGTTGTTTTTTCTGCATGATAGTAAACGGATGCGTAATCAAATAAGATCTATATTTATGCCTTCTCAATATCTTCTTAAGAAGATGAAAATGATAAAAAGAAAAAAAAGATTTAAAGCTTATTTTTGAACATAAGTATATATTTATGATAAAAATGATTTCCGCATTAAATCATACATTATTATGCATCATTATTCCATTTTTTTGTATTAACTTATATATTCAATACCTTTGAAATAAGCAAACGGAAAGCCGCTTCGTTTGTATCTTAAACAAACGACTTCTAGTTGTTCTTACGTTTACAAAAAAGTTTCCAAAATTCCCTAGGTTTGCTATGCATCAAACGCTCAATCTCGCTGATTTTCCTTCTTTCATATAGCCTACGTTTTTTTCGTACAAGTTTCTTGTAAAATGATTTGATATTAAGCATAGTGTGACGAGAAATATCTGTTTTATATCTGTTATATACACTTAATGATTCAAAATATTTTTTTTTTGCTTCAGAACATTCCATATCAAACCATTCGGCCTTTTTAAATAGGGAAGTGTTTTCTATTTTCTCTTTTAAATTAATTTTAATATTTTTCTTAAATAAGGGTTGAGCAACATCATTAAGAATGTTAGTAAATTTGTCTACACATAGGTCAATATTATTAACATCTTGATTATTGAGTGTGTTGACTACAGTATTTAGCTCAGGTAATCTACCGATTAAACCACGCCGAAATTCATCTCTCAGTTTATCGTTCCAATATATATCAGTGCGCATGTATGCTTCACCGTCACGATTAACAATCGTGTCGGGACAAACAATAACAAAACTTAACGGGCAATGGTCAGAGTATTCACACAATGACCCGACACTAAAATTATCAATGCAATTTAAATCATGTTCATTCAATAATAAATAATCGATTACACTGGAACCCATATGGTTCACACAAGTAAAATTACCTGTAAAATCATTGCCTAACCTTCCATTTGCTATACGTAGGCATGAAGATTTACAAATATCAATCAGTTTAAAGCCATGCGTGTTTGTTACTTTATCAGCAGAAAACCATGCAGACGAAAAGTCTGGTATGTAATCATCATCATCCATGAACTCTATATTGCGGTCAAAAACAATAAAATCATGTTTGTCACCAATACGACTATTGAAGTCACCACATAGCATAATTTTGCCCTGGGGTTGAAAATCATTGATATCATTTTGTAATATATCAAATAAATTAACATTATTAATATTATATGCCGGCGAGTTCTCGCCCCATATATACACACCTCCTATAAAAATATCGGATTTTAAATGAAAATAATTTTTATCTAACTTTAACCAAATAATTGTATCAAAATGATTCCGAATAAGTTTAACACCCTTAGAAATAGTGTCTTTTATGTATATAACAATACCTCCGCTGCATCTCTTCGCCCGTCTATTCTGAAACTTCCTGTAACAGTTTAATGATTTGTATCCACTGATGTCTATAGATGAGTGTTCGTTAGTCCACGATTCATACAGGAAAAGAATTTCATGTTCGTTTATCTTATTTATAAAGTTTATACCTGGTAAGTCCATTGACATTCCAAGAAAGGACACTTAGTCCAGCCCCCGCTTCCCGTTAACTTGAGTTGTCACGCGCGTCACGCACCGGCCGTCCGTCTATGTACAACGTGTCGTAACTCAGCCATGCCGATTTACCGTTGCGTTTGGCTTCCTTGAGCTTGGGCTGAAGAGATTTTCTCTTCGCAGCGATTTCTTTCGGAAATTGTTCATTAACGTAGAACTGCGTGCCTTGTAGTTCGGATCTAGCCTTTCCCAACTATTTCACGATCCTTAAATAGCGTGAATTTCGCCACAATGCTTCTTGGTTTCGTGCTTGAATGCGAGTTACCTCCCATTCTATGTACACGCTCAAACTGAATTTTATCAACAATGACTTGAGCCAGTTTTAATTTCTCCACCATGAAGGATCTCACTTTGCATTCAGTGACCTCATGTTTCTCCTCTCTATCTTCAGGGATGTTGGCAAAAATCAAATTATTACGCATAGACTGGGACTGCATATATAACAATGAATCCTGCATATTCGCCCTATCTCTATGTAGAGTCGTTATCTGGTCATTAGCACTACCAACAGCAAACTCAAGGGATTCAACTCTCTCCGTAATCTTGCTCACATTTTCATCGTTACTTTTAATGTTATCGTGTACAAATGTCCAAATTTTTTTCAACTCTCCATCGAAATTGCTGACTTGCTTCTCCAATTTATCCAGCTTTTCTAGTCTTTTATCCATTCTTGTGATTTTCTCATTCATTCTTTCATTCATTGTTTTGAGATATTCCATTATGTAATGATTTGAAGGGTTAACATCACTTTTATCACTGACATTAGCACTTTGTCGAGAGTCGGATTCAAACACCGAGTTATCCATGTTGAATAAATCTTCAAACAACACAGAGTTTGCGTCCCGTAAAGCGTCACTTACACAATCACTTTCATTCACTTTCACTGGAGTGTCACTGGAGCCGCCATTTTTCCTACTTTTCGAATGGCGCGATTCACCGTTACTGCTATTTTTGCGTTTTTTCTTCATATTAATTTTTCCCATGAAAAAAGTTGATACAGCCCATGCACTAGCGTTAAAACCTTTCACTGTATTCCAATAATTTTCACTGATTATTCTGGTTAACTATAGAAAATATTTAAAATCAAAATTTTATCGGTAGAGACACAATAGTACGATGTCCTTATCTTTACAGAAACTTGGTTGTCAAGTAAATATTCAGAACACTTTAGAAATGTTCGAAATGAAACAACAAACCTAATTCGAAGAACTAAAAAGGAATACGAACATTAATAATGAAACTCAACTCTAATAACATTACATCAAAAACTTGGTTTAAACTTGCTAAACAACTTACACAAAAACAAGCATTTCCACATATACCAACTCTTACTTAGGGAACAACTACGGCTGAATTTGATGAAGAAAAAGCTAACCTTCTTAACTTGTACTTTAGCCAACAGTCTACAATAGATGCCCAGCAACATCCTCTCCCTACAGCTGAGAACGTTCCATCCTGTTTCCTTTCAGACATATCTTTGACGAGTCAGGACGTCAGGAACGCAACCTCATGTGTAGATCCTAGTAAAGCCTGTAGTACCGACTCGGTTATTCCTAAACTTCTCAAAGAAGGCAAAGATGAACTAGCACTTCCTCTCTCGAATTATTTCTCAAACTGTTAACAAATTCTACTTTCTCATCTCCCTGGAAATTGGCAAAAATCTGTCCCATTTTCAAAAATTCTGACCCTTCTAATTTGCAATTATAGACCAATATCACTTCTAAGTTGCCTTGGCAAACTCATGGAACGCTGTATGCACAAATACCTCTACAACTATACGTCATCTCGAACAGACTTCTTACACCCTTCCAATCTAGTTTCATCAAGGGCGATTCTACCGTCAATCAGCTAACTTCTTGTATAATGACATCAGCAAAGTCTTAGATGACGGGAAAGAAGTACGGGCTGCCTTTTATGATGTATCAAAGGCGTTCGATCGAGTATGGCATGAAGGTCTTATCCATAAGCTGTCATCCATCAGTATTAGTGGTCCCCTTCTCAATTGGTTCTCCTCTTATCTTTCTGGACGCCAAAAAAACCAAAACCGGTAGTTTTATCAAATGTCGGGCGGGCGGGACAACAGCGGGGTCGAAGACAACAGCGGGGTCGGGCATGTGGGCATCTGCGCCCCGCCAAATTTTGTAGAGCCTTGAGGTTCCGATACCAAAATGCTTCTTCTCCTCGTCTGCCGATAGCCGGCCTCGGAGAGAGCGGATTTCTTGGATCTGATCCTGGGACAATTTTCGTTTGGGTGGCATGGTGTACACAAACTCCCACCTCTCTCTAGATGGGAAATCCCTGGAACCTTAGGAAATCTCAGAATTGCGGGAAATCCCAGGAAACCCAGGAATTTGCTATACAAATGCTCTACAAAATTTGGCGGGGCGCAGGTGCCCACATGCCCGACCCCGCTGTTGTCTCCGCCCCCGTTGATTTCCCGCCCCCGCTGTTGTCCCCGACTCCGCTGTTGTCTCCGCTCCCGCTGTTGTCCCCTCCTCTCCTTCGGAAGAAATACATGTATCTGCAATCCGCCATCCCACTGTAGAAGATATCTACGAACGGCTGGGGCGTCTAGAAGCCATGGCGGAGCAAACTACAGATATGCTGGTAGAAGTACTGGCCCAGATGGAGGGCGACGACGACGATAGCCTAGACGAACTAGTTTCTCGCAGCTCGCAGCAAGAAGAGATAGATACACTGAGAGAGCAGCAACAAGAGACTATGCTGGATATGCAAAAAATTTCTCTGACGGCCGAGAGGTGGGCCTATTTTTCTTTCGCTGCGATGCACGTATGGAAAGTAGTTGGAGCGACATGGAAAAATTGCACGCCTACACAACCAAAAAGCAACAGCGTTTCTACATCTGCACCGCCGAGCGCAAACACTAGAGACCCCCACTACATGGAATAGCCCCGTGGTGGGTCCTGTCAAAAAAATACGGGGGCTGCGCCTCGAAATTTTGTGGATGGGCCCGGGCCGCTGGAAACTTTGGATACGGGGGGGGGGGGGAATACGTAGAGGGCTCGGAAGGGGGTCCTGGCAAAAAATACGTAGCCGCAAAAATACGATGGCGGCTAGAAATTTTGTGGGTTGGCCCGGCAAAAATACGGTGGCCTAGAAACTTTGGATGGCAAAAAATACGGTGGCGGTTGGCAAAAATACGCGCGCGAGGCCTAGAAATTTTGGATGGCGAATTTTGGTTGCCGAAATTTGCGGCCCTTGGGGGGGGGGGCCCGGAGCCGAAATTTGCGGTAGCTCCGGCAAAAAATACTCTATAAGAAATGACTAGAAAAAAAAGTCATAAAAAAAAGTGGCCCAGAACCGCTAGTATGTATACTACTGATGTTCCAATAATCCCTTGTAACACTCAAGCCTATGCTACATCATTTCTACCCCTTACTATTCGCCAATGGAATTTATTTCCTGAAGAGGCCAGAAACACACCCACTATCAAATTCAAAGCAAAACTTCAAAGGAAAAAAAAAAAAAAAAAAATTTTTTAAAGGCCAGAAACACACCACTATAAGCGAATTCAAAGCAAAACTTCAAACAAAATTTAAAAAATCTTAATATCTTGTATAATGTAGGAAGTAGAAAAAAAAAAAGTCAATCACGCTCGCTTGCGATTAGGATGTAGCTTACTAAACTGTGATCATCATAAAAAGAACATCGTCCTTTCTCTCTATTGTGTCTGCGGTGCCGTTGAGACTGTGTTGCATTATCTTACCAAATGTCCAAAATATCAAATAATACGTGATCGCTATATTCACAACTTACCTTGTGCTCTTACATTAGATAATTACTTGTAATTACTGGAGGTCTGAAAAAAGTCATGTGCATAATCATTTTTTTTTTTTTATTCTAACACAATCATAAGTAATTTTAAAACTGCTCTGATCATATTCTTCTTCCTCCACCATTCAACTCTTAAAGTATCCCTCTCCAGCATTTTGCAGCAATCACTTTATCTTCTGTTGTTTTATTTGTTGTTGTTTTTTTGGCGGGCGGGGAGCGGGCGTCCACCTGTTTCACTCACAGTCTATTTATACCAGTTGTTTTCCTTCAAGTTTTTGTATATCTAGACATATATATTCTTAACACCGAGTCAACCAGCTCTGCAATATTTATAAGCGCAACGTAGGAACCTATCATTGATGTCGCAGGTGGTCGAACCTGAGCGTTACCTTGCGCGTCAACTTAGCTGCTGGGTACGATGACTAACAAGAGGGCCAAGATGGCCCTGTGTCGCTCACCTGAGTAAGATGGCTGTGTTAGGCATAATGACAAAAAATCTGGCATCTAAAAGTGTTTTTCTAACATTTGACTAAGTGACCTACATATTGATCCTACCTGAATTTGCACTCAACTGGGAATTCATGCAGTCATCATTCATATTAAGTTTAATGAAGACTGGGACAAAAATGTAGGCCTCTAGTTTTCATTTCCTTAGTTTGACCCCATGTGACCCAATATCAAACTCATCCGAGATATCATGTAGACAGGGAAAATTGGCCTTAGAGGTTCACAAGTTTTTCTAGATTTGACCTGGTGCCTAGTTTTTGACCCCATGTGACCCAATATCAAACTCATCTGAGATATCATGTAGACAAATATCCTGACCAAGTTTCATGAAGATTGGGCCAAAACTATGGCCTGTAGAGTGTTCACAAGGTTTTTCTAAGATTTGACCTGGTGACCTAGTTTTTGACCCCACATGACCCAATATCGAACTCATCCGAGATATCATGTAGACAAATATCCTGATTAAGTTTCATGAAGATTGGGCCAAATTTGTGGCCTCTTGAGTGTTCACAAGGTTTTTCTTAGATTTGACCTAGTGACCTAGTTTTTGACCCCCACATGACCCAATTTCGAACTCATCCGAGATATCATGTAGACAAACATCCTGACCAAGTTTCATGAAGATTGGGCCAAAACTGTGGCCTCTAGAATGTTCACAAGCAATTGTTGACGACGGACGACGCACGACGGACAAAAGGCGATCACAAAAGCTCACCCGAGAACAAGTGCTCAGGTGAGCTAAAAAGTAAGAAGTATGATAATTCATAATAGGTTAACTTTCAGTTTGCCTTTTTATGAAATAAAAAAATCGGTAGACCATATATGGAATTTGAAATCGGCGCGTTGCAGGGGAAGTTTGAGAGTACGAATACGGCTCAGTTACTTTTTCGGCGTAGCTGTATAAAATCGATTTCGATGTTTATTTTTAGACCAAAATCCCCCCTGCAAATCTGCAGAAGTGGACTCGCCCACTTGTAGTTGATCATGTAGTATGCGGAGGAGGTGGAAGTTAACCCATATATTATAATTAACACATACTTTCCTATCAATTAGGGGGTCTTACTTTATCAATTCGGATCTAACCAACAAACATTATGAATCTTACATATACAATAACATACTTTTGACCCCTTTTTGTAATAAGTAAACTTAACCATGTCAGTGTGTACAGAATGTATATAAATAGACTGCATGATCACTATTTTAAGAATACATCTGGGTTCCCGGAAATACAGTCTATTATTAGATTGTAGGAGTTCAGTTTGTTTTCCATTTTACGCCGAATATCTTTTTATAAAGATATTTCTTGTTTTCAATATTAATAAATATTGAATTTTTGTAGTATTTAAAATTATCAATTTACCCAATCTGACTAAAGTACACGATCTTCCTACGGTAGCGTAGCGTATACAGAGGAGATGACTTTAGTAAAATTGCAATTTACCCATATTTAGTCTATATAAATTAAAATGAAAAAGAAATTATAATAATGGAAGTTTTCTATTTATTTGCTTCGTTATGATAATATCACACATATTGATATAAATTTTATTAACTGTATGCAAGAGACATAGGAGGAGTTATAATGGCGATATGCTATATGTGAGCAGTCCATTGAAACAAATGTGTTTTCGAAGTACGACCGTGTAAACTACGAAAGAGTAAAGAGGGTTTATAGCGACAAGTGGGCTACGTACTATCATAGTAACAACAGTTTTTAGGCCCGTCCGGGGTGCTGCCTGGGAACACGGTGAGTGACATTCTTAGTCAAGCCAATCCAGTTTTGTTTGGGTCAGAGTGTAACGTTGGTCCGGAGATGGGTGATAGTGTATTTGTGTCACAGGGTGCAGCGAGCGCTCGACATGACTCATGACCAACGGGGTCGCCGTTGTCGGTGTCTGACAATCCAGGAGAACCCACTATCAGGGATGTCTTGGCGTTTTTAACGAAAGTAGAGTCACGAATTATGGGGGTGGAGATTTTGGATGAGCTGAAGAGGAATGTTGGTAGGTTTGAATATAACTTAAACAAAGCTGTGGGTTGCCATGGAGACCAGACATAAAGAGGTGACGGAGAGGGTGTCCACGGTAAAAGATAAAGTTGAAAGTACAGACTTTAATCTAAAGGGTTGGCACAGGATCGGATTGAGGACTTTGTGAAACAGAAGGACGAGCTAAATAACGATATAGTATATATGAAAGCGCAGTCCATGAGGAATAACTTATTTTTTACAAATATCAGTGAACATCTTGTGGATGGCAGAAAAGACTGTGAGAAAAAGTTGAGAGAGTTTCTTGTTAGCAAGATGAAAATTGCACAAGGCATTGTCGATTAGATGAAGTTTGAGAGGGTCCATAGGATGGCGGGCTTGCGGCAGGCTGGGAGGTGCAGAGAGATAACAGCCAAATTTCACGAGTTTAATGACAAGGAGCTGGTGAGGAAGAGCGGTAAGGCTCTTCAGTTAACAAACATTTCGGTGTATGAGCAATATCCAAGTGAGGTGGTGGAGAAGAGACGGCGTCTTGTACCAAGGATGAAGTTGCCAGATAAAAGTGGAAGAAGGCCTGGATTGCGTTCAATACGCAAGGCGGTGAGAGACTAGGGGTGTGAGGGTAGTAGTGTTTCGGTTTGTTCATGGAATGTGAACGGTCTGACGACTGATAAACTGAAATCGGAAGTAGTTTATTAATCCTCTTTTTTATAGAAGATCTTCTGTCCATAAATTAAATTCACTCTTATCTTTGCATGAAAAAACAACAACATTGAATAATTTGTCATTTTTTGTTAAAAAGGCATTTGATATAAGAATCAATTATATTAACAATGTCAATATTCTGTCATTATATAGTTGTTGTTTAATGTAGTTATGTACTATTCTCCTATTTATAATTCTCCTATTTATATTTATGTTTATATTAACATATATACATTGTATGCATGTATGCATGTAACTTTTTTTCTTTCTCTTTTTGTGTTCACTCAGTCCACGAGCCACTGTTATACCGTGTATTGTATATTGCAAATGACGGTGTACCTTGTATTGTAAATATATATTCTGTTCTGTTCTGTTTATAACATTTGGTTTATTTGCATCGCTTAAAAATTTTATCCTCGTTTATTAAATTTACTTTCATTAACAAAATCAATGTCAACACATTAAGGAGAATCATATGGTGGCATATTTCTGCCAGCCACTTAATTATCCACTTAGCTTTGTCGAAACTTTTCTGAAAATTGTCACACATTCAGTTTTTATCTGGCAAGTAGAAAATTTTGAAGTAATCAACTTAGGTATCTCAACAGGACTAAACTGTCTGTTAGTGCCCACTACTGCAAATCACATATTCATTTAGGTTAACTGGATATCATGCTTTTTGCAGATAATTATGGTGGCATATATCTGCCAGCCACTTATCCACTTAGCTATGTCGAAACTTTTTTGAAAAAATGTCACATAGTCAGTTAGTATCTGGCAAGTAGAAAACTTTCGTGTTATCCTCTTATGTATCTTAACAGAACAAAACTGCCTGTTAGTGCCCACTACTGTCAGCCATATATTCACTTAAGATAACTTGTTATCTCGCCTTTTTTCAAGTTAGTCAGTTAAATTATGTGGATAACAAGCATTTTTTCACATAATTATCTGGAAAAAGGCATGATATCCAGTTAAAATAAGTGAATATGTGATTGGCAGTAGTGGGCACTAACAGACAGTTAAGTCCTGTTAAGATACCTAAGTAGATAACTTGAAAATTTGCTACTTGCCAGATACTAACTGAATATGTGACAATTTTTCAGAAAAGTTTCAACATAGCTAAGTGGATAAGTGGCTGGCAGAAATATGCCACCATAGATAATTATGTGGAAAAAAATGCTTGTTATCCACATAATTTAACTGACTAACTTGAAAAGGGGCGAGATATCTAGTTATCTTAAGTGAATAAATGGCTGACAGTAGTGGGTACTAATGGGCAGTTTTGTCATGTTAAGATACCTAAGAGGATAACACGAAAGTTTTCTACTTGCCAGATACTAACTGAATATGTGACAATTTTTCAGAACAGTTTCGACATGGCTAAGTGGATAAGTGGCTGGCAGAAATATGCCACCATAGAATCACTACATTAAATTCCCTGTTTTCTCAGCGCTATCAGCGCTTTGATTTAGAAAGAGTCTTCGTAGAATTCCGGAGATTGGCGAATTAATACGATTGATCATGGTTTCAAGAGTTATTTTTGTTATAGTTCTCTGAATAATATACTTAATATTTCTAAGAAAGATGCAGAATTTCCCATTTTGGAAATATACTTCGAAATAATATTATCTTTTAATGTGTTTTAAGGTCACTGGGAAATTCCCATGCATGTCCATGCTATCTATATTTAGCACTTTCGGTTTCGTTAAATGTGTTGCGTACTTGGTCCTGTGTACTTCATGGTCCGTGCTTCATCATTCTTATATAGAATGAATAAAATCTGTATGGTGGGATAGCTCAGCTCCGAAATATACCTGACGTAGATCTAATTATTGTTAGTAACGTAAGTAAATTACGCGTAGTGTGAACATATAATATTGCGAATGCAATTGCATAATTTAACAACATAAGTCTAGCTGTGCAAAAAACAAAGACATGATTATGTAGGTCTTATATCATGTCTATATTTCTTCAGAAAGTCATTGTCTGGTATTATATAAGTCTGCACATATATGTCTCTTTTTCGATTTATAGCTTATCTACAATGCACGTCCCATCAATGAGCCGTTCAGCGTGACATGCTATTTTTGTACTGGTTATCGCCAAATCGAAAGTAGAGCGATATCACAAATCATGGGAACACAAATGTGGACTAGTATTCATATATAAATACATACATGTATATTAAAGAAATATACTATATTTATGTCATCATAGTGGCATTGAGTTATACAGTATATACACTGAGAATGTGGTATGTTTTTGCCTCCAATTTCAGGTTTTAATTACCTACTACTCAAGCCTGTAGAAGATAGATTCTGAGTGAATACAAAATGGAAGGGACTCTTCGGTCATACAGCCCCTTGATGTACAAAGTGAACAATGTCTCCGATATAGACACCCAAATAGTAAAAGCATTCACTGACGGAGATCAAGTTATGATTAGAGAGCTGCTTCAGGGTGTGAAGAACACGTTCAATGTATTCATCTGTGTCAACAAAGGCTGGCATGCATTTGTTCTGATTGTACCTGCGAATGAGCCAGATAACAATTTCCTGCTGACAAAGGTTGTTATTTCTTAACATTAGTTTAAGTATTCTCTCAGCAATATACAAACAAAGGAAACAGTTACATGTATAATTTCTCTGAAAGAAAAGACAGAAGTCATTTTTTTAACTCAAATGTGGTTTAAATTATTGAATTTTCTTAAAAGTAAAAGAGCCAACTGGTCAGGACATCAGATTTATCACCGGCGGATTCAAAGGGGTGGGGGGGGGGGGGCGCACCTGGTGCATGCCCCTCTGAAATTCCCGGACCATACATAAATGTAGACACATACCCCCCACACACACACACCCAAGAAAACACTATTTAACTGCTTTAAGTTAAAATAATTCACAGGAGAGTTCCCCTGGGCTCAAATCCAACTGAAACTACACCCTTCTTACGCTTCGGGCAAAATGGCAAGCCACTTGCATTGTCATTGCCTACATTTTTTTAGATTTTTGCCCCCTATAACCTGAACTCCTGGATCTGGTTCTGCTTATGGTGCAAAGATGGAGCCACTTCTTTCACTCACAGTGACATGTATACAAGAGTATTCATGTGAACCTTTGTTGATCATAAAGTTAAATGAAATAGATTGTGTAATTATAATTTTGTTGTTTTCTAGATTTCAGGTTGAAAGGGCAATTTACAGAGAGAGATTTTTTTTTTTTTTTTTTTTTGGTGTCAGCAGGGTGTCTTTGACTACTTTGTATGTTGTCAATAAAAGAGAGAGGGAGAGAGTGTGTTAATGTGTAGACTACATGAACAGTTATATTGTTAATCCACTAAGGAAATACAATCATGTCAGGGATATGACTATAATGCAGTGCATCTCAAATATGATGCAATACCAGTATTTGGGGCTTAAAGGTGTTTCAGCGGGTTTTTTCTAACAGATTTTTCATCAGTACTTTAGACTATAACTAAAAGATATATGAATTAAAAAAGGTGGTCACCATGCTCATTTTAGGGATATCGTTTATGGTAAAACATCAGTTTGCTAAAGTCTGTTGAAAAAATCAAAATATTAAAAAATTGGAAAGATTGCATTCTAAATACTTTAATAACATATCAAAATCATATTTTCAGACTATCTTCTCATAATTTATAACATATGATGTGTTTTTTAAATTACATGTGAAATACTGCCAAACATGCATGGAAAATACAAGCAAAAATAGTCAGTATGTCTGGACCAAAATAAAATTTAAAAAAATCTACCCAAAAGCTATGAAATTTTATATATATTTTTCTTATTAAAAAAAAAAAATTAAATGGACAGATTTCCTTTATTTATTTTTTTTCAGATTCGATCCTCAGATAAAAGATAAAAAGGCTTCCTGAAAATGTAAAACCATGTTTGTTTTTGTAATTAAAACTGATTTTTTATTGAAATTTTAGCCAAATTTGCATAAAAACACAACAGAGTGACTTTTTGGAACCTCACCATATGGCAAATATACTTTTAATCATAATTTTGATATAGTAATCCTAAAATTTGGTGTTTCCTTTAACATTCTACCAAAAATAAATGAGAAATTCAAAAAAAATATTTTTTACCAAAATTAAAATCAATGCTAACCCACTGAAATGTCCTTAGGTATAGCATCTACTATAAACAAAACACAAAATACAGAATATGGGTCGATCATTTAACCTTGTTATAATGTACTATAAACAAAACACAAAATACAGATTATGGGTCGATCATTTAACCTTGTTATAATGTACTATAAACAAAATACAGATTATGGGTCGATCATTTAACCTTGTTATAATGTACTATAAACAAAATACAGATTATGGGTCGATCATTTAACCTTGTTATAATGTACTATAAACAAAACACAAAATACATATTATGGATCGAACATTTAATCTTGTTATAATGTACTATAAAAAGAAAACGCAAAATACAGATAATGGGTCGAACATTTAACCTTGGTTAATGTACTATAAACAAAACCCAAACTACAGATTATGGGTTAAACATTTAACATTGTTTAAAAAAAATACAGATTATGGGTCGAACATTTAACCTTGTTATAATGTACTATAAACAAAACCAAAAATACAGATTATGGGTCAAACATTTAACCTTGTTATAATGTACTATAAACAAATACAGATTATGGGTCAAACATTTAACCTTGTTATAATGTACTATAAACAAAATACAGATTATGGGTCGGACATTTGACCTTGTTATAATGTACTATTATAAAATACAGATTATGGGTCAAACATTTAACCTTGTTATAATGTACTATAAACAAAATACAGATTATGGGTCAAACATTTAACCTTGTTATAATGTACTATAAACAAAATACAGATTATGAGTCAAACTTTTGACCTTGTTATAATGTACTATAAACAAATACAGATTATGGGTCGGACATTTGACCTTGTTATAATGTACTATTATAAAATACAGATTATGGGTCAAACATTTAACCTTGTAATAATGTACTATAAACAAAATACAGATTATGGTCGAACATTTAAGTGTTTTATGGGAATTTGTGTTATAATGGAACACATTATAATGGATCTACTTTCTTATATCCTGTAACCCAATGTTGTAGTTCTCTTCATTGCAGGATTTGTTTGACAAGGATGTGTTTATGGTGCCCACAGATCTTCTGGTATGGGTGTATGAGTTGACATTTGAGAAAGAAGAACTGCGATGGTACAAGATCAAGATCTCCTTTAATCTGTTCAAAGATGTGAAGGACAAGATCAAGCGAGCATATTTTGTTGGACAATACACGGATGTTCATCCTAGAGCATTACAAGTATGTACATACACATAATCATGAAAAAATTATTTAAAGCGTTGAATCATAATTACAGAAAGATCTCATCCCTCCTTCCTTCTCTCAAAAGAATAAAAAAAAAGTTTGGGTAAATTTATTCAAAATTGCACAGTGGCGGATAAACCAGTTTGGTAGGGACTCCCATGCACACAATATGTGGCTGGGGGTGGGTAAATATAGAATGAATAAAAGAAGGTTGCACATTTCATTATAGTCATTATTTCATGATATTGTCATTGTATTTTTTTTTTTTATTTAAGGAAAAAATATTGACATCTCATGGAGGCATTTATTTGAGGTCCAACAATATCTCAGCAATTTAATGCATAGCTATGAATTTTCTGCATGTATGAAGAAAAGTCAACATTTAAACAATCCCTTTCAGCTAGCAGCACTTAGAGCATCGCCAAACCGATACAATGTTCTACTGGACGACTGTGTAGAGTTTGCAAAGGAGTTTTGTGTCTGTCTGCTCAGCTATTGTTCTAACTATCGGATGCTTGAGGAACAGGTTCAGACAAGGTTTGTATATCAAGTATGAGAAGAAAGTCTGAGTCAGGAAATTGATGAATTAAGAATCCAGACTTTCATGTGAGGAAGCCATCCAGCTGGCTGGTTCTTATTCATACTTCAAACACCAAAAGGACATCATAAACTCTATGTTTAGTTTGTGTCAACTGCTGTTAGTAGAGCGGACACATAGGGATCACTTCTTGGTTTTCTTGTCTGCAATGCTTTGTCATGCTTCATTCAGCTGGTGACATACACCTCTTGTTGCATTTATGAACAATTAGCATGGGTGTGTAAATAAATTTAAATGCAATACATACTGGTCTTAATGGCTGAACAGGCTGCAATCTGTGATTTGCTCTACCACTGTCTTCAATTCTCATATAGTTTATAAATAGAAATAAAAGGAAAAGAAAATAAATTATCTTTTCATATTCCTCATGATGAAATTACTACCATTTCCATGTGCAGCATGATGAATTCTCTCCTCTGCATGCCGAGAAATGTGTCCAAGATGAATGGTGTCTCAAATTATGCTAAAACTTTTGTATAAGTACAACCGTTTCTGAGAAATTGGACTTATATAGTAGTTGCATTACATGTGTCATTGTGTATGGTAAACTCCTTAACAACTACATATCTATGATTCGACAAGATAGTTGCAACTTTGGTACAGTTGTATATATGTATAGATCTACACTTTTTCACTTGGAATAACATTCTTTGCTGATACTAATTAGTTTCTGACAGTTCTGTAGTGTAAAAGCAGTGTAAACAACGAAGATTTCAATCATCTATTGGGAATATAACATGGGTCCTGTGTTTAACCCTTTCCCTCATATAGACTCATTTTGACGCACTCAATAGATACCACATAAAGCCTGATCTGCAGAAAACCACAGTTAAACCTTACTAAATTTAATTACAAAATCCTCATTTCCAGACCATTGAGGAGCAGTGAACAGCATAAAACCTGATCAGCCTGCGAGTTACTCGCAGGCTGATCTGGTTTTATGTTGTTCGCATAGGTCTTTTCATGGTTTCCTCTATGAGGGAAAGGGTTAAGATAGTTTCTGTATTTTATGCTAAATAATGAAAAATTAATGTGCAGGAATTAGACAGGATTATACATGTATTGCCTTCCTACAGTACACTGAAGCTCAAACTCAAGTTATATACTAATATATACTGATAGCTTTATAATAAAGCAGTATTAATACCATAAAAACTCTGAAAAAAGAATATTATCTCTTGATTTTCATGATATTCAATTATCCTTTATTATCCTGAATTTATTTTAATTGTCAATACAGGATAAAGCAGGCAACAGCTAGCGGCCTGTCAGTTGAGCAGCTCTCTCGGCGAATTGAAAGTTCTGCCAGAGTTGGGAACACGTTTCTTGGTGGATTTGAAGTCAGCACGTTCCTAGGGACTGGGGCCAGGACACCTCTGATCGTGCTGGCCTTCCTACTTTATCCAGTGGTGATCTCCGTCATTGTGACCATGCTGGTGGTGAATCTGATGCAGAAATGACCTGTATCAAGTAATCTTGGAGGACTTGATCTCTTTCTGTATAGGTCTCTCTGTTCTTTACATGGTAAATGTGTCACACACTTGTAAATAGTGTCATTTAAATTCTGAGGGATTGATTGCCAGAATACAGGGACTCCATTTACTCCTTTTTTTCCCCATCTATGTGTACATGGTAGACAAGATGAAATCTAAGGTTGTTTGTATCAAGGGCTGATCACAGGGGCTCTAAGTTTAATGGGTCTAAACATATGGTACACAATGGTAACATTAAAGAAGAAATTTAGTTTCTATATAGACAAAGAAGGAAAATTAAAACTACGTTGTAGAATTTGTTTAAACTCTGCATGACCCCCAATTTTTTTCCATAAATTTGTTTCTAGTGTGAATCTCTATAATCATGCAAAGTTTAAACAAATTCTACCATGTACATTCAGTTTTCCTTCTTGGTCTATATAGAAACTGTAGAAATCGTCTTTAAGTAAAGGAAAGCAGGACATTATTTTTGGCTAATTGTGAATATTGCATTTTCATGCAAATTTCACCAAGTGGTTCTTTTACTTAAAATGAATCAAAGATCTAGATTGTTGCTGTGTTGTTTTACTCTTATAAATGGTAAAAAAAAGTGTTTTTAAGTTCAAAATGAGCTTGACAACTGCCCTGCCTGGACAGGTTTCTTCTGGCCTTATTTGCAGTGAATGAAAGTTTCAGTTCTCAATGATCATTAAAATTGAATTTTGTAAATGAAGCAAAAAATTCAGAACCTGGATAAAAATGAAAAATACTTCATTATTCAATTAGACACGAATCATATCCAGTCATGGTAAATATTTTCCTTTAAGATAGTTCATCCTTTTTCCCGGGAAAATTAGTTTAGTTTATATTCTGACTGACCCAATGAATCTTACCTTTATTTTCACTGTGACTGAAACTAGATACAGCCAGTCCCAGCAGTTGGTAAACACGATTGGAACATTAAAACCATGATATCATTTTAAGAGGAAGTCCATTGTAATATTTGTTTTTTTTCCCCCTTATGCGATATGATTCGCCCCATTCAACCTGTGAAGATGTTCCAAAAGCATATAGATATGGATGACGGTTTTGGGGTCAGCATTCATGTTTTGATGAGATTATTTCAATCCTTTTTTTCTGAATATGATGGGTAACTTTTGCTGGTGATTCTAAATACTCTGTTCATAAATTTATTGACAATGATTTGGATTACTTTGAACATTTTAAACTACTGTTTTATTTCATAAAATTGGGTACATATTGTAATTTTACTGTATATTGTGATACGGTTCCAAAACATGTATCCATACATAGATTTTATACTTTTTAACTCACCTGAGCACAAGTGCTCAAGGTGAGCTTTTGTAATCGCCCTGCGTCCATCGTCGTCCGTCGTGTGTTGTGCGTTATCAACAATTTACTTTAAATGACATCTTCTCTGAAACCGCTAGGCAGATATCAATAAAACTTGGCAGGGATGTTCCAGGGGTGAACCTTCACAAAAGTTGCTAAAATAAACTTGATCCATGTGGAACCCTGGTTACCATGGCAACGGAAAGAAAAAAATTATGAAAATTTTAAATCATCACCTTCAAAACTATTGGCCAGATTTCAAAATATTTTGGTACAGATATTCCCTGGGTAACTCTCTAACAAGATTGCTAAAATTATTCTGATCTGTAAAAAAAACATGGCTGCCAGGGGCGGGGCTAATTTGCTTTATATGTATAAAGTGAAATCTTTAAATGACATCTCCTCTGAAACACCTGGACAGAATTTGATAATATTTTGCAGGGATGATCCTTGTGTGAATCTTCACAAAAGTTACTGAAATTTTTCCAATCCATAAAAAAACATGGCCGCCAGGGGTGGGGCTAATTTGCCTTATATGCAAGGATCCTAAAAACCGATTTTTTACCGGTTTTGATCTCAATCGACCGGTTCAGATTTCAAAAAGTACCAAAAAAATCGGTCGAAAAAAAATCCATAATCCTCGTCTAAAACTTTCAAAATCGGTCCAAACGGTTCATAATAGTCTCTCTTACACACCAATTGACCTACTTCTTGAATTTCCGGTGTGCCCTCGGGGCAGGTGTCAGTGGGGGTCAGGCAGGGACACCCGTCTAGGTCATTATTGGGCAGTTAAGATGAATGGATTGACGGTTTGTACTTAGCGGTTATTTGGACGGTGCCGTGTAATTATCTATGCCGTAATAATGGACCATTGCTTGTTTGCAAACTGTAACCGGTCGACTTTTAAACAGCACAACGCATTTAAATAAAAAAAATAATCACAAATAAATAAAAGTTATTGACAAAAAAAATATATAAACACAAAGGCACATAATAAACAACACCAAAACGACTGCTTCCAACAATTTATTGATTCGTTAGAGTCATATACAGACCGTCATATACATGCACTTCCGGTAAACAAACTTTCGATTTCGTAGAGGTAAATATTGCAGAAAAATACCTTATTATGCCAACAGGATGCTGAAATATAATAAAGATCTATTTTCACACTGCAAATGATTCAGGGTATGTTGATTGAAAATATCAATGTTATTTTTTTCCGTTTTTTTTCGGTTATGTTTTTTTTCGGGGGGGGGGGGATTTTGCCGTCGACCGGTTGAGATTCCAAAATTTTAGGATCCCTGCTTATATGTATATAGTGAAATCTTTAAATGACATCTCCTCTGAAACACCTGGACAGAATTTGATAAAGCTTTACAGGGATCATCTCCTTCAAAACTACTGGCCAGTTTCAAACTGTTTTAATAAAGACTGATGTTCCTTGGGTAACTGTATACTCAGGTGAGCGATCCAGGGCCATTATGGCCCTCTTGTTTCATTTTATTTATCTACCTTTTTATTTCATCATTATTTAAGGATTTAAGTCATTGTCAAATTACACTATTAAGCAAAGATTTCATGTGTCTGATAAGCATAGGTACCCCCTCACCAATGCATCAGAATTAGATGATTTAATGATGATTTCATAAAAATCGCTTGACATCTTATTTTATATTAAAACATGTTCCGATTTCACAAAATATATATCTTTTATAATGTATTTGGAATAATCATATCTTTCTGTTTATTGTGAGGTTCCTGGTAGTTTTATTATTTAAATGTGTTTATTTTTATTGACCATGTGATATTATGCAGTTGTTTAAAAGATTGAAGTGCTTGTCAGCCTTGCATGGATACTCATAAAATTCAGTCAAAACTTGTTTTGGGTTCTTTGTCATATGCTTCACCCTCCATACTGTAGAAAACAATCCTGTATTTCTATCATGGTTGTTCAATAAGATTAAAAGAAATAGCCATAAATTAAGTACCAGTTTTATTATGATCTCTTTGTACAGAGTGATGATCACTTTCAGTCACACTACACACAGACCCTCCCATCCTCACCATAACACCAGCCATACAGACATTTATACTGCATCAATCATACATATGGTACACTTTTCTCTTCTTTTTTTTCATCAATTCCGAGCAAGATCTTTCTTTAACTGAAGATCTAGAAAAATAATATTTGGGGAATATTTCTGATTTTCTATTCCTTTTCAAATGCTGTAAAAAACCAGAATATAAAATCTGAAATTAAACCTCTGACTTCTTGGAGCAAAACAAAATAATTACTGCTGTTCAGTATTAATGCATTAGTCTTAATAAAACTTCTAGTTCAGACCTTCTACACTTTTTCATAATTGAGAAAATTATCATACAACAGTACACAACTGAACAATAGAGCACTTGTAGCTTCACAGGTGATCCCAGTAGATGGAATCTGGATGAAATGTACATGAAAGACTATCCAATATGTTGTGGTTAGGTAGCAGTAATGTCAGGTAGATCACGGATACCATCTTTGTCCACACACCGTACCTTGAACACTGGCATGCTCACTATGAACCTCTGCTTGATCTGCAATTATATTGTCAAGATCATAAAGACATTTTACCCAACTATTGCAAGAATAAATGGCAATTTCTGATGTTGTTAATATTTTTCTAAAGTGAAAGGTGTGTTAATTTGAGCTTTCAGCCTTTAACATTAAAAATATCTTAATTAAAATCATCTTCATACGTTTATTTTTTATTTGGTCATGGAATCCTTTTTAAATTCATTTATGCCTTGACCAAATCTATTATACAGAGTTCTGATAAATTTATGACAAGATCCCTAGATGAATAGAATAAAACAAGAGGGCCAAGATGGCCCTAAAGACGCTCACCTGAGGACATTTGTGCTGACCAAGTTTGAGGAAGATTGAATCAAAATTGTGGCCTCCAGTGTGTAAACAAGGTTTTTCTAAGATTTGACCTACTGACCTACTTTTGGATCCAACCTGACCCATTTTAGAACTGGTTCAAGATATCACCAAGACAAACATTCTGACCAAGTTCGAGGAAGATTGAATCAAAATTGTAGCCTCTAATGTGTAAACAAGATTTTTCTAAGATTTGACCTACTGACCTACTTTTCAATCGCTTTTTAGGTCTATTAGATTAATGATCTTCGATAATTCGTTGAAATTTCTGAAGAGAATCGTATACCTTCCAAACTGAAACCGGAAATGGAGGGCTGAATAGTTTCCTAATTTTTCATTGGTTAATAATATTATAACCTAAAACGACCGAATGTGATTTTATTACCAACAATACGATTACCTGTACTTTCATATCTTTCTTAAAGAAAACTTTTATTTATTGTCTTTTTATCATTTTATTTAATCGTAGATACTGATTTTAATATAAAACATATATCAAGTATGTAATTTAAAGTAAAAAGTGATTCAATCAAGGGCCAAATTTTAACCATTATCTTGTCATAATCTCTCAAACTAGTAATATTGCAAAATATTTTTTTTATGATTGGTCTATATGAATTATGTGGGTACGGACCACTAGACAATATTTCACATCAAATCTATAGATTAAGCTCTAGGTCTTTTCCTATGTAACTCTATGTGAAACAAGTGACCACTGGTGCCGGGTCATTTATCACTGTAAGGCTATGATTTGAACAACTGAGGTAATGAACCATTATATGATGCTACATACCAAAAATCTAAGCTCTAGGCCTTCTGGATTTATGGAAAAAGATTTTTAATGATTTTCCTATTTAAATCTATGTAAAACAAGTGACCCCTGGTGCAGGGGCATTTATCACCATAGGGCTATGCTTTGAACAATCTTGGTAATGAACCATTAGATGATGCTACATACCAAATATCTAAGCTCTAGGCCATATGGATTTATAGAAGAAGATTTTTAAAGATTTTCCTATATAACTCTATGTAAAACAAGTGACCCCTGGTGCGGGGGCATTTATCACCATAGGGCTTTGATTTGTACAATCTTGGTAATGGCCCACAAGATGATGCTACATACCAAATATCTAAGCTCTAGGCCTTGCAGTTTTGCAGGAGAAGATTTTCAAAGTTTGAGTTTTTAAAATCTATTTTTAGCTCCTGTGACCTACTTTTTCAACCAATCTGAATAATTTGTACAACTTTGATAGAGGGCATCATAAGGATGATTCCTGTGAAGTTTGGTCAAAAGGAAATGTTGTTTAAAGCAAATTGTTGACGACGGACGGACGCACGCACGGACGACGGACAAAAGGTGATCACAATAGCTCACCTTGAGCACTTCGTGCTCAGGTGAGCTAAAAATGAGCACTGTGGTTCAGCAGTAACACTGACCATAGTTTCAAAGTTACAAGTTTGATTCCCAAAAGGTGCAATTTCTTATTCCCTAGTTCTACATTTTAATTCCCCAATCCTAATAACTAAGTTTTGGGCAATAATTTTCAAGATTTTCCAAAATACAAATATAACCCAGCAGCTGTCAAGAGAGATAAGTATAAGTTGTAAAATGGTTCCTTATCTAAATGTTAAAGGAACACATGTAATTAACTACATAAAGTTGCTTTCCATCAGCTAGTTTGACAGCATTTACTATGTATTGCAGAAACCTAATTTCAATCTAAAATAAAACATAGTATTCCCAACTAAAACTTTTAACCTAAGTAATTTAATCATTCCTGTAAGATTATGTTTAGGTTCTAATAATAAATTAATTGTAAATAAATACTATGTCTAATGTCAATTAACAAATATTGTCCTCATACTTTCCAATATTTTCAGTAAAACTGATGATTTATAACCACTTCTTACTTCTACATTGATGCAGAAATAAATTCTCATGATTGTCCCCTAACCTGCCAACCCTTTCCCTCATAGAGGACACCATGAAAAGTCCTATGCGAACAGCATAAAACCAGATCAGCCTGCGAGTAACTCGCAGGCTGATCAGGTTTTATGCTGTTCGCTGCTCCTCAGTGGTCTGGTAATGAGGATTTTACAATTAAATTTGGTAAGGTTTGAGTTTGGCTTTCTGCAGATCAGGCTTTATGTGGTACCTATTGAGTGCGTCAAAATGAGTCTATATGAGGGAAAGGGTTAATACTTACCTCCTTTACACACATGTCCAGCAAATTTAGAGCCTGATCCAATGTGATGTCTAGAAAGAAAAGAAAAACATAGTTTACATTAATTTCATACCTCTAGTAAAGTTCCATCAATGACACAGCCATCGTCTCTTTATTGATAAAATTATTTACTTTGTATTACAATACTGTTAATATTATTCAGATATTTTAATATTATTCAGTTATTTACACATACCTAAACATTCATGATTGAAAATTGTACAAGTTAAAGGTTACAGAATCATACTTTTTGACACACCCTGTCTATACTTGTTAAAAACTAGAAATGTGTCCAGAGGACCGTCGCATTTTCCAAAACAAAGATTAACACCCAGGAGCGCAAGTCATGTCCTGAGTAATATATATATGAATTTTAAAGTCTGTAGCACAAATACTTTCAAAGGTACCTGTGTCACAGCTTTGGGACGGACGGACAAAGGCAAATCTATATGTCTCACTTATTTTATTGGGGGGGGGGGGATTAAAATACCTAGTTGGCACAAGTTCATGTCCTGAGTAATATAGTCATGAAGTTTCAAGTCTGTAGTACAATAGCCCATGACTCTGTCAACTTCAACGGAGGTTCAATGAAAATACCCAGGTGCACAAGTTCATGTCCTATTTGATATATCCTTGAAGTTTCAAGTCTGTAGTACAAATAGTTTCTGAGTTATGTGTGTCACAAAGTTTTGGGACAGACGGACGGACAAAGGCAAATCTATATGCCCCACATTTTTGGTGGAGGCATAAAAAATGTGTCTTCATCATGAATAAGTTTTTTACAAAACAAAATAATCAGAGAGAGAGAAAGAGAAAAGTAGAACTGAAATATACCCTGTCATGGGCTTTTTCCTAGAAAAAAAGTTGTTAAAGATTTTTGAAGTTCAATCAGGGGCCAGGATTCTTTCCTTGAAATCTGCACAAAATTTATGTCACACACCTTAGCACAACATTATTCATGTATATGCAATATTTGAGCTGAATCAGTGAAGTAATGTAGTGGAAGTTTGATTTAAAGATTTGTTAAGTCAATTCAGGGGCCATAACTCTGTCATGCTTTGAATAACATACATAAAGATTATGTCCCGCACATCCTCACATCATTATTAATGCATATACAAAATATGAGCTGAATCTGTGGATAAATGTTGGAGAAGTTCGCATCAGAAGTTTTTTGTAAGTCAATTCAGGGGCCATTACTCTGTCATTTTTTGGATGACACATATACGTCATGCTCATCTACATGTTGTTATAAATGCATATGCAAAATCTCAATTGGTGAAGGAATGTAGAAGTAGTTTGCGACACAAAATTTTGGCAAAGCAACAGACCGATTCCTATACATCCTCTCTCAAACCTTATTTGCGGAGGAATAATGATAGAGAAGTAGAAGATAAAATTTCAGTCACTAACCTTCATGGTAGTGTCTGTCCATGATACTCATTGTGAAGAAGGAGCCATAGCCATGTGCAGCAAAGGGCAGTTTGTTGAGAGAAGCCAGATAGTCCATGAAGAACAAGGAGGGTCCCTCATCTTTGTCCCAGCCTCCCATCAGAAGGTTCACCATGTAGGGAGTCTGCAAGTGGAACCAGCATTCACACCTTCATGTTGTTGATAAACATGACATCTCAAATATTACTTCCAAAAGTATTTATCAACTAACCCAGTATTATTAGAGCAAAACAAATGGGCCATGATGGCCCCGAGTATCTGTTTTCTGTTGCTTATTTTCTTTTGTAAATGATCATTATAATATTATTCATTTTGGGACAATTCCTTAAGGTAAAGTCCCTGTACTTGTTCCGCTTCATTTAGGACCTCATGGCCTTTCACATAGGTAACCAAGGTCTCCTAATGTTTCATAAGAGGTACCTTGGGCTTGGTTATCTTGGTAAAGGTTAAATGGTCCAAGACGTAGTGGAACCATTACAGGGATTTTACCTTAAAACAAAAGGCGAAGATGACCCTGAAGTTGCTCTCCTGAGAAAAATTGCCATCATTGCTTGTTCAATTTACTATAGCATAGACATACTGAATACAATATCCATAAAGAATTACATGTACTACAAAATTATTAAATTCCACACAAAAACTATAGTTCCAGTGGTCCAAATTTTGAAAGTCATAGCCCTATATAAATTTAATATAAAATCAAATACCCCTGGGACGGGACCAATTTTGACCCAGAGAACATGATTAGAACTTTCAACATGTTCACTAGACCATGTTATACACCAAATACCTAAAATCCAGGCCTTGCAGTTTGGCAATTGAAGATTTTCAAAGTTGGCATTTTTAAAATCTAATTTTACCTCTTGTGACCTACTTTTCAACCAATCAAAACCATTTAGACAGTTTTGAAAGATGGCCTCATAAGGATCAACCCTGTGAAGTTTGGAAAAAAATCCATTTATCAATTGATTAAAGGAAATTGATGATGATACTGTGACATAGTGTGGAGAATGATTTCCTCAATAACATAACAGAACGCATGCATGGACACAGACACAGGGCCATACCAGTAGCTCACCATGAGTATAGTGTGCTCAAGGTAGCTAAAAATTTAGATGCTAGAGAGCAAACAAAGAGAAATCTGGCATTTTTTTGATAATTCAAGGACCATTACTCTTATCCTTCTAAACCTATATCAGCCATATCATAACTTGGCTTGGAAATGATTAGTATAAACAATGTCACCAAAATGGAAGATGAAGTTGCTAAATTATTAACATGGCAAAAGGGTGCGATTTTCTAATAAGCAAAGGCCATAACCCCCCGACTCCTTTATTTTAATGATAGGCATGATTGAGCCTGGCCTAAAGCAGCTCATTCACAGATGGTCATTGACTAAGAATTTAATGTGTCTATTGCTTCTATCAAATACCCATCTACAGATGCATGGTCACCCAATGTAACAATCCGTGATTGTGAAAAAGGGTGGTTTCCCATCACATGCTATACCTACACAGACACAATAATTAGAATTTAGAAATAAATTTAGAATTAAAATAGAGTTATCACTGTAGGTGATGAATACCCCCTACACCACTTCTTGTCACAAAATTGCTCTCCAAAAAGTGGCAGAATTTGATACAGCTTTTGGAAACTATGACAATAACAAGCAGATCAAATAGAATCTTTGCAAAACAATCTAAGATGTGCTCACATTCCATTCCCCTCATGGTGCACTCTGCTAACTATCAAAACATTGTGGGAAGAGATGCTATTGCTCTGAGAAATGGCACAGGGGAGAAACTCTCCAAATAGTCACAAATTATTGAAATATCATTTAATAAAATTAACAGTATAATTATGCTCATCTGTGCTTAGAGGTAAAATTCTTTCTGAAAATCAACCATAACATCATTACAATATATACATCTGTGCTTGCTAGTGAAACTTCCTCTAAGGTTTGATTGAAATTCATCCTGTAGTAATTGAGGAATAGAGCAGATAAAGAAACAATACATTATGCACATCTATGCTTGCAAGTGAAACTTCCAATTATATTAAGAAATAGTGTGGACAAAAAAAGCTCAAGAACATTCTTTAAAGGGCCATAATTCGGAGAAAAATTATTTAACCGTAACAACTATATGATCTGCACATCTGTGCTTGCTAGTGAAAATTCCCATTAAGTTTGATTTGAATCCATCCAGTAGTTATTGGGAAATAGCACGTCAAAAAAAGCTCAAGAAAGTCATCAATGGGCCATTACTCAGACAAAATTCATTCACCAGTAGCAGCTGTTCAATATGCACATCTGTGCTTGCTAGTGAAACCCATATAAAGCTTAATTGGAATCCATCCTTTACCTATGGAGAAACATTTAACCTTGTTATAATGTACTATAAACAAAATACAGATTATGGGTCAAACATTTAACCTTGTTATAATGTACTATAAACAAAATACAGATTATGAGTCAAACTTTTGACCTTGTTATAATGTACTATAAACAAATACAGATTATGGGTCGGACATTTGACCTTGTTATAATGTACTATTATAAAATACAGATGGGAAACATTTAACCTTGTAATAATGTACTATAAACAAAATACAGATTATGGTCGAACATTTAAGTGTTTTATGGGAATTTGTGTTATAATGGAACACATTATAATGGATCTACTTTCTTATATCCTGTAACCCAATGTTGTAGTTCTCTTCATTGCAGGATTTGTTTGACAAGGATGTGTTTATGGTGCCCACAGATCTTCTGGTATGGGTGTATGAGTTGACATTTGAGAAAGAAGAACTGCGATGGTACAAGATCAAGATCTCCTTTAATCTGTTCAAAGATGTGAAGGACAAGATCAAGCGAGCATATTTTGTTGGACAATACACGGATGTTCATCCTAGAGCATTACAAGTATGTACATACACATAATCATGAAAAAATTATTTAAAGCGTTGAATCATAATTACAGAAAGATCTCATCCCTCCTTCCTTCTCTCAAAAGAATAAAAAAAAAGTTTGGGTAAATTTATTCAAAATTGCACAGTGGCGGATAAACCAGTTTGGTAGGGACTCCCATGCACACAATATGTGGCTGGGGGTGGGTAAATATAGAATGAATAAAAGAAGGTTGCACATTTCATTATAGTCATTATTTCATGATATTGTCATTGTATTTTTTTTTTATTTAAGGAAAAAATATTGACATCTCATGGAGGCATTTATTTGAGGTCCAACAATATCTCAGCAATTTAATGCATAGCTATGAATTTTCTGCATGTATGAAGAAAAGTCAACATTTAAACAATCCCTTTCAGCTAGCAGCACTTAGAGCATCGCCAAACCGATACAATGTTCTACTGGACGACTGTGTAGAGTTTGCAAAGGAGTTTTGTGTCTGTCTGCTCAGCTATTGTTCTAACTATCGGATGCTTGAGGAACAGGTTCAGACAAGGTTTGTATATCAAGTATGAGAAGAAAGTCTGAGTCAGGAAATTGATGAATTAAGAATCCAGACTTTCATGTGAGGAAGCCATCCAACTGGCTGGTTCTTATTCATACTTCAAACACCAAAAGGACATCATAAACTCTATGTTTAGTTTGTGTCAACTGCTGTTAGTAGAGCGGACACATAGGGATCACTTCTTGGTTTTCTTGTCTGCAATGCTTTGTCATGCTTCATTCAGCTGGTGACATACACCTCTTGTTGCATTTATGAACAATTAGCATGGGTGTGTAAATAAATTTAAATGCAATACATACTGGTCTTAATGGCTGAATTTATAAATAGAAATAAAAGGAAAAGAAAATAAATTATCTTTTCATATTCCTCATGATGAAATTACTACCATTTCCATGTGCAGCATGATGAATTCTCTCCTCTGCATGCCGAGAAATGTGTCCAAGATGAATGGTGTCTCAAATTATGCTAAAACTTTTGTATAAGTACAACCGTTTCTGAGAAATTGGACTTATATAGTAGTTGCATTACATGTGTCATTGTGTATGGTAAACTCCTTAACAACTACATATCTATGATTCGACAAGATAGTTGCAACTTTGGTACAGTTGTATATATGTATAGATCTACACTTTTTCACTTGGAATAACATTCTTTGCTGATACTAATTAGTTTCTGACAGTTCTGTAGTGTAAAAGCAGTGTAAACAACGAAGATTTCAATCATCTATTGGGAATATAACATGGGTCCTGTGTTTAACCCTTTCCCTCATATAGACTCATTTTGACGCACTCAATAGATACCACATAAAGCCTGATCTGCAGAAAACCACAGTTAAACCTTACTAAATTTAATTACAAAATCCTCATTTCCAGACCATTGAGGAGCAGTGAACAGCATAAAACCTGATCAGCCTGCGAGTTACTCGCAGGCTGATCTGGTTTTATGTTGTTCGCATAGGTCTTTTCATGGTTTCCTCTATGAGGGAAAGGGTTAAGATAGTTTCTGTATTTTATGCTAAATAATGAAAAATTAATGTGCAGGAATTAGACAGGATTATACATGTATTGCCTTCCTACAGTACACTGAAGCTCAAACTCAAGTTATATACTAATATATACTGATAGCTTTATAATAAAGCAGTATTAATACCATAAAAACTCTGAAAAAAGAATATTATCTCTTGATTTTCATGATATTCAATTATCCTTTATTATCCTGAATTTATTTTAATTGTCAATACAGGATAAAGCAGGCAACAGCTAGCGGCCTGTCAGTTGAGCAGCTCTCTCGGCGAATTGAAAGTTCTGCCAGAGTTGGGAACACGTTTCTTGGTGGATTTGAAGTCAGCACGTTCCTAGGGACTGGGGCCAGGACACCTCTGATCGTGCTGGCCTTCCTACTTTATCCAGTGGTGATCTCCGTCATTGTGACCATGCTGGTGGTGAATCTGATGCAGAAATGACCTGTATCAAGTAATCTTGGAGGACTTGATCTCTTTCTGTATAGGTCTCTCTGTTCTTTACATGGTAAATGTGTCACACACTTGTAAATAGTGTCATTTAAATTCTGAGGGATTGATTGCCAGAATACAGGGACTCCATTTACTCCCTTTTTTTCCCCATCTATGTGTACATGGTAGACAAGATGAAATCTAAGGTTGTTTGTATCAAGGGCTGATCACAGGGGCTCTAAGTTTAATGGGTCTAAACATATGGTACACAATGGTAACATTAAAGAAGAAATTTAGTTTCTATATAGACAAAGAAGGAAAATTAAAACTACGTTGTAGAATTTGTTTAAACTCTGCATGACCCCCAATTTTTTTCCATAAATTTGTTTCTAGTGTGAATCTCTATAATCATGCAAAGTTTAAACAAATTCTACCATGTACATTCAGTTTTCCTTCTTGGTCTATATAGAAACTGTAGAAATCGTCTTTAAGTAAAGGAAAGCAGGACATTATTTTTGGCTAATTGTGAATATTGCATTTTCATGCAAATTTCACCAAGTGGTTCTTTTACTTAAAATGAATCAAAGATCTAGATTGTTGCTGTGTTGTTTTACTCTTATAAATGGTAAAAAAAAGTGTTTTTAAGTTCAAAATGAGCTTGACAACTGCCCTGCCTGGACAGGTTTCTTCTGGCCTTATTTGCAGTGAATGAAAGTTTCAGTTCTCAATGATCATTAAAATTGAATTTTGTAAATGAAGCAAAAAATTCAGAACCTGGATAAAAATGAAAAATACTTCATTATTCAATTAGACACGAATCATATCCAGTCATGGTAAATATTTTCCTTTAAGATAGTTCATCCTTTTTCCCGGGAAAATTAGTTTAGTTTATATTCTGACTGACCCAATGAATCTTACCTTTATTTTCACTGTGACTGAAACTAGATACAGCCAGTCCCAGCAGTTGGTAAACACGATTGGAACATTAAAACCATGATATCATTTTAAGAGGAAGCCCATTGTAATATTTGTTTTTTTTTCCCCTTATGCGATATGATTCGCCCCATTCAACCTGTGAAGATGTTCCAAAAGCATATAGATATGGATGACGGTTTTGGGGTCAGCATTCATGTTTTGATGAGATTATTTCAATCCTTTTTTTCTGAATATGATGGGTAACTTTTGCTGGTGATTCTAAATACTCTGTTCATAAATTTATTGACAATGATTTGGATTACTTTGAACATTTTAAACTACTGTTTTATTTCATAAAATTGGGTACATATTGTAATTTTACTGTATATTGTGATACGGTTCCAAAACATGTATCCATACATAGATTTTATACTTTTTAACTCACCTGAGCACAAGTGCTCAAGGTGAGCTTTTGTAATCGCCCTGCGTCCATCGTCGTCCGTCGTGTGTTGTGCGTTATCAACAATTTACTTTAAATGACATCTTCTCTGAAACCGCTAGGCAGATATCAATAAAACTTGGCAGGGATGTTCCAGGGGTGAACCTTCACAAAAGTTGCTAAAATAAACTTGATCCATGTGGAACCCTGGTTACCATGGCAACGGAAAGAAAAAAATTATGAAAATTTTAAATCATCACCTTCAAAACTATTGGCCAGATTTCAAAATATTTTGGTACAGATATTCCCTGGGTAACTCTCTAACAAGATTGCTAAAATTATTCTGATCTGTAAAAAAAACATGGCCGCCAATGGCAGGGCTAATTTGCCTTATATGTATATAGTGAAATCTTTAAGACATCTCTGAAACCCCTGGACAGAATTTGATTAAATTTGGCAGGGATGATCTTTGGGTGAAGCTTCACAAAAGTTGATAATTTTTTTCCGATCTGTAAAAAAACATCGCCGCCATGGGCGGGGCTTATTTGCCTTATATGTATATAGTGAAATCTTTAAACAACATCTCTGAAACCATTTGACAGAATTTAATTTAATTTAGCAGGGATGATCTTTGGGTGAAGCTTTACAAAAGTTGCTAAAATTATTCCAAACCATAAAAAACATGGCTGCCAGGGGCGGGGCTAATTTGCCTAATATGTATATAGTGATTCTTTAAATGACATCTCTGAAATCACTGGACAGAATTTTATTAAATTTGGCAGGGATAATCTTTGGATGACGCTTCACAAAAGTTACTGAAATTTTTCCAATCCATAAAAAAAACATGGCCGCCAGGGGTGGGGCTAATTTGCCTTATATGCAAGGATCCTAAAAACCGATTTTTTACCGGTTTTGATCTCAATCGACCGGTTCAGATTTCAAAAAGTACCAAAAAAATCGGTCGAAAAAAAATCCATAATCCTCGTCTAAAACTTTCAAAATCGGTCCAAACGGTTCATAATAGTCTCTCTTACACACCAATTGACCTACTTCTTGAATTTCCGGTGTGCCCTCGGGGCAGGTGTCAGTGGGGGTCAGGCAGGGACACCCGTCTAGGTCATTATTGGGCAGTTAAGATGAATGGATTGACGGTTTGTACTTAGCGGTTATTTGGACGGTGCCGTGTAATTATCTATGCCGTAATAATGGACCATTGCTTGTTTGCAAACTGTAACCGGTCGACTTTTAAACAGCACAACGCATTTAAATAAAAAAAAAAAATCACAAATAAATAAAAGTTATTGACAAAAAAAATATATAAACACAAAGGCACATAATAAACAACACCAAAACGACTGCTTCCAACAATTTATTGATTCGTTAGAGTCATATACAGACCGTCATATACATGCACTTCCGGTAAACAAACTTTCGATTTCGTAGAGGTAAATATTGCAGAAAAATACCTTATTATGCCAACAGGATGCTGAAATATAATAAAGATCTATTTTCACACTGCAAATGATTCAGGGTATGTTGATTGAAAATATCAATGTTATTTTTTTCCGTTTTTTTTCGGTTATGTTTTTTTTCGGGGGGGGGGGGGGGATTTTGCCGTCGACCGGTTGAGATTCCAAAATTTTTGGATCCCTGCTTATATGTATATAGTGAAATCTTTAAATGACATCTCCTC
>CM037786.1:7496934-7518388 GCA_021229015.1 Solen grandis | reverse complement strand
CTTATGAAGCAAATAATAAAAAATATTGCTTTTCTCGGTACACATTATACTGTTGAGCTTTTAATTTACATGCCCAAATACTGCATTTGACGTAACGTCGTGCAGCGTTAAACTGTCAAACACCTCAAATAAGTTACATGTGATAGCGTCACTATTGCATGTTACATTGGCACCAAATTATAATTTATTTTTATAATTAAATGGTCTCTCTATTTCGTAAGAACCAATATGGGTCAGTGTGAAGGTAATTATACTCATTTAATCATTTTATTAGTAAGTTATTTCTTTAAAATTTGATTTTTTCGCCGTTGCTAGGCAACATTGTAACATATGAAATAGTATGTAACGAATTTACATAGCCAAATCAATATGATATAAGTATTCGTTGATATCTAGTACCATTTATACTTTAAATGTGAAACGCATTTTAAAGACGTCAGAATTTAAATTGTTTGTCAGATTAGTTTTAGGTTGCTTCTGGTTTGACGTCATGCAACGTCAAATTGTAAAAATACCTATTATCTTTAAAATGCAGTCACGCCTAGATTATTTGACATATTGATTTATTTTTTTCAGATAATTGTTCAGAAATGAACACTGTAAATGAAAATGTAAAAATGTGAAATTTGAAAATTTTGTCATTAAGGCAGGTTTTTCCATGACGCGGCTCAATTATCTGTTTTATTTAGACTTACAGGAGGTACCTATAATCTTCAATTTCGACCAATTCTACTTTTTGTGTGTGGAATTGAACTTTGATCTTGGATAACCCTGATCATGACCCAGTACTTACTTATAAATTCTTAAGTTTTGGCCTTCATATTTTGAAACATTGATATTGCTTGATATGTGGCATAGAACTTAGACCTTGGGTGACTTTTGGCTTTGACCCAAAGACCTACTTAAGAATTTTTAAGCTACACCCTTCAAATTGGACGACAAATACTGGTTGGTTTGTGGAAATGAAATGACCATGGTGTCTCAGTACAACTGTGCTATAAATAACATAATATAGTAGCTTGTGTGGACAATGAAGACAACATTTCTCAGGTGAGCGTCATCAATGCAATCTCGGTCCTCTTGTTCTAATTATTGTCGTTTCAAACTTAATACCATGGACAATTATTGTTTACACACATTCGGGGTCAATGTCCGAATTATAAGTAAGATTTTTACACATCAAGTGAACTAAAAATTACATAGACACGTAATATAGTTTTCTTTTGTATTGAGCGTGTTACAATGCCTAAGACGTTCGTGTTTGTTTAAGTTAATGTTCTCTTATTGGCAATGATAAAAAAGATCAAAATCAATACCATTGTGCACGCATTTTCAATATAAAACAGTCTGAAAAATGATACTTGACCTATTGTCAACGAGAAAAACTGAAAACGAATGAGCTGTATGCAGCTATAAGATCCAGTGAACAAAACACAGATATAAACTTAAAGGATAATTATAGTATCAATACCAAATTTTATATGATATACAAATATAATAATAACATGTTTGCCTGCCTACCAAAACTTTTCAGAGCCGTTACCGGAAAAAAGTTTCTTTTAGCTTTGTAACAAAACTTTTAAATGTTCAAAGATGATATTTGCTTGCATTAAAAGTATACAGAAAACAAACACACGCACTTAAAATACAGAAAAGCATCTGATTCATAGATATGAGCTTCATACAACACTCAACAAAGTGATCCAAGAATTAAATACTGATACATTATGTATCTGTACAACATAACAATTATCTAAGACAAAATTGTGCCATGTCTATGCAATTTAATAGACAGATGCCATTCAATTTTACAGAATTTAAAAACCGCGTAAGTAAATCAATATGAATAAGAAAAGCGCGTATGTTCGTGTTTCAAAAACCTTGTAAGTAAATTTTGTTGAAAAATAAATGCGAAAAAAGCTTAAGTGTCCGTATGGCTTAACTACTTAAGTCTCTGAAAATCCTCATATCACATGTTAAAGATGCACAAAAAACAAAATCAACCCACTTATAACGCGTCTTATATGACGTTTAATAACAGAAGTATTAAGTTTTTTTCGTCTCCTGAAAAGTTGCCAAAACTGACTTACGCGGTTTTGGTAGAGCAGCGATGATAGGTTTCTCGTGCATTTTTAACCACAAACTGGCATTAAAAATTAATATGTGTTTTTTGGGAACCCCATTCCCCACCCCCCAAAACAGTGACTTGCGTACACTATCAATTAGTGAATGCTTTGAATAATCATATGTTTTAGACCCAACAGTGTAAAAGACAGTCTTGTTTAAGTTTGAGGGAAAAAACACGTTAAACATATATTTTGTCAAATATGTGGATGGGAATACCGGTATATGCTGTATTAGGTTCGAACTTGGTAATCTTGACTGTCTAATTGTCGATCTGAAAGCAGCCTTCACACATAGAATTCCCAGATAAAAACGCACGTTTTAGGTCGGACGGTTGCAGAAGGTTTTGGGCCCCTTCTGCATGTCAGTTTTGCAATTTTTTTTTTTTTATTTTCTTGTGTTTTCTGTGCATTAGTATTTCGTGCTCATCGACTTACAGGCCCATTCACCGGGGGGGCCGAGGGGCCGGGGCCCCCCCAGCGGGCCCTGGTTATACATTTTTTTCTAGCTATAAAAATCCATTGATTACATAATGTTTGAGCTGCCCTAGAGGAAATTCCCATCGTTGGCCCCATACAAAACCAACCGCATAACAACCTACCTACCCCAGACTCCTATTGCCTATGGCCCCCTGCTGTAATGTGTAGTAATCCGAATCGGCAGTCATCCATGACTTAGTGATAACATGTGTTTTAAGGTACTGTGTATCAAATTGTTTGACACCTTCATTTATTCACAGGCTATTGCCCGAGTGATACCAAAGGGAAACATCTCGTCTGCCGAGCGATCTAATGATTGAAGAAAAATAGGCAATTTCAAAAACTTTATATCAGTAAAACATTCTAGACAGGTGTTGTTTAGGAAATAGCATAAAAATCGTTTAAAGAATAAAATTAGCCACAAAAAACAACAACTAAGATGGACATTAAAATGTAATTGCTATCGAAATATTTTCACTAGAGCCCAAAAAATTAGGATTTAACAAGTAACTTTGACTAAATCTGATCAACAAAATTTTTTAAATTCCTTTTCTCTACATCATAAAATTTAAATCTGAATTAAAAGCGGGCAATTAACTGCCAGGTTGATGAACTTTCAGTATGAAAAATTGCCGATTTTGTTTTGGAAAAAAAAAATTAAAAAGCTATTCTGCAGGAAGATGCATACCTATCGCTACCATGTAAATTAAACTTTATCAGAAATGGGTTGTGTTTCTAAATGCATCAGCTATACTATTTTTACATAACTTGTAAGTATTATTTTAACGAAGCAGTTTAAAGTCTTCTTAACTAACTCTCTCAATATATAAATACAAAAAGTAGGTCTATACATCATCATGTTCACTTTTCTAATTATTTAAGATAAAATAATAATAATTATTATAAAATATGTGTATTTTAGATTTAAAATAAAATTAATTAAAAAATAAAGAATTTGAAAATTTTTAAACTACCATATTTTGGGACAATGATATGTAGATTATGATTACTAATTCAAATCAAAACCAGGTAATCATTATTGTTCAATGTTACTGATAAGTCAATGAATACTAATCACAAAACACAATTTATGTGCAAAATAAAACGGATATTAAAGATTTTATATTAAATATCAACATCTATTGTTTGTTTTGTCACTGATTAAACATAGAAAAACCCAAAATGTTTCAACTAAAACTAAAATGTACACACAAAATGACACACAAAAGGGGCCCACACCTACCCTATAACGTGCGCCTGATTCTTTTCTGAGAATTTCTGTGTGAAGACTGCTTCCAATCGACAATTTGACAGCCGATATCATAAGGCGAACCTATTCCTTTTCCCCAATTTTGACAAAATGATTATGTTTAACGGAAAATTGATTTTTTTTTCTCAGTCTTTGACAAAACTGTCTTTTACAAATGTTGAGTCAAAACTAATGATCACAAGTCACTTTTTGTGGGGTTCAGAAACCCTTATTAAATAATTTTATGCCAGTTTGTGAATGGGAAAAAAACAAGATAAGCCCCTATATCTTACCCGGGAAAAAGTAAATGCCCTTCAGTAATATCAGTGTCCCCCCCCCCCCCCCCCCCCCCCACCACCAGCGCTTCCATCCCCCACCGTTATTTTTATTTTATTTATTTTTGATCGGAGCCTGTAAATCAATTGTTCAAATTTATACGATTGCACAGCAGTTATCAATAACATGACTTTGGGGCCGGTAAAAGATAACAATATATCGCTCAATGCTTAAGGCTCGTTCCCCCCTTGGCATTTTTTTTTGCCTCGGGGATGGGATGCATACGCACTCCCATGGAAATAGTGGGCGCGAGCCATGTGGAGTCATCGGGAACCTCGGTGTACTGCAAAAAAAATTCATTGAAATTTTTCCCGAAACAAGCCGGGAAATATCCGCATAGAAGCTCCGGTCAGCATTCACGGAGCTTCGGCGATTTTTTTTCCTCCGATGAATCCTCGATGCGTCTGTGATTTCTCGCCGAAGTATCAGGGGGCATTCGGGATATAGGGGGCCTTTCTGGACACATTCCCGATCTTAAAAAAAAAAAAAAAAGGGGGTTGAAAAGCGCACCCAGAAATTTGTTTCTGTTTTGGCCAGTCTTAGACTGAGACGGTCAAAAGGCCATTGGACTTTGTCGCTTAATTCCACCATCAAATTTTCATACTCTCAATAATCTTCCCCAGACACTAGGATGGTTCGCAATTTCCCCCAATCTACGGGGATATTACCCCGATATGTTACAAACTCGTGAAAGGTTCAACGGACCAATCCGAAGCCTAATAATTGTCATTTTTCAACGGGCTGCGCAGCCTTTTTTGGGTCAAACATCGGGGGCCTTTGGTAAAAAAAAAAAATGTTTATTTCCACATCACCGATTATTTTTTTCCAGTGTGACCTAGGCCTTCAAGTTTCAAATATATCGGATTTAAAAACAAAAACAACAACAACAAAAACCTTCACTATTATCCCCAGATACCCTTCAGAATGCATCTCCATCACACTAAAAACTTTTTTTTCCGGGGGAGCATGCCCCCGAACCCCCCTACCACTCCTATCACATTCGGATTTTGGCCCCCCCAGCAGAAAATTTCTGGATCCGGGCCTGACGCTCAATGACTGGTTACTTGGATTTGATTTGAATTAATGATCATGCATAATCTACATATACATTGACCTAAAATATGTATTGTCCCAAAATATGGCAGAATTAAATTTTCTAATTCGTTAATTTCTTATTCATTTTTTATATAAATTTAAAATACATCAGGGTGTCTATATTAAGACACCATGAATACACATACGCGTACATGCATGATTATTGCATTCGGTAACCTTAAAAAAGTGAACATGATGATGAATCGGCCTACTGTTACTATTATTCCTTTCAGGAAAAATATTTAGAGGAGTTAGTTTCATAAAAAAAATACTTACAAAGTTATGTAAAAATAGTAAAGCTGATGAAATTTAAAAACACAACCCATTTCTGATATATTAAGTTTAATTTGATGGCTAGCGATAGGTATGCAGCTACTCTACAGAATACTAAGATTTTCTTTGCTACAGCAAAAGAAAAACAACAAGAAAAAAAAACTATATACATGTAGAGAAAAGTGAATTAAAATTTCGTTGAGTAGATTTAGTCAAAGTAAGTAATTAACTGGTAATTGCCTTTAATTTTTCCAAATTTTGTTAGATCGCTCGGCAGACGACGTGTAAATATTCGAAATTCTTTTAAACGCGTCCGAGTACCCTAAACACACGTTTTTCCCACACAGTCTTGGATGACTGCCGATTCGGATTACCTAAGTTTGTATGTGGCAAAAACTTAGTACCCGATATCTGCAGCTCGTCAAACCCTTTTCCATTGAGGAAAAACACAACTTCAGTCCCTTAAAGCGTTTTTATTTTTAGTGGCTTTAATATCCACACACAAATGTCGAAACCCTAACCATAAGTTTCGAATTAACCCAAAAATATATCTTTATACATGTACAAAGGGTTGGGTTAATGTCCGCCTGATCTTTTTTCCCTTCGATACCCCCCCGAATGCATCCCCGTCATCCTAATGACTTTTTTTTTTATCAGGGGGAGCATTATATTCTAGAATTTTTAAATTTGAAGATCAACATATGTCGTTTCTATTTAAAATTTTTCCAATAGTTATTTTTGGTTTAAAAAATGCGCACCTAGAGCTAATGTGTCTAAATAAAAACGGAACGTAAAATTTTTCCCCGAAAAAACGAGCCCCGTGGGGATGCAATTTGAAAACAAAGGGGAGTTTTACGAATTTTCGAGAAGGATGGCGGATCTGTATAAATACCGTGATTTTTACGTAAAATTCCCAAACCCTGTCTAACGAGGTTCCGTGACTACACACGCAAAAGGAAGCTCAAACCGCTATAAGTAGGGCCAGTTATTTTCGAAGAAGGGGACAATTAAAAAACGGTACTGCTGAAAAAAAGGGACGGTATATGATGCCAGCGTTTGTTACTATGTCTCCGCAGTATGTAGGGGGGAAAAGGGCCAATATGGACCAGTTTCCGTTTGAAGATTATTCCCCAGCGCCTTGTACGGTATGCTTACACCTGATCGATTAAGGGGCATGGATGAGAGTTGCGCAAAAAAAGGGGGGTGCAAAAAACGCTGCCATCGGGAAGAACACTGCGGAACTAAGGAAGGATGTGTTCCCGAGGGAACCGCCGTCACCTTTTCAATCCCTCTTCCGGGTCCTTGTCCCAAAGGGACACCCCTGGTCTCACCCTAATTGCCCTTTTTCGGCAAGGGCCCCGCTGATTTGTTGTGAAAGTGAACGAAGGGAAATTTTTGTCCCGCCAGACGAGAAATTAAGCTGAAAGGGGGCGACTTGATTTAAATGGAACGCCCCCGATCAGTGAAAATCCCCGAGGGGTAGTATTAGCGCATTTTCCCTCCCAATCTCAGACCCAATGGAAAGCTGGTTGTAGAGAAAAGTATGTAAAAAAGAGAGGAACCCTTAGAAACCAAAAACCTGGGGGACAGTGTTGTAAAAATGAGAAAGAATGTAAAAAGAAAAAGAGGAAATTTGGCCGAGAATTGGGCGAAGAAAAAAGTGAAAAACGAATGAATACAGAGTTTGTGAAGATCAGGGTGTACCAACCCATGTGATGGCGAACAGACGGCGTGCTGAGCACGTGCCAGAAGGAAATTGAGGTCAGTGAAAAAGACAGAGCTGAGGGGGAAAAAAAAACCCGAAGTAGATGGATAAAAAACATGCAGCAAAAATCGGAAGAAGAAAACAACGAAAAAAAAAAAAAATCTTTTCCCCCCGAGTTTCCCGTTCCTTCTGATGACTTCTGCGTTTCCCTTTAACCCCGGGCCTATTCAAGATGAAAACGAGCAACCCCAAAAAGTGGGTTGTCGGGTTATGGGAACCGGTTTTTGACCCAAAATTTTTCCCCTTTAAAGGTATGGTTCGGATCGTTTAAAAAAGAGGACAAAAAACATTTTGAGGTGAAAGTCAATTGGCGGGATTTCAGCCCGATGACATTTCGGTAAAAATTTTTTGTTTGGCCCACGAACTGATCCTCGACCGCAGACGAGAATGGGGGCGACCCGAAGGGTCGGTAGTGCAGGCATTCCATAGGCGATACGCTCTGCCACAGGGTGCCATTTGTGACGAAGCCAAAACGGTTTTAAATGATACTGATGGGTGGCCATTTAAAGTGCCGGGGAAATTTAGAGAGGGAAACCCGGGAAATGCCCTTTACGTTTCCCCAAACATGCCAGCAGGGAGTAATTCATTGGGATTTTTTAATTCAATTTTTTGGAAAAATTATTTCTCAACGAAATAAGTATGTTTTTTTGACAAAGAACTGTTTGAATGGGGGGATAGGGAACATCTTTCTTTATGCCTTTATTTTTGTTAAAATATTTTCATCCGGTATTGAATAAACTTGAAAAAAATTTTTGAGTGAAAAAATGTCTTTGGGAATTATAATTATAAGATATGATTATTACATGAAAGCTATGGGAAAAAGTTTTTGGGTGTTAAATGTTGGGCAAAAATATATTTTTTTCTTTTAAACTGTTGTTTAAATTTTTTTAGACCTTAAATATTTAAAGTTAAAAGTTAGTACCGGTATATTATTTTTGTAAAGCTAAAGAATTTTTTATAATAAATCACTAATTCATTTTGTCAATTTTTTTATACTGTTTAAAATATTTTTATACACTGTGAAATAAAAAATGAATGAAAAAATAACATTTTTGGGTTTTGATATCTCTAAACGCCGTCAACCCCAAAGGGGAAAACCCCCGGGGCATTCTTATTTAAAATCTACAGATGCAAAAAGTGCATAGATAAAACACTGATGGTTGTTTTTAAAGAATGAAAAGTACTGCCCCCCTCTCTTCTCTTCTTTTCTCTCTCTGCCCAATATGTTCATTCAGTAAAATTGCAAAGAAGTTACATTAAAACTTGGATTAGCACGTTTCTCCGGGAACCCTTTTCTTCATCTATCCCTTTAATTTGTACTTCAGTAAAATTGCGAATCCCCCGATTTCATGATATTAGGAAAAAATTTTCTCACGGCCGATAAGAAAATTTAGTAAAATTGCGGGGAAGATGGATGAAATCTCGGAATTTGCCGTATTCGGGGGAAAACTCTCTCTTTTCCGGTGTGTACATACGCAAAAGGGACATCCCCAGGTAGATAAATGTATACAGAAAATGAAATGGGTCGGATTTCTTTAGGCTCGAAAATCAAAAACTATTTCAATATCCCCCGTCCGAGACTAAGCCCAGCATTCGTATAGAGCACAGTTCTTGATACTGCCCCTTGGATCATCGCACGTTTATGTTATAGTATGCGATCATTCGATCTTCAAAGTTGATATTTTAAACTCGTTTGAAATTAACCCCGAAGTACTGTTTGTTAAGTCTCAGTTTTTAAAATATTTTATTGCTACTAAAATAAACACACATACCTAAAAACAAACTTTGTAGAAACTTTTTTAAAGGGGTCAAACCAAAAATTTCCCAAATGAGTAACGCTCGGTCTTTAAAACCCCAATGGTAACAGAATAATAAAATTGTTTGTTTTTTTTGGGTGAACGGACAGTTTTCCACTCAATTGAGATAATATTGCTGCCACACTGCAGTTTTATACGTAGCATGAGGCATGAACAACCCCCGGTCACTTTCCTGACACCAGGCCAACAGTCCTGCAACCCCCTTGTATGTGAGCGCAAGCAAGGGATTATACCAGTCCCTTTTTTAGATTTGGTTTGTCGCGGTGGGGATTAAACCCCACGACCCCCACCCCTGAGGCGGAGTTCTAGCCACTCGGCCACTGGGGACGGTACAATGCAATTGAAGAGGATATAATAAAAAAGGGAAAAAAAAAAAAAGAGTTGAAAAATTCTTGAAAGATGAGTAACAAACGGTTTGGTCAGTGACTGTTAGTTAAACACAAAAATACCCCATTTAAGTAGCCCTGGTGCAATGGTCACGCCCGTATCCCTTCTAGACATTGTTATGGCACAAATGTGTTTGACTGGGTAAGCTGAATGATATTAAAAATGCCTGAAGAAACCCTAATTTTTTTTGCTATAGATATTTTCACTGTTCCCATTATTGTTTTATCAATGGTTACACATATAAAATTTAAACTCATAAATATTTTCCCAAGAAACCAAAATTCTAAAAAAATAGTTTAAAGTTGGCTTTAAAATAAAAACATCAGCATGTAACTACCTCATTTGAAACCCCATGAATATTTTTTTTTACCATCCATTTTTTTGATTTTGTCGTGAGTTTGATCCCGGGGTGCATATCAAATATTATTAAGAATGCCTACCTTGCTTGGCCTGACCATAATGGGAATTTTTCCGGGATAGTAACAGGGTGTCTTGATATGTGACTCGTGTGGTCCATAAAACTTATTACATGCCTTACAATGGATAGTTCCTGACCCAAACTTTTATTTGAATAAAAATGGTTTTTGGGCCCCAAACAATGAATGTGCTCCTTTTTTAACATCGTGTTTGTGGGACGAATTAATGTAATTATTGTTTTTTTGTAATAGGTGGGTCATGGAACTATGCATTGACACATCAATTTTTTTTTAAAATGGGAACCCTGATTTGCACGTATGTAATAAAAAGACAAAAACAAATTTACACTATTTTTTTTGTTTTTTTTGCCAAAAACGTGACATAGATTTACACGATTTTCAGGAAAAACCCAACTGAGAAAAAAGCACGGTACTATTTAAAGATTAATAGCTTCACACTGAAACATCTTAAACAAATGGTTTTTTTAAGTAGCACCAATTCAATGTACCCTGAACACTGTACATTCTAGGAGTGATTCCCGTTAGTAACTGGAAAAAAGCCATTAACCCCTTTTCCACTATATCACAGTTTCATTAATTATCAATGCCCAAATTTTTCCTTTCTTTTTACACTATGGTTAAAGATTTTTTTTCTTTTGGGTCCCTGTCCGAACTTACATAAGGTATTTGTGCCAATCTCCATACAAAGGTTTTTCCTGTAATAAGTGATGATATAAAAAAAAAACTAAAAAAATTTAAAAATATGACACAGTGGATTTTTACCACTTTTTAAATATACAATGATTGTTTATTTAGTATGATTTTTTTTTCTAACTTTTTTTACAAACACTGTTGTTGAAATTTTAAAAAAATGAAAAATTCAAAAGAACAGAAAAAAATAATTTTGGTGATCCCAAAACCAACTGTGTAGCCAAAGAACCAAAACAAAAATAGGGAATAACTCTGCATGGGTTTAAAAAAAGGCCCTAACTCCTCTATTTCAAATAACTATAAAACCCCCAAACAAACTTATGAATGCTGGTTTTAGGAGCATCCCTATTACACTTTGACCAAGTTACGGGTGTGTGACATGTGTAATTACCAGGGTAGCCCCAAAAAGATATTTAAACCCTTGTAAAATGGAGAGGATAAAAATGGTTGAATTCCCACATGGCCCCTTTTTTTACTTTTTGGAGGGGGTTATTATGCCCAAATATTCGTATACAAAAGACATCAAGTGATTTTTGGTTATTATCTCCAAAACAAATACTACCCAAAATTTAATAACCAGCCCTTTTTAGTTTAATTATCAAGCTCTGTATTGGACCAAATACTGTTTAATTTTGTTATTTTCATTTTTTTTTTTAAAAGCTTTGGCATTTTTTTTTTCAAGGGGAAAATTTTTTTAAATTTTGAAATAAGTACTTTAGATATAACTATAAAATTTTGAATTAAATTTGGGTATACCATGCTATTTTATAGATAAAGTTATGACAAAAAAAGTGTTTTCTAAATAGTTTAAAAAATCAAGGCATTAAAATTTTTTGTTTCATTTTTAAAAACTTTAAAAGCTTTGAAAGATATTTTCAAAATAATTTTCACATTTGCTATTTATTTTTATAAATTTTTAGGTGGAAAAAAACTGCCTAACATGCATAAAATAGCCATTATCAAGGACCAAAATGCTTTGTGAAGAACCCAAAAGCTATGAATTTTATATGTTTGTTTCTTAAATAAAAAGAATTTCAACATACGTTTTTTTAAATTTTCAGATGCAATCAACTATAAAAAGGGTTTTTCTCAAAATATAAACACCTTAAAACTGTTTGTTTTTAACAAAAACTGCTTGTTTTTTAAAAATTTGTAGAAAAAAATTGCTAGAAACACCCAAAAAGTGACTTTTTGGACCTTCAAAATTTGGCATTAATTTGAATGTCTTTAACACATACATTGTACATTTAAAATTTGGGTTTTCCTTTGACTTCTAAAAAAAAAATTAAAAAAAAACAAAAAAAAAAAAAAAGTTTATAACAAATGAAATCAGGGGAAAAACTGCTATAACATCCTTAATACAATTATTTCTTAGTTGGAAAAATCATATCCATTTTGGGAAAATTCAAAAGTTCAATAAGATTCTTTGCTTTGTTTTTTGGGAGCTATTTTCTTTGCGTATTCAATTGTATCAAAAGCTCCCAAAAGTTTCCAGGAAGTAGAAAAACAAAACCAAATAAAAACAGCTGGTGACTGTGTGGTGAAAACAGGCATCTGTATTGTATCATTGTCAATAAAAACATTACCGTATATTCAATTAATGTGATTAAGGGCAGATTATGAAAAAAAAAAATTGGGCCCAGATTCTCTTATATTTTGAGTGTCTGCTAGGACATATTTGTTTTTCTGAATGCTTGAAAAGTTGGTTCATATTGATCTCAGAACACATGGCTATCATCTATGTTTTTAAATTCCCCCTTTTTCATAAGACTTTTTGATGCATCAATGGGTCCACTAAAGCTGATCTGCAGAAAACCAAATTTAAAACCCTTACCAAATTAAAATTACAAAATCCTCATTTCCGCCAATGAGGAGCACGAACAGCATAAAACCTGCAGCCTGGAGTTATCCAGGTGATTGGTTTTAGCTGTTCGCATGGTCTTTTCAGGGTTTTTCCTCTATGAGGGAAAGGGTTAACCACATCAAATCATTTTGAAAAAAAATTTTTCTTAATTATTCATAGAATCTAAGATACAAAATTAAATGATGTTCACATCACAGTTTGTGATATATTTCAAAGTTACATATATGTATGTTAAAAAAAGCTTCAAAAAATTACTTCTATTCACAATATTAACCAAAATTTTTCACAATTTCAAACTTATATTAAAAATATTTTAAAACAATTTTTTATACAGTATATCAGTCTGAAATTTTAATATATACAACTCTAGAAATACATGAAACACATATATTTACCATGATATAGAGTTCAACACAAATCAGTTTCAAAAAAAGGTACATTTATATTGTTAAAAAACTTTTTACGAATGAACACATTTCTCAAAGTTAGGCCCAAAGTTCTTAAAAAAAACTTAAGTTACATTCTCAGATAAATTTGATTATCATATCAAAACTTATTGAAAAAAAGGGCATAGTTTGAGTGTAAAATCATACTTAAGTCCATTTTTTTTTTTGAGAACAAGGGTCGAGCTTGGTTATTGGAGATAGACATGAGCAAGAAAATTTTAAAAAAGTTTGAAACGAAGAAAATAACCTTGTGGAATGGAAATCCTTATTAACAGGAACCCGTCAAGTTAGCTACATTTAAGATCTGAAAAACATCAAAATTATTCTCCCTATAGCAACCACCTTGCTAAGGTCATTTCCTCTTGTTTCCCTTTTATTTTTTTTTTTAAATTGGCAATTTAAATTCCCCTATCTTACATGTGGATTTTTTATCCTCTTTTGATCATATATGTAAAGCAATTTACTGTGAACAGTGAAATAAGACCCCCACATGACATCAAGTCCCTTATAATCAAAGTTGACCCTTTGTCAGAAATGGGTCCCAAAATCTTCCAGATTATAAAATAGAACGACAAATTGACAATATTAACAATAACAAAACCCAAAACAGATATAACCATTTTAAAACTGACAACTCTAGGAGGAAACAGTCCAGAAAAAAAATCAGTACTTTGGGTTTTACTTTTTTTTATTTAAAAAAAGGGGCCCTGATGGCCCCGGATCGCTCCCTGAGTACCATTGTAAACTGATTTTAAGGTTTTTAAACAGACAAGAATTTGAATAACTCAATCTTAAAAATTTTTTGCCCCGACATACTACACACCAAATATATAAACACTGGGCCCTTTTGGTTTTAGAGGGAAGATTAGGCGGGGGGCATTTATCTCCAAAGGGGCCACCATTTGAAAATCTTGATAATGAAACATTAGATGATGCTCATACCAAATATTAAGTCTAGGCCCAATGGATTCATGAGAAAAATTTTTTAAAATTTTTCCTTTAACTCTAGTTAAAAAAGTGACCCTGGTGCGGGGGGGGGGGGGGATTTTGTCACCAAGGGTAGATTTATCAATCTTGGTAAAAAACCTAGATGATGCTTATACCCAAAAATCTAAACTTAGGCCCTTTTGGATTCATAGAAGAAAATTTTTTAAAAATTTTCCCAATAACTCTATGTAAAACAAGTGCCCCCGGTGCGGGTATTTTACCATAGGGCTATGTTTGTACAATCTTGGTAAAGAACCCTAAGATGATGCTACATCCCCAAAAATTAGTTAGGTAATGGATTCATGAAGAAGATTTTTTAAAAATTTGCCTATATAACTCTATGTAAAAAAAGTGACCCCTGGTGCGGGGGCATTTATCACCGTAGGGCTATGATTTGTACAATCTTGGTAATGGCCCATAAGATGATGCTACATACCAAATATCTAAGCTCTAGGCCTTGCAGTTTTGCAGAAGAAGATTTTCAAAGTTTGCATTTTTAAAATCTATTTTTAGCTCCTGTGACCTACTTTTTTAACCAATCTGAATAATTTGTACAACTTTGATAGAGGGCATCATAAGGATGATTCCTGTGAAGTTTGGTCAAAATCCCTTCAGCGGTTCATGAGGAGATGTTGTTTAAAGCAAATTGTTGACGACGCACGCACGCACGCACGCACGGACGACGGACGACGGACAAAAGGCGATCACAATAGCTCACCATGAGCACGTTGTGCTCAGGTGAGCTAAAAAAACTCAACTGAAACTGTCTGACAAAGAAAATTCACCCAGATTACCTACCCATTCAAGAAGTCTACATTTTTCAACAATCTGGGGACAAGTTCTAGCAACCTTTCTTTACAATTACAATGTTCCACCAGTGCTTTGCACCTACGAATGCAATGCAACATATTCAACTCCATTAGAGAAATCATTTAATCATTTAAAGATAATTGAGTTGTATCCTTCATATTTTAATTTATGAGGGACTGTAACACAGACTAACATTTTCATCAGGTAGTAATTATGTTTATATTAAATCTAAACGTATACACTATGTCAAAATATGTCTGTGTGATAAATAATTTAAAATTACATTGTCCATAGTTGTTGTTATATAATTATCCCCTTTACTTCATACAGACTAATTGGCAAACTGAGCAGACCCAGATCCTATAGAAGCTGTTTGATCAGGGTCTTCTCTGTTTGCTCATACAACAGTGTAGCTCAAATTCTACACAGTGACCATTTTAAGTTCAGTTTAAACAATATAATGAAGTCATTTAAATTTACACTGAATTTTCATATGGGATAAAGAAGTCTCCACTTTAATTAGGTATTCTTTTGTTAAGTTGAGAAATGGGTTTAAAAAAAAGGTGTATCAATAAGCACTGACAAAAAGTTTTATATAAATGTATTTGTATGGTTCTTTTAAATATAAACAGTTACCATCCATGCATATTTCTTTTTAAAAATTTGTGGTTAACATGATATATGAGTATTCTATAAGTTATTTTTTGAATTATTTGAAAAACAACCCCATTTTCAACTATACAAAGTGAGGCAGGGGGAAAACAAGAGCCTCATTAAAAATTTGGAAGTTTTGTCGATTGCCTTATAACAGTAATACAAAAAAGAAAATCTTGAAAAAAAATAAATATAAAACAGTAAACTTAATACACACACACACACACAATACATGTATATGAATCTTAATTTGGGTTTTTTAATGATGAAAAATTTTTTACACATCTCATTACCCTAATTCCCTACTTACATGTACTTTTCTGTATCAACAAGGGAATGTTGTGTTATAAAAATCATACAACTACTTACAAATATGGCTTAACAATAACAGAAGATATGAATCTAAATGAGTAAACAAAAACAACACTTTCTACAAAGACTACGGAAAGACTTGGCTTAGCAATCAAAAATGCCCAATTTAAAAAATTACTTTTCAGTTTCTCATATTATTTACAATGACTGACTAGGGGCTGATGCTACTCTTATGAATCATTCAATTTACTGCCGTTATTTATGCATATTCCTGTCATGGATTACTTAATATACCATTATCAAATATTTCATTTCCTGTCATTGTTATATGCATATTCCAGTCATGGATTATTCAAAATACTGTCAGGAAATATTCCATTTCCTGCCATTATATATGCATATTCTTGCCATGGATTATTCAAAATACTGTCAGGAAATATTCCATTTCCTGCCATTATATAACATATTCCTGCCATGGATTATTCAAAATACTGTCAGGAAATATTTCTTTCCTGTCATTATTATTGCATATTTTGCCATGGGTTATTCAAAAACGTTATTTTATTTTCACTTTCCTTTCCCTGCTATTCCCGATATGAATCATTCAATTCAGCCCATGACTTCCCCAAATTATAAAAACAGATAAACATGTACTGTCTTTATTTTTCCCCTTTTTTAATCAAATGTATGTATATTTTGAATCTTATCTAAAATGTTCACATAAATGAGTTATATTTCCCCATGTTAAAACAAGAAGTCTTTGTGTTGTTCAGAATGGGAAAAAAAATCAAAATAATGAAATCTTTGTTCGTATGTTTTTCACAAAAAAAATATCCAAAACCTTTACTATTTCACTATGAGATGTTACATGTATATACAATTTCCCGGGTGGGTATAAAAGTGGGTACTTGAAACGGATGGGATGAATGTCAGATGTTCAGTTGTGCAAAAAACGAATCCCGGATGACCGTCACATGCAAAAAATTTTGGACTATATGTTTTTAAAAAGGCCCGTTGTTCAAAGGTCTACTGATGTTGAAACCCATTATTTATCTCTAAAACAATAAACCCTCTACAAAAAATTTGCGACAGGTGAAATAAAAGGCTCATCCGTGTCACGGCGATCATCCATGTCAAAACGGGTTTTATAAATTGGAAAAGGGGCCCGGTTTAACCCCTGCAGCGAAAAGGCTCCCGTTTAATACACAATGAAGGAGGATTTGTTTGCCAGAAGATTTTTTGGACAATAAAAAATTCAAAAAGGGGAGAACTCTGCCCAAAATTTTTTGAATCAAAAATTTCCCCAACATTATGCGCTGGGCAGTTATGAAAATAATCCTGTAAAATTTTTGGGTAAAAAATTCTTTTTAAAAAATGTAGGCGGGGGTTGACTAGGAGGAAAATTTTGACCCCCAAACCTTTCTGCCTGCCTGCCGCCCCTTCCCCCAGCCCTAAAAAAGATGATTTTTCCCTCAGTCCAAAAGGGTTTACAGAAATTTTCTAAGCACTGTTTCAAACTTAAAATTTCAGGCAATTTTTATCAAATATAAAAACCAAAAAAGGGATTCAAGCCCTGGGCAATGTTCTTAAAGAGATTCCTCTTCCTGTCCTGGCACAAATCTTGTTTTCTTTCCGGGCCCAAATTTTTCTTAATATTCTTTCTTAAACATTTGTGACTATCCAGACAATACAGTGCGGGATTTTCAACCTAATTTAAATATCTAATCAGCCCATCAACTTCGTAAGGGGTTATTTTTTTAACCAAATTTGGGCCCAAATAAGGTTTCCTACGGTACTCTCTATTCCCCCTACAGGGCCACTCCAGGAGAACACCTACATTAATATACAAGCAAATCATCAACTGCAAAATCCACTTTAACCATTTCCCAAAGAAATTTGTTGGGATAGTTTAAAAGAACAAAATAAAACTAAAGTGCAGGGGGGGAAATGTTGCCGACGTAACTGTTTTGATTAGGTTTGTGGTTGCACAACTGTGGATATGCATTTTAAGCCCAATTTCTAAAAAGGGTTTTTAATTTTCATCAGATATATTCTTTTCTAAATTTTGCAAACAAATATGGGTTTAAAATTTATAAACCCGTATAAACAAAATTCAACCTGTTTCTTAAAAATCATATAATTATAGTAAAATCAAGAGTTCCTACCTTCCGGGTTTTTTGGCCCTTCTCTATTTCCCTTTCCCTTTCTCCCACTGTTCTGTTTATGTATTTTCCTCGGCACCCCGTCCCCCAATCCCCACATCTACACAATATACAAGTCCCATCTATTTCCATTATAATACTAAAATAGGGGGGGGGTCCACATAAAAACCCCTGCATTACACTGGCCCATACTTAGATTACCAGAAAATTTTGGTATGTGTCAGCTTTAAAACAAGACACAAGTTATCATTTAATGATACAAGAGTGTTCTCGGGGAACATGTGTGTAAACCTGCTAAAGTTTGAGGGGGAAAAGTGTGACAGACAGCAGAGGGGCTTGCAGCAGGTGACAAAATAAAATTTCACCGATAGGGTTAAAAAACAGGATGCAATGCAGTATTTCTTTCATACCCCCTATTTTGGGGAAAATATACATGTAGCAAAGTTTTTGGCACTTTTTTTTAAAAAAAATAAGCATTAAAAATGTATCAGTACTGTGAATTAATACATGAAACAGTATTTAATGTTTTTTTTTTTCAATAAAATGATCACTGAAGATACTTAATAAAAAGTTATGTCAAAATATCAAACAGGTCTGGGATCTTTAATGTAATGTAATTTTAAATCGCAAATTTACTCAGAACACCCCCATTTATTGAGAACACGTTATTCCAAGGAGCTCATTCCCGTTTTTACTTCATCACTCACCTCAAACCCTTATTTAAGTTCACACTCCCACCATAGTGATTCAACCTGTCAAAGTCTTTTGGGATATGAGAAACTGTAGACTTGCCTGCCTGCCCCAAACTGTATTCCCTTTGGGAGAATTTCCCTTTTCCCGTGATTCCCCAGTACGATAGGCCCCCCGCTGCAGTACATAACAAAATGTTAAATGGGGGCCCCTTTTCCCAATTTTTTACAGAAATATTCAAAATTTAAAACCTCACTTTTTCCAATAGTACACTTTAAATCATGTGATCTATAAACATGAGACCCCCGAGGCGGGGGGGAATAAAACAACAAAAGGCAAGTTCATGTGCCCGGGATAAAAGTATAAAAGTTTCATATATTTCATCAAAATACTGTTTTTATTATGAGGAAGCAGATTTGTTTTTGTTTTAAATGTTTATAGATTGTGATATTATTAATCTATAATGAATTAGTGGGGAAAGTGGGCCCAAAAACAAAAATTTGGGCCTGTTTTTTTTATATCTTTAATATCAAATATGAATTAAATACATGAAGTCTTTTAAAAATTATTGCTTGTAAACAGTCTGTTCACATAAATTTTGCCCGTAAAGGGTGCATAAAATCTTTGTAACATTCAGGGATTGCAACCAAAATCAAACTTGACCTATATTTAGTTATTATATGATCCCGAAGTTTTCAAAAGTTATTGCACAGCATTGGTCCTTTCCCCTTAAAGGGGGCATAACCCTTTTAAAAATTTGGTGGATTGTAACCAAAAATTTTTACTTGACTTTATTGTGAAAATTTTTTATACTTGCTTTCTAAAATTTAATACATGAAGTCTTTTTTAAAATTATGGATGGAAATGAAAAAGTCTATGGAAGGCAGACACAAAAACAGACAGACGGACAACGCCATACCATAATATGTCCAGGTATATAAAAAAATCATTATTAAGGATCAAGAAATACCCCCAAAAATAGCTTTGTCCAAGTTCCCGTAAACTCAGATCTAATGACTGACTTAAATATTTACAGCTAAGACCAGGAAAAGGGGATCCCAAACGGCCAAGGCTAACCCTTTCAAATATCCTGTATCAGGGGGAAACTGTATCAAAACCGTTTTTCTCTGTCCATACTTCGAAGACCGTCCCTGGAACAATACAGCCCCTTCTAGATAAAAAAAGATACTAGTCAACCTGTCCTAAGCTGTCTGTTATGAGAACAAAAAAAGGGGACCATTTAGAAGGGGCTGTTGAATGGGGGTAAAAGTATGAAAAAAGTTTTCTTCCTTGAATGTAAATGGGACCATTGAAAAACGGGATGATGGTAAGTACAGGTGATATTGAAACAGATTTCATTATTTTCTTTTGTTAAAAGAAAATCAGTATGAGGGAAAATGTGAAAAAAAAAATGGGGTAAGTACTGATGTTTAAAAACATCAGTTTTTGCTGGCTTTTTAGGTTCTGCTGAATTAAAGGCAAATTTGTAGCCTCGAAAATCTGTTTAAAAAGAAAAAATAACTGTACACAAAATAAAGAAACTATTAACCCAAAATGAACAATAATGAGTTTATTTATAACTGAAATTGATATGTTGTTCTAGTTGTTTCTACTGTGTTCAATTACAGCTTTTCCCTTTATTTTTTTCACATTTTCAAATTGCATTATCAAATTATCCAATAGCTATATATACCAGGAAAACCATGTGATGAAGGGTTAAAACCTTGTTTAAAAGAAAACTTTTGGGTTTATTTGTGAATAAAAAACAAATTTATTTCGCTTTTTAAAAACCCTTCTAGTAGTCATTGCAGGTGGCGTTTGTGTGGTTTTTTCAGTAGGAGAAAACCCGTGTACCAAGAGAAAACCCAATGTCTTAACAGGCCCCCCGAATATCCTTTCAATTCAAACCAGTTTTGAGGGTCAAACCCCCTTTTCATTGGTCAAAAACCAGTACCCTGTACCACTAACCCGTAAATTTACCAAAAATACTTCCTTCTACCTTTTAAATATGCCCCTACCCACCTCCCGGGTGTGGCCAGGCTTGGGCAGTATGTGTTTTTTCCCTCAAACGCCCGCAGCATCAGTGTGGCGTCCCCGGGATGAGGTAAGTGGTGAGAGAATCTTTAAGACGGAACTAGAACTATTACTGATGGTTTTAAAAGCATAAAAAACCCGATCAGCCTGCGGAGTAACTCGCAAAGGGTGATCAGGTTTTATGCTGTTCGTGTCCCCAGGGTCTGGAAATGAGGTTTTGTAATTAAATTTTGGGAAGGTTTAAAATGTGGTTTTCTGCAGATCAGGCTTTATGTGGGACCATTGAGTGCGTAAAAAGGTCTATATGAGGGAAAGGGTTAAGGTATGTATTTGGTTTTTGTATAGGTAAAAGCGACAAATGGGCCCAACTTTTCAAAGGGAAGCATAAAATCTTTTTCTCCCCGCAATACTACATAACCAAGTACATAAAATTGGGAAAAAATGAATACAAATCCCTGGGAGTAAAGGAAGTTGCACTTACATAACTTTTGTAAGAAAAAGTAACAATGAGCCCCTTTTTAAAAAATTTTTGTGAGCACAAAACCAGCCTTCATTCCCCTACTAAAAAGGCAAGCATTGTGGGGATGTTTAAACAAAAACCCTCCGTTGTGTAAAAGGACCTGTGCTTTCTTTTTAAATTTAAAAAAAAGTAATGAGGGCCATAATTTTTTTAAGGTTAAATTTTGGCACAAAATCCAGTCCCCCCGTACAACACATATAAAGGCCATATTGTGGTGAATCTGAAACCCCAAAACTCTCAGGTTTATTTGTTTCCCCCCGGTTTTAACACATAACTGTAATTTTAAAACAAGAGGGCCCTGAAGGCCCTGGACGTCACCTGGT
>CM037786.1:7446834-7496834 GCA_021229015.1 Solen grandis | reverse complement strand
ATCATCATAATTGTTGTTGTTCATGATAACGATAACGATTCTTCCTATAGTCTTACTATTATTATCATCATAATTGTTGTTGTTCATGATAACGATAACGATTCTTCCTATAGTCTTACTATTATTATCATCATAATTGTTGTTGTTGTTCATGATAACGATTCTTCCTATAGTCTTACTATTATTATCATCATAATTGTTGTTGTTCATGATAACGATAACGATTCTTCCTATAGTCTTACTATTATTATTCATCATAATTGTTGTTGTTCATGATAACGATAACGATTCTTCCTACAGTCTTATTATTATCATCATAATTTTGTTGTTCATGATGATAACGATTCTTCCATAGTCTTACTATATTATCATCATAATTGTTGTTGTTCATGATAACGATAACGATTCTTCCTATAGTCTTACTATTATTATTATCATAATTGTTGTTGTTCATGATAACGATTCTTACTATAGTCTTACTATTATTATCATCATAATTGTTGTTGTTCATACGATAACGATTCTTCCTATAGTCCTTACTATATTATCATCATAATTTTATTGTTTATGATAACGATAACGATTCTTCCTATAGATCTTACTATTATTATCATCATAATTGTTGTTGTTCATGATAACGATACGATTCTTCCTATAGTCTTACTATTATATCATCATAATTGTTGTTTAGTTTTTAGTCATGATAACATAACGATTCTTCCTATAGTCTTACTATTATTATCATCATAATTGTTGTTGTTCATGATAACGATAACGATTCTTCCTATAGTCTTACTATTATTATCATCATAATTATTGTTGTTCATGATAACGACTTACTATTATTATCATCATAATTGTTGTTGTTCATGATAACGATTCTTACTATAGTCTTACTATTATTATCATCATAATTGTTGTTGTTCATGATAACGATTCTTCCTATAGTCTTACTATTATTATCATCATAATTATTATTGTTTATGATAACGATAACGATTCTTCCTATAGTCTTACTATTATTTTTTTTTTTTTTTTTTTTTTTTTTTTTTTTTTTTTTTTTTTTTTTTTTTTTTTTTTTTAATAATATTTTTTTTTTTTTTTTTTTTTTTTTTTTTTTTTTTTTTTTTTTTTTTTTTTTTTTTTTTTTTTTTTTTTTTTTTTTTTTTTTTTTTTTTTTTTTTTTTTTTTTTTTTTTTTTTTTTTTTTTTTTTTTTTTTTTTTTTTTTTTTTTTTTTTTTTTTTTTTTTTTTTTTTTTTTTTTTTTTTTTTTTTTTTTTTTTTTTTTTTTTTTTTTTTTTTTTTTTTTTTTTTTTTTTTTTTTTTTTTTTTTTTTTTTTTTTTTTTTTTTTTTTTTTTTTTTTTTTTTTTTTTTTTTTTTTTTTTTTTTTTTTTTTTTTTTTTTTTTTTTTTTTTTTTTTTTTTTTTTTTTTTTTTTTTTTTTTTTTTTTTTTTTTTTTTTTTTTTTTTTTTTTTTTTTTTTTTTTTTTTTGTTGTTATTATAACGATAACGATTCTTCCTATAGTCTTACTATTATCATCATAATTATTGTTGTTATCGATACGATAACGATTCTTCCTATAGTCTTACTATTATTATCATCATAATTGTTGTTGTTCATGATAACGATAACGATTCTTCCTATAGTCTTACTATTATTATCATCATAATTGTTGTTGTTCATGATAACGATAACGATTCTTCCTATAGTCTTACTATTATTATCATCATAATTATTGTTGTTCATGATAACGATTCTTCCTATAGTCTTACTATTATTATTATCATAATTGTTGTTGTTCATGATAACGATTCTTACTATAGTCTTACTATTATTATCATCATAATTGTTGTTGTTCATGATAACGATAACGATTCTTCCTATAGTCTTACTATTATTATCATCATAATTGTTGTTGTTCATGATAACGATACTTTTATTATCATCATAATTGTTGTTGTTCATGATAACGATTCTTCCTATAGTCTTACTATTATTATCATCATAATTATTGTTGTTCATGATAACGATAACGATTCTTCCTATAGTCTTACTATTATCATCATAATTATTGTTGTTCATGATAACGATAACGATTCTTCCTATAGTCTTACTATTATTATCATCATAATTATTGTTGTTCATGATAACGATAACGATTCTTCCTATAGTCTTACTATTATTATCATCATAATTATTGTTGTTCATGATAACGATAACGATTCTTCCTATAGTCTTACTATTATTATCATTAATGATGGTGATTGTTTTTGCTGTGCCTCTTTTTTTTCTTTTTTTTTATATTTGCTGCTGCTGATGATGATGACGAACGACTATATTGGTGTTGTTGATGGTGGTTTTGACAGTGATTGGTATGGTGAGAACATGGAGTATACTAAATGATGCTTGAACTCCGAACCAAAAAAAAAATAATGACACAACGGTCTTGGTTTGGTTGGAACAACCTGCATTCATTAAACTTGAAACTTGAATTAAAAAGACTAGACGTTATTTATCTGTGTTTATTATAAATGTCTCAGGGAAAAATAGGTACCTTGTCTCTGTTTATTATAAATGTCTCAGGGAAAAATAGGTACCTTAATTGTTGATAACTATCAAACATGAAATCTGCATGTTTCAATGAAATTGACTCACCAATTTCGGTAAATATCAGTTATGTCTTTTGACAAGGTCAGCACGGCCTTATGTTAGCATTATAACGAGGCGTAATACCATACTCCGGCCTAACTAGATCTAGTCCTAGAACTACTGTATATTCATACTAAGTGACAAGTAGGGAGCGACTAGTACATGTGTCATACCGACATAGACCATTTCACCAAGGGTTCAGCAATACGTAATATTAGAACATATTTAGTGAAATGAGGGGGCGGAGCATTGTAGCATTATTTGCTTATGGACAGAAATAGTTAGACAGAGAGATCAAGAATGTTTGTTTGAGCATGCCTAATATATTTAACGAAAGAAATCATTATCATACCGTCCATGGTGACCGAGTGGTTAGAGCGTCCGCCTAGGAAGCGGGAGGTCTTGGGTTCGATCACCGGCCACAACATACAAAGTCGTAAAATATGGCACTGGTATAGCTCCTTTGCTTGGCGCTAAGTATAAGGTAAGGTAAAGATAGTTCCAGGACTGGATGGCCCGGTGTCAGGATAAGTGACTCGGTGTGGTATCATGCCACATGTCTACGGCGTGATTCTGCAGTGTGGCAGCATTTAATTATCTCAAGAAGAAATACTCTTCAAATGACGTAAATACTATCGGTGGGACGTGAAAACCAACAAACAAACATTAACCTTCGGTTATGAATACATATACGTTTTACCAAATAGAAATATCACGCTTCAGTGCACCTTTTAGTTTACAAAGGATATTCTTTACCTCTTTGAGCGATTGGGCTTAACGTTCAGGTATCGACTTCCATTCAATCGTTCACTGGGTGCATTCATAATAAATCGTTTAGTAAATTTAGTCTATAATGATATATAAACATGAACGAACTCAATGCTAAGGTTGTATCAAAACACTCGACTTGATTTTGGAATTATTGTGAATACCTCAACGCCCGTTCCTCAAATGGAACGATCTGGTTAATGTGCAGGTTTCAAACAACTTTTAAATCTAATGGTAAGATATTTATTTATGTACATGTATTTCAGAAACTTTTATTTTTAATGTATAATGCTTATGTTTGTATTAAACCACTGACCTCTGAACATCAGTTAAATCATAAATTCATTTAACGACAGACAGACAGTATATTTTATTGACGTAAATTTTTTTAAATTTCTATTAGATGAAGACATTAATTGAACAAATTTAAACATACTTGGACGTTTTATGTAATAATTCTTAATGTACATTTTTCTAAGATTTCATATTCAGGACATACCATAATAAAGTGTATTCATCTTCAATATCCCTACATTACAAAGTGAACAATATCGATGCGCTCTTTCTTTCTATTTTGGCCATATCGTCCTGTTTCAATTCTTAATTTATGTAAGATAAAATATCAAATATTGTTCAGCTCCAAATACTTTTTTGAAACATTTATAAGTGCATAATGTATTACAATTAACCATGGTGTTATACCAGTTCTGTCTAAATACATCTATCATTCTAGATTTAAATGAAATATGGAAATTCTTAAGTTCTATACTGTATGGATTACTCCAAACATGTGAGAATCCATAACTATCTAACAAACATTTAACATTAAATGCCCAATTCTTTCTACTGTTATTCGCTGAGTCTGAAAGACTTCTATACAAAGTGGTAATAAGAATATTTTTTGAAGATAATACCTTACACCAAAATTTTATTATACGTGTATATCTATTAATAAATAAAGGGTATCTACCTAATTCACCATAAACTCCCATGTTACTTGTTGACGTCTTTACGTTTAGTATCATTTTACAAAATTTAAGATGAACACACTCAATTGATTTAGATTTACCAAATCCCCATATTTCACAACTGAAGTTCAGAATAGCACCAACAAAAGCATCAAAAAGTTGACATTTAACACTTGTTTTTAACTGATATTTTTTCAAATTATTTAAAAGTACATTTAATGCCTTTAGACCTTTACCCGCTAGCGTTTCCTGATTTAATACAAACGTTCCATTGTAATTGAAAACAGTTCCCAAAAAATTAAAATTATTTACTACTTCTATTTCACACCCATCATATAACCGTTTCTCATTAGGTAAAATAGGACCACGATTTCTGAACACCATAACCTTAGTTTTATCAACATTAACTTTTAATCCCCATTTATCACAATATTCTAACTTAACGGTCGAAGTGTCGAGTGGTTAAAGTGTCTGCCACGTTCCCGGAAGATCGTGGGTTCGATTCCTGGCCGCGAAATACTATAGTTGATAAAAATGGTACTGGTTTTACCACCAGCAAATATATTAATCTATTGATGGTTAGTAGTAGTAGTAGTAGTAGTGATATATCGTGACCGAGGACCCAATTCTTGATTCTAAAACCAGTATACCACAGTGACAGTTATCGGCATTGAGCCTGAATATTTTTCTGTTGTCCGTGTTGCTTCTTGTCTTTCATAGCCGTATATTACTTTTAATGCAGAGGCAGATAAATACTGTGAGGGAGTAGTTTTCGTCGCATTCGAGGAGGGTTTAATCTACGTTTATTCATCCAAATGCACAAACCCCGTTCTTTATGTAGACCTCACGTTTGTTCAGTGTATAAAATATCCACGAAATTCTTTTAAAATACATGTTATCGAATGTAATGTCAGAAAATTTTAATAATTTACAGAATTTCCATTATGTTATATGACAGGTCTCGAACGCTAATCAGATTTGATGCTTAATTATATATCGTGACAATGTTTAAATCTCAGTACATTATAAGATGTTTGTGGCTCTACCTGGCGTGTTTACAGAGGACAGTGGGAACTTTGAAACCAAAAAGTTCAAATTGTAACACTAGACGTTTGTTTGTTATGGTTTTCGAGCAAGAAATACATTCTAATCAGGTAATGTTCTCCAAATTTTTCCGTCTTCTTATATTTCTATATGCAGAAACTGTATTCATTTCACTAATTGCTGATACGATGTTATCACGGAACGGTACTGTTCACACGTAGCCCTGCAAAATGTTTAAGCTTCGTCATTAGTCATGAACCAGATGTTTTTGACTTGGTTATTCTTGCATGTTTTCAACGCCTCTTCCAACATTTCGATTTTAAGAAACAGAGAGCAAACTCGCAAGTATGCAAACGAAAGCACACACACATAAATGCGTTTCTTTTTTTTTTCTTTTTTTTTTTCTTTCTTTCTTTTTTATTTTCATATTCTAGATGGCACATCATAAAGACCTATTAAACAAAGGTTGGCAAATAGTCTAAATCTCACATAATCACCTTTTTCAAATATCTCATTTTCTACTGAATGTACATGAAAGTAAATTTATCTTACAATATAACATCACATTACCATCAGAATGATACCTTATGTTCAAAAATAAGTCAAGAAATAAAACTGTTTTATGTAACTTAGAAAAGTACTGTACGATGATAGCTATGTAAAATTTTTTAAATTTTTTTAAATAAATCAACCTGAAAGAAATTGTGTGGTGTAGATAAATGGTTATTTTATAATATGGTTACATTTTCCTCTGTGATTTTTTCCATTCTTTTTTTTTTTTTTTTTATTTATTTATTTATTTATTTATTTGAAAGTTTGCAATATTCAATGACCTGATTGTACCTAAACAATATTTTCCATTGGCTTTTACAGGAGCTTCCGGTTTCTGTTTAATATATCTTTGCACAACACTATCCTTTAACATTTTCATCGGGAAAGTTATCTCCCTTGATTTACTGGATTTACTTCTTTATATTGGAAGATACAAGCTATATAAAGCTGAGGTGTACACTTCGTCCGCACGGTTTCTTGATAGCTGAAAACCTTAAGATGGGTTGCTTGTTAAGTTGCTGCTTCGACAAAGAGTCTCGGGTGAGGTCTTGCTAAGAGTTGCCATGTTCAGCATGGAATTATGATATATTTTCTGAATGTGTTTCAGACACGCACCTCTGGGTTTCTGGAGCAAGCCTGTTTCTGAGGTCAGGGCGTTTTACTTGCTTCAGTTGACTGTGTTCAAACATTGCTTGAAGCCTGTGGTCGGACCAGGTTACGTTTGGCTTGAAATCCATAATTGGACAACCACGGTCAATTATTTCGGTTACTCTCTATTCATCAACCGTAGGATTTTCAACTTGTCGACGTTTATACGTGTCATATGCATATTAAGCTAATCAAAATGACGTTTACAGTTTGGATACTCTCCATGTGGAGGTAAGAAGTTTAGGGGGTATATTATTAAGGATACTGGAAATTATCCTGCATCCAATCGGATTGCTGTATTTTGATCAAAACAACATAATGACCGTGAAAAAAACTCACGGTTGATGTATGGAGAGCAACGTAATCAGCAGCCGTGGGGTATCCGAAGAAGGTTTGAAACATCTTTGACATATTCTTAATGTGTTACCTGTTAAATTACCTTAGGCGAAGACTTGTCTGTTAGGGTATGACTTATACCTTAGTCAGTTATGTTCGAAATTCATTGTTTTGAACTCTCTGATGATGAACTTTGTAAGTGTTCCAGGTTTGGCCAATGTTAGCGTTGCTTTAAATAGGATGGTGTTCCCTCAAATCGCGGTACTAACGACAGGAACAGGAATAAATTATAACTGAAGTCTTATCTTCTCTATATTTCTGTATGTCACTGTTAATTCACCTGTTACAGAGTATTGGCCATGTTTGGCATGCGAAGAAAATCTAATGATTCTCTGGTGTAGCGGTATTTCTGAAGAATACCGCTAGCTCCACCTACAGACGTCGCTACATGACCAAAACAATTATCATTTATAAAACAATACAGTGGAAGAAGGCGTTTTTCGAATCTGCCAATTCATTATTTCTGTTACAAAACTTCGTAAACTTCCTATTTACCAAGTGGTGTCACTAGGTGGCGATTGGCAAAGTCTTTCCCGGCAAAATGACATTACCGCAATACCAGACAACCCGCGATACCACCGGACACAACTGTACTGTGGGGTAAAGTGTCGTTGTTTCAAGTACTGTTAGGGTCAAACCCCGCGCACCGATTACGCCACGCTACGCTACTTTAACCACTGCCACCACACAAGTTACGTGATGATAGTTGAAACCATGTGACCAACACTCATAATTTTATAAATTGATGTTATCTGATTTTATTTTTTACTTTTCTCGAAATCATGCATGTTATTTTTGTGGAATATAACGATATATTCAAAACTAAAATCAAAAGTGAAAAAACTAAATCCTGCCTATATCAGCCGAATCTTCTTGTGGTGGCAGTGGATATTGACTACTGTAAGGGGAGGTAACTACTGCGGCGGAGTTTGTGTTTGGGTAGGTATATGCCTTATACGCTGTTCGAGTTTATTTGCTAGGTTTGATATTTCAAAAGTTCGTCTCTCGTGCTACATACTGATAGATATATATAAGAAGATCGAAATTTATTTATTTATTTATCTGTTTTGTTTGTTTGTTCTAGGCAAACCAGTTGTCCGAAGAAGATATTGCAGGTAATATACAAATACAACATATTACATGTTTTTCGTTTCTTTTCATAAGCGAAAATTATAAGATGTCTTTTTTATTGCATATATGAGAATAATGTAGAATTGTAGTGATTAAAGTGTCTTAAAACTCAAGTTGTATAGGAGCGCCGTATTCCAGTGGAAGCATACATGTCCGAATATCCGATTATTCTAGCTTCGAATCCCATTTGGAACAAAAATCATTCATGACCTTCACAGGCGCAAAGTACTGTCGCAACCCAGGACTCGACAAAAATGATAGGTGTAATTAATGATGATTTTTTTAAACTTATTTATTTTACGTCGATTGGGAAACAAGTTCTTACGAGTTATACTAATCCCTCTCGACGGTTCCTGGGTTGAACTTTGCTCCCGGGAAGGACATGAAGAGTTCTTGCCTCCAGAGATTTATTTATTTGAACTGTAATATATATATTGACATATTTAATCTTTGTCATCTTTTTAGCGATTACCACATACAACATAATCAGCTGAGTATCCAATTTAACTCAGTGACTTGTGCATTATTTTCATTGTTTTGATCAAAAAACTTTAAAGAATAGTTTTAAGGAAAAAAAATAAAAAAGACTTACAAAAGATTATTTTTTCTGTAAAAAATAAAAATGTTTGAAAATGAAGCCATTCTTTGCTCTTTATCTTTCAAAAATTGAAGTGTTTTATCTATTTCGGTAAAAGTTGACTACCATAGGTTATTGAAATAATTTATATAGTGCATTACCATGAGTTATCTATAAATGTTGTAATTGTGTAACGTTATTTATTTAAAGGCATACGCGCCCGATACATTTTTTCTTCATATAGACAAAAAAGGAAAATTTAAACTAGCCATGATAATTTTCTTAAACTTTGTATGACTATAGAGAATCACAATAGAAACAAATTTATGGGGGTGGGGAATGGGGATCACCATTCGACTTTTAGAGTTATCTGCCCCTGAAAGTGTTTTTTTTTTGTTTTGTTTTTTTTGCCGGAGCTTTTTATGTATGTCTGTATTGGGCGTGTATATGCCTTTAAAGCGTTTCGGTTGATGATAGGGAAATACCAATGAATTAAAAATAGTAATATTACCACCATTTTTACGACTTTGGTATATCGCGGCCGGAGCTTTTAATTGAAAACGATTATCATGGAAATACCAACGAGCACAATGACCCATCTCTTTCTTCGATTTTCGTGTTTAGCACATATTTTTATATAAAATATGGGAAATCAGAAAATTCTATTGCAAAGAGAAAAATGTAAAACACGCCTTTAACCCTTTCCCTCATAGAGGACACCATGAAAAGACCTATGCGAACAGCATAAAACCAGATCAGCCTGCGAGTAACTCGCAGGCTGATCAGGTTTTATGCTGTTCGCTGCTCCTCAGTGGTCTGGAAATGAGGATTTTGTAATTAAATTGTGTAAGGTTTAACTGTGGTTTTCTGCAGATCAGGCTTTATGTGGTACCTATTGAGTGCGTCAAAATGAGTCTATATGCGGGAAAGGGTTAAGGGACAGTTCCGTCACAACAATGTCGACAATAACAAAATTATTCAGTTAATAACTACATCTACATGGATATTAAGTTAGGGTCGAATTCCACCAACAATTCTTAGCGCTAAGTAATACTTAAATACTTAAGGGTGGATTTCATTAGTTTTGTTTCTGTAATAAAAATACACAAATATTTCATTTATTAACAATTACACTGTATTGTTAATTATTAAGGTAATTATTCATTTCGGCTTAGTCATGTACTTGAATATTTCATAAAATAGTAATGGTGGAATGGGTACCAACCAAGTTAAGAATTTAAGTATTACTTAGTGCTAAGTAATGTTGGTGGAATTCGAGCCTGGTTTTACTGTTGTTATGAACATATTGTTAATTTTGATGCCTTCCGCACTTTTTCTTTTTCGACAGTTTTCCGTTAGGACATTCTTTTTGAATTATTTAGTCAGATTTAACCATCAAAATCATTAATCCGTGGTAAAGATTTCTTAGAAATGATTCCACAAGAACAAAATAAAATAATAAAACCATTTTAATAACATACACTCATGTGTTTAAGACATTTGGAATCATTTTATTATCATATATCATATATTAGTGGTAATCATAGTGTTTAATTTATAATACCTATAAATTGTATTACTACTGACACGTAGGGATTGATCAACCCTGCGGGCCCACCACCAGGAGAAGTGTTTTGAGATTAAAGGGCCGAAACACTTCTATGACGGGTGGCTCTCAACTGAGGATGTCAGTGGTTCCAGCAGTTATCAAACTGTTTCACTTTCATTATAATCATTGATAATAATGATGCATTCGAAAAGTGACAAATCAATTACACTGTACCCTCCTTTTTTTGTTTACAGCGTTCAAGCATGCCTTTAGCCTGTTTGACCTGGACGGGGATGGCATCGTCACTACGAAGGAGCTTGGCATCATTATGAGAACCCTGGGGCAGAACCCAACGGAACCCGAGCTGCAGGATATGATTCACGAAGTTGATGCTTATGGTAATTTAGTTTGTTGTTGTTGTTGTTGTTGTTGTTGTTGTTGTTGTTTTTGTTGTTGTTGTTGTCGTCGTCGTCGTCGTCGTCGTCGTCGTCGATTGGTTAAGGCGTCCGCCCCGGAATCGAATGGTCGTGGGTTCGATCCCCGGTCGCGACCAAAATGGTACTGGTATAATAGCACCCTTGCTTGGCGCTCAGCATATAAGGGTAGTTCCAGGACTGGTTGGCCCTGTGTAGGGATAATGTGACTGGGTGTGGTATCATGCCACATGTCTACGGCGTGATACTGCAGTGTGCCAGCACTATATAAATATATATTATATATATATATATATATATATATATATATATATATATATATATATATATATATATATCAAGTACATGTAGACATCGTCTCCAAATGACTGAAATACTGTCGGTGGGACGTTAAACCCAATCAACAAACAAACTTTTGTTGCTTTTGTTGTTTTTGTTTGTTTTGTTTAAAGGTGGATAATAATCTAATTGTTGATGATGTTTTCTTAGTGTTATCATTATTGCTGTTTTATTTGTGTGTATGTGTTGTTGTCTTGTTGCTTAAATCCGAATGTGAAGTGTTCTCCTTACTAAAATAATTTCAATTTCTTTATTTTTCAGTCCTTTTACCATCCTTTTTCTCTTCTTTCCCCTATCAATTTGGCTTTCCCACGTGACTTTTAATGTCGTCAATAACATGTTTAGAAATAATCTTCCCTCTTCATGCAGGTGTTTTTGATTATTTCACCGACCCGTTCTCCTGTTTATAAACACTTTCAAATAGTTCATGTCTCAATTACTTACGTACTTTCTTCAAATATTGTTGCCAACGATTGGCTGAAAATATACCGATTTCGGGTATAGTTTCAAGATTCTCGGTGTAATTCGCTGTTTCAAATTGACCAATTAGTGGCTGGGAAAAATTATCATATATATGTTTATTTCCCATTGAACAATGTGTGGAATTATACACCAGCATGTTGATTTGGTGTTCGGGAGGAACTCGTGGCTTGAAATCTTATTTCGGAGTGAAATGGTCTATTACATTTTATTAACTTACGCTAAACCTCATTTTATAAAGATATTTCTAATTCGTTTTATTTTTACGTACTTGAATGTTTTTTAAACTCAAATACCAAATACATAAATACAGTACACAAAAAAATCCGACTTTGTATGTGTATCTAAGAGTAGCAAAAAAGTGGATTATTTGTGTGTGAAAGATACCTTTAGGCGACACATAATCAGCATAACTTTAAGGTAAATTCCCTGTAAATGGTTCCGCATTCATTTCGGACACCATGGCCTTTCACGGAGATAACCAAGGTTTCCTAATGTTTCATTAGAGTACATTAATTTGGTTATCTTGGTAGTGGTTAAGTGGTCCAAGACGTAGCAGAACCATTACAGGGACTTTACCTTAACATCGATGCTTGAAGAAAGTACCATCAATAATGTATATCATAGTGATACATGCATAAAAAACAAGAGTACGATAGGCATTATTTGTTGAAAATGTTTGGGAGTTACAGAGAATTTTTCAAAATGCCTGAAGCGAGCAGAAATCCCTTTCCAAAAAATGTGAACGATACCAAAAGGTCACGTGGAAAAGTCACCCTGTCCTGCTTCATCTAGACGCATCTAAAGAAACAAGACAACACTTTAACATTGTTTATGACATTACCATTATTGTTGTTGAAATATGTTGGAGTTTGATAGAAAAAATGTAAATTCGACATACACATGCATGCGTTAGTCGGTTTAAACGTTTAGGTGTCGAAATAGTTTAATCGTAAAGTCTGTCACAAAAAAAACAAAAAAAAAACAAAACAACTAAAAATAAATATTCTGCATGCAGGAAACGGGACGATCGACTTCCCTGAGTTTTTGACCATGATGTCGCGGAAGATTATTGACCAAGACACGGAGGAGGAGATGAAAGAAGCCTTCCGGGTGTTTGACAAGGACGGCAACGGCTATATCAGCGCTGCTGAGCTGAGACACGTGATGACGAACCTCGGAGAGAAGCTAAGTGACGAGGAGGTGGACGAGATGATTCAAGAGGCTGATGTGGATGGAGACGGGCAAGTCAACTATGAAGGTAATGAGGATAATGAATGGAATACTATGAACACATTGATTTTCGTTTGCATTAATTTCGTTGATTATGCAAGTAAGGAAATTTCGTGGATGCATTTATCCGTTGATTCATGTTCTAAAACTGAGGTCTCAAAGTGTTCGTTCGTGGGATATGATATTCGTTGATAAAGTCCACACAGAAATCAATGGAAATTAGTGTCCCGCGAAATTTAATGATTTACAGTAGTCTCATTTTCTTGATAAGACACTATGGATCGACCTTTCTGTTGACGCGGCCAAATTAAACGTAGACCTTATAATGTTACACTTATACCCCATTCTTTACACTGATTAGTGAATGATTAAAACCAAGGCCGCCTGTATTATATTGAACCCATTAGAGTACATGTAGTTTGCAATGAAATACTTTAAGAATTTAATAAAGAAAAGCTTCAAAACACCATTTTCTGCTCCTGTCATTTATGACAAGGGGACAAAAAGTGTTGTCCTTGCTTTAAAACTCCTTTAATTTTTGTTTCAGAGTTCGTCAAAATGCTGTGTGCGTGCCTGCAGTGAGGATGTCTATCCAGACATTGACATTGAGTGTTACAAAAATGTTTTCGCGTTCAAAAACGTTATTATTGTCAATATGTCATCGTAGTTCCAGACCCAATACAGGATAACCAACAGTTCTTAAGAACTTTAAAATTCTTATTTCTCCTCTCTTTCCGTTTCACATACTTTCATACTGGGTATAAGATATTATTCTCCATCACTGAATAAACATTTTAAACCGAAAGCTTTGTTTTAAACTTCTTTATTTTACACCCATTATGAACAAGTTCTTACTTTCACTAATCCTTCTCGACGGTTCATCGTTAGACCAGTACTTTGCGCCTGGGAATGACATGATAAACCATTGCCTCCTATTAGGTTCGTACCTACTACTTTCGGACCCGCAGTCGGGTACCAACCATTGGACCATTACGCCTTTCGCAGAAAGATTTCATACTTCACATAATGATTTCCTTTTTAATGAAGCTGTTAAATGGTCCTACAGATGTACCCGAATCATCACAATAACGGTCCAGGATTGGTACTGGCATATCTCACCTGTTTGGCACTCAGCATATAAGGATAGTTCCAGGAATGATTTGCCGGTGTCGAAGTTTGCTCACATTATCAATTCAGAATAAATTAATTTGATTCCATTTAAAGCCAAAATGGCTCATCAGCTTTATTATTATTATTATTATTATTATTATCGTAATGCCAGCCATTGATAGTTCAAAATATCTCCGAATGAATTGCGATGCCTCGCTTGCCAAATACTTTTTATTACGGTTTATAAATAACATTGTTTCCAGCATCGATTATTAACATACATGTACTTCTATTCAGTTGTGACTTTCATAATGCAATTGTATAAAATTAAACACACCAATTACCACCACATAGTGATAAGAAAGTAAACATAATTTGGAACTCCGCGTAGTAAAAAGGAGGAAATTTAAATATAGATGTCTGATGCAGGGGCGAGTTGCTCACACAATCTGTTCCAAATAAATCCCTTGCCTGGTTCTCGGCTAGGGTACCTTCCCATTATACAACGTTATCTGTAATCTAGAGGTCGACCGGGAACCAGACTACAAAACACATTGAAGCTATTTGTCTGAGCAACTCGCCTCTAAAATATGTGCTGCTATGGCAACCCTGTTCAATAATCAAAGCGCTCAATGCACTGAGAGAATTTCGACAGGGTCTACAGGAAATAGCTACAATTCTAATTCCAGTGTTTAATTATGCAATTCAAAATTGGCTGTTTTCACTTTGCCGCTTAATAAAACTGGCTTACAAGGGGTAGTTGTATCTTTATTTACATCTCATCTTTGTACAACCATGAGAATAATTGCAAAATCAAAACAACGTTTAAATTAGTACAATGCCATTCCATATGGAATTATAAGAGATGAATATTTACATATTAAAATAACACTTCATAATAACTGAGCGCAACGCCCTAATAGCATAAAATATTACAAACTTACCGGTTACTAACTAAACACGTAAAATGATATAAAAGCGATAGAGAAGGATGTTTAAAACATGATAAACAGCAGCATCACAGACACTTTTATAACGTGTAACAAAAAACAAAATATAGTAAGAAGGAAAATACAAACTTAAAACAATTTATTTACATTGTAAAAAAAGGCATGCCTGGGCTTGCGCACTTACGCACGTGCGTACAATTGATTTGAAAAATCGAAAATTTAAAAACGCTATAAAAATCGTCGCCTTACCAGGGAAAGACATATATGTATTTGTCTTCGTAATTAGATACAGGAAATCTATTTTGAACGGATTAGCCTAGAACATTGTTACAAAAATCATATCTATAAAGACATAATTAAGAGCACAAACAAGGTATATATATATATATATATATACGATACTTTCTTGATCAACTCATCTTTCCCCGTCTCATTCATGTGTTCTAATAGTAATTAAAAATAGATTCAATATGCCAACCTCTCCTGTTAACTCCATTTTAAGGAACAATGGCAAATGGTTTTACATGGCTGAGATCCATTTGCCATTGTTGGTTTTACATGGCTGAGATTAGGGGCCGCCGTGGCCGAGCGGTTGCAGTCATGGACTACACATTTCTCAGCCCCTTACCGCTGTGGGTTCGAATCCCGGTAGGGACTTCGGATTTTTCATGTGAGGAAGCCTTCCAGCTGGCTTGCGGTAGGTCGGTGGTTCTACCCGGGTACCACTGTGTACTCGGGGTCTTCCTCCACCTGTACTTAGCTGGACGTCACTATATGATTGAAATACTATCGCAGCGACGGTAAACCCCAATACAACAACATGGCTGAGATCGGATGCAAAGACTGGAGAAATGTTCTGTAAAATCTGCATGTAGGCTTAGATGTTACAGAACATTTCTGCCATGATTCACGAAGAAAGAAAACGTAGCTAGACATGCAACAGCATGTGTGTAAGCATGCACAGTGTTAAGATATACTTTTATATTATTAACTAGAAAAACAATTTAAATACTTTATTAGTATAAAAATTATGATAACTTCAAACTTATGATATATGGGATCAATTTGAAAAATATTTTTGAAATACGCAAGTTCAGAAGATATCAATTTACTTTAGAAATGTTATATAAGCACTGATACATCTTTTTTAATGTAATGCCAGCATACATAAGTTCTTAACTTGTGTTAAAATTATTTGCGTTTTGGATATATTATTGGCTAATAAAATGGACCATGAAAAGAAAAAAAATGGCTCCAATTTATCAAATTCATCCATTGGTTCCAACAAATCATAGCACTGAAGACACTGGAGTTGTGTTGGTCTCAAGTAAAAGAGGGTTTGACGGACTGCAGCTTAAAAACGCCGTTCGAGACTTTATCAATCTGCTGTGTGACTTAAATCATAAAGTGACATGCTAACGTGTGTGTCACTGATCATTCTATGACTTTTTTTATACATTATACCGATTAAGTCAGATCTTTGAAGAATTATGATAAATTTAGCATTCAAATAGGTCCTTTTCAAAACAAAAATAAATGAACGATAAAAATAGAACCCTATAATTCAGATGCAGATATGATTGTAATGTTATTATAAAATAATATCATATCAAAATTTTCAGTTGAAATAATGAAAAGTAATTTAACAATAATTTTTTTTTTCTCTTTTTACATATTTTGTTATGCTCTTGTGAGATTGAACCCACGCGGAGTGATACTAACGGAGTCGTTACCACTGCGTCACTTTGGAGCCTGATTGTAAAGGGATTTATAACACCTATAAATTATCCTTAGGCTCGAGTCGATTTCGTTGGAAACAAATAAATTTCAAAATAATTATTTTTAAAAATACTGAGTTACCTATTTGTATTTTGTCGAATTTCTGAAAGGTAGAATAACTCTGTATGTAACATAATTCAACGGAAGAATATCTGATAAGGATATACAGTTATTTTTATTAAAAGAGCTAAGTATCTAAATAAAGAACCGATATGATACTTGGTCTAAAGTTATTACATATAAGGCATATTGAGTGTGGATTATTGGAGATAAGAGAGTGTCAGCATAATGCCGACTTTCCCTAACGTTTACCGAGTGCGAACTCAACCGGCCTTTACTGTTGTACGGTTTAGGTCTCAAATAAAGCATAATACTGGTCGTTTGAGGTCCGCTGATAAGTCTACACTGTGCAGAAACTTAATTGTGTCTCACATAATCCACACTTTACATGCCCTACCTGTAATCACTTTCGAACGGGTATTAAATTGGTTCTATATTTAGATTTAGAAGTCTTTTAATGAAAATGAATGTATTTCTTTGAACATTTATTATTTCACTGAAATATGTTATGCAGAGTTATTTTACCTTTCAGAAGCTCAACAAAATACGAATAGCTAACTCAGTGTTTTCAAAATAGAGCTTTTTCCGACGACAGGGAGTCATTCTATAGACAAAATGTTCTAAATCGGTTTACAATAAGCCTCCAAAGTGGCGTAGTGGTCAACACCTCTACATTATCACCTTGCGTTGTTTAAAATGAATAACGAAAGGTTCAATTTCAATTTCCGAGGCGTATGCTATAGTTTATTATCGCAATGTTTCGGACATGTAAACATGTTTCGGGTACTCCATATTTTTAGATATAAGCTTGAACTTTTTATGGACGATAGTGACAGTTTCTTTTTTTTTTTTTTTTTTTTCAAATATTTAGAATTTCACGAATCTTTGTTTATTGATAGCATATTCTCTGATCTACTAAAATATGAAATACAAACAGGGATTCAACAGCACTAGAAAAGATATATCCAGTTTTTCTCAGTATACCCTATATAGCAGCAGTTTATGGTGAAATAAATAAGTATATTTTTTTTCTTCAAATTCATTACATGAATAGGCATTTTAAGTTGGGGGGAGTTACCTATAATCCCAAACGCACCGATAATACATATTTCATTATGATTTTAAAGTTTTTTGTATGTACTAGATACCCTCTAAAATGCACCTACGGCGTCCCAGGGGCATTGACCCCCGGGGAAACATGCCCCAAGACCCACCCTAGCCATAGTGCGTATACCAAAATTTGGTCCAGGCACGCCCCTAGCTTCCGCCAGTGTAAAAACAGTGGCTTAATAGTTAAAGTGTTCTCGCTGTAACCAAAGAATCGTGAGTTCGATCCCCAGTCGCATTACACTTAAGTTGTTGCCAAAATGTAAACAGTACTTGTAAATCTCCCTTAGGTTTGGTACTCAGCACAACAACCTCTGTGTGACATCACAGCAAGGCAGCCTCATATTTGCCTCGTGTAACGAATGTCCGACAATAAATCCAAATAAAAAAATCTCGACAAATCAAATTTCTGTTATGAATCCATTGACATACAAATAAAAGCAATATTTTTAATTGTTTGATTATTAGCATCAGCATTTCATTAATAACAATTCAAATAATAACACGGCCAAATTTGACAGTTTGCAGTTATGACCCTTGAAGACTATGTCAAATGCAACTTTGTTTTCTTTTCCTTTAGAAGTCTTGATCAAACCTGGTATATATTGTTAAGTCATGTACAAATAAACGGAGCGTGTTTGCCTTTTGTATAGCTTTCTTCCACAGGTACGTAGTGTATATCTGATCAGAGGGATTGTTGTAGTATAAACGCCAATGGCATGATTAAACTGTTTAATACACCGAAATCTGTTAAGTGATTATGTAGATAAATAAAATCCTTAAACCTCTTAACTGTGTCTAAGTAAGCACAAAAATATAACCAAAGTCAAGAGTGGATCTAGCGACACATTTTGAGCTGTACGTGTAATATTTTACCAACCATGCATGGCGCTATACTAATATTTTACCAACCATGCATGGCGCTATAATAATATTTTACCAACCATGCATGGCGCTATACTAATATTTTACCAACCATGCATGGCGCTATATAATATTTTACCAACCATGCATGGCGCTATACTAATATTTTACCAACCATGCATGGCGCTATAATAATATTTTACCAACCATGCATGGCGCTATACTAATATTTTACCAACCATGCATGGCACTATAATAATATTTTAGGGAGAATTTCCTCATTTTTTTTTTCTGATATAAACTTACCCAAATATTTTAGTTCTTAAAGCAACTCGTTCACAGATGGCTATTGACTATGGATTTGATTTTATCCACATGTGTGTTTTACGTCTGCCAATTGCCGTCTACAGACGCAATGTCACACAATGCAACCATCCGTGATTGTAAAAAGATCGGATGGTTTCCCATCACAAGCAATACCCTCACAAACTGTAAATATGTTATCGATTATATTTTAAATTTTATGGATTAATCGTAGCGCCCGCTTCGCGTCGCTTGCGATAAAAAAAAGAAACATAAAATATAAACGATAACTAATACTTATCACATTATCATCACTACATTATGTGCAGTTTTCCTGCATCGTCGGAAACCCACGAAATATATTCCATTATCACTTCTATATATATAGTGGGATTTTTCGCTGGTAAAACTTCGCTTTCATGAATATTAATTTGCTACTGGCTGACCAATGAAATAACGCATAGTATTTTGAATAGTCTTCGTTGAAATTTACAAAAACAAAAACTGACTCATTGTTCTCTGCTGTCTCTGTCACGGAGCCAATTAAATGCCTAATAAAATTATATTACACTATAAATTTACCGAAAGCTGTATATCTACTATCCGCAATGACAAAAGAGCCACTGACTTTGGCATATTTACTTCAATTTATAAATAGAGACTATGCCGTCGCTCGGCAATATTGACAAGTTACATAAGATACTGCGCTGATAGCGCTGTGTTACACCATATATAGCTCACGCCGTATACAGCTTACACCGATACAGCTCACCGTAAGCTGTATACGTTAAGATGCTGCATATCGCCGTATATATCTCACGCCGTATACAGCTTACACCGAATACAGCTCACCGTAAGCTGTATACGTTAAGATGCTGCATATCGCCGTATATAGCTCATTCCTGAACGATGATGATAATCATCATCACTGTCGTCGACAGCATCATCATCATCACCATCATCGTCATCAACACAGGGTTGCGAAGTCATGTAGTTGTTGTTGTTGCTATCATTGTTGCTGATGTTAATATTTGTATTGTTGTTGCTACTGATGTAGTTGTAGGGTAGTATTGAAGGTGTGTTTGTCTGTGTAATGGCCGTCCGCCCGTCCATCTGTTCTTTCGTTCTTTAATCGCAGTAATGTTTCATTAGAAAGAATACAGGTGTCATAATTTTATCGTGGATTTACATTCTTAAGAGGTTGGGCGGGAGGGTGAGGGGCTCATAATACTATGACGGGGAGGGGGGAGGGAGTCGAATGCTATGACCAGGAAGTGACTTTTATTTTTAAAATATAAAGACGGGGTCATTTTATGGGGTCACTTTTCTTCGTTATACATATTTTGGGTATTAGCAAAATTCGGACAGTCATGTTGATTTTTTTTATGATAGGCACGTGTTTAATTTTGAACGATGGCCCGTTTTGGTCATTTCTGACGGAGACCGTTTTCAGACAGTGATCTATTTTCAGAAACAAGAGCACGACCATAGGAGACTGGACACGGGTCTTTTTTCGGTGTTTGTTTGTTAAAAAACGGCAAGGTGCACTTTCCTGTGATTTGCCTCATTACAAAAAAAAAGATAAATAAACAAAAATAAGGTAGGGAATTTAAAATCACTGCATGTTTTGTTTTGAGATTCGTCATATGATTCGTCATATGATATTAGAATACATTTCATATATGTTGCTGCCACACTACAGTATCAGTATCACTGCAGTATCAGGCCATAGACATGTGGCTTGATACCACAACAAGTCACATTATCCTGACACCAGGCCAACCAGTCCTGGATCTACCGTTATATGCTGAGAACCAAGCAGGGAGCTACCAGTACAATTTTAACGAGTTTGGTGTGTCGCGGTAGAGGACCGAACCAATGACCTCCCATTCCCGAGGCGGACGCTCTAACCCCTCGGCCACCGTGGACGGTACTAAAAAGGCTACCTTCATTAGAAAAAAAAAATATTTTATTATTATCATCATCATTATCATTGCTACTTATACTACGACTACATTACTACTACTACTGCCACTGCTACAGTTACTGTACTAGATCTATCAAGTTACTTGTTCTGATACCGCAGTGTGGCAACACTATTTTAGCTTCATGTAGACAAAAGTCTCCAAATGACTGAAATAATGTTGGTGGGACGTTGAATCCAAGCAAACAATCAAACTACTGCTACGTCGAAGATTATGATGGTGCTAATGTCGATCAAGTATATTCACAATTATGTTTAATACTGGTCACCTACCATGTGAGCTATATACGTAAGATGGGGGCCTATTTCAAAAGTGTGTGCCTATATCCAACGTATATAGCTCACCGTAAGGTGTATACATTGTCAACCAACGAATATAGCTCACCGTACGCTGTATACGTTGTCAACCAGCGAATATATCTCACCGTAAGCTGTATACGTTGTCCACCAGCGAATATATTTCACCGTACTGTATACGTTGCACCACTCACCGTAAGCTGTATACGTTGCCACCAGCGAATATATTTCACCGTAACTGTATACGTTTTGTTTATCTAAGTAAATTCAATACTTCAAACAATCCATTCATCCTAAGCTACAAACCCGCTTCAAGTTGCATTGAATGGTCGTCACAAGAAAAATGAACGCACCATTTAATCAACGACTGCTAACAATTAGCGCCACTCTTACTCTCCCAATTTCTATTATCTACATTTTATAGCATCTCTAAATCAAAAGCAAATCTTAAACAAAAATATTTCATTATTTTCTTTAAATTTGGTATCTGGAAAAAAAATAAGTTGCACAACAGATCTGCAGCTCGTCAAACCCTCTTTCACTTGAGACACACACAACTTCAGTGCCTTTAGTGCTTTGATTATTTCATGCTGGTTTCCATTAAAGTATCAAACAGATATTATAGTTACGCCCATTGTCTTTCAACTGGATATAAAAATAGAATAGCTATATAAAACTAGGTCGATGCTCGAAATATGCATGCTTTAAACATAAGATTCATCTGGTTTCGGGTGCGTATTTACTGTAATGGTGCGGTATTTACTGTAATGGTGCGGTATTTACTGTAATGGTGCAGTATTTACTGTAATGAGTACTGGGTGAGCATGAGTTCCATTACTTATTTCTGATAAAAACATATTCCATAAATTCCCACTTTGTGTATTAATATTAATTATCATAACTTATAACTCTAAAATAGTACGAAAGTTGTGACCTTATTTTCTGGTATAGATCTAAACATTTAGGAGCATACAGTTCGCGCTATACCGCACTGGCGTGTTTATGAAATAGAAACTTTTTTTTTTTATTCGTGGTCAGTTTAAAACATGTTTCACGTAATCCTTTGTCATTTCAGTACTATTACATGGGATAGTACATAGTGTCAATATAATTGTATTATTTAACATGTCGCTTAAACGGGCACTTCCCTCATTAGCTGTTACACAAAGAAAAAACTCTTGAAAGCCGGGTTCGTCAGATTTTTTTGTATAGCGCTTCGTTGGTCAAAACGGGACGTATTTTAAATGAGACAGAGTATGGCTTTGTGAGTCTTTCTTCGCAATTTTTTTTAACGGTAATATTTGAGCCACAGACTACCGGGTTTTTGGGGAGGAAGTTGGTAACAGACCACCAATTGTTGTTGTTGTTGTTGTTGTTGTTGTTGTTTTGACGCTATGACAGTCACAGCATGTTTTTACTAATTGAAGTTGTGAACAAATTTCAGTTTTGAATGTGCGAAAAAAAGGTAGTTTGTTGATATCACTGAAAAGATTGACGAATCAAATTCAACTACATAAAAAGCATCTGTCTTTTCCTCGCAAAGGTGTACATGTATTTCGCTATTTCAGACTTGTTTTTGACCGTTTGGTTGACATCCAGAGCTTTCGAAAGCTGCGCAATTTATATTTGCGAGTTCGTCCTTCAATTTTTTTTTAATATCGGCTTTGTGAGTATGGAGGCTATTCGTTGCCAAAAATCCAGCCTTGTAATCTTGACAATTTATACTTCGGTTCAACTAAACAGATTTGTAAAAGTATAAACGTTTATCCGAGAGGTACATATTGTGCTCGTATTGTGCGTTTTGATTATCTCGATTTAACTAGTAACGTTTTTACTTCTAGAATGTAATTTGGTAACATGCAGCTAAGATAAAATGCAAAAAATATTTATAATATTTCAAACTCAAATTTACGAAATGTACAACGACATACACGACACGTTTTACGCCGTACATAACGACGTTCGAGAATGGAGCCGCATCAGATAACACTCTCAGGTTTACAACTGCATACTTGACTTTTACATTTCTACGCGATTACATTTGTAAACGATTTTGCAACTTCCATATATGGCAGTATCACGGAAATAGGCGAAGATTTAACGGCGGAGCCAAATTTCACGAGCGGAAAATAAAGAGAGGTAACTCTTACACCATGATAAATCGGTAAGTACAGAAAGATTTCGTATTTACCTGAGTCTGAAAATGATACTTTGTAGATACAATAATTTTATATACATCAATTGTTAATCATTATACTTACCTTTGGACTCAAAAAAAAAAAGGAAAGGGATTGCTTTACAGCATTGCTTTTTTTTTTACATTGTAAGTGAATATTAAGAAATGAAAGCTTTACATTAGAAACTGCATAGATTTTTTTTTTCTCTTTTTTCTTATCCAGTCATACCCTAGTATTAAGGTTATATTTGTGATATAGTAATTAAATGTTACTTAATATTACTGGGAAAGGCAGCAGCCAGAATTTGGCCTGTAAAAATTATTGTATCTGTAGCAAATCTTCCATCTGTTTTGACTTGAAAATTGGACAATAGTAAAGCAGCAACTTAACTGAACCTTAAATATCAATTTGACTTATTCCTTCTATAAATATATTTGTTTTGCATAAAAAATCTTGATTTATAGTCAAGCAGTAATTTTTACTGTCTGGAAAAAAATGTAACTTGACATGATGGCATGTAACTTTTGTGTATTTCCTTAAAAAAAAATAATCAATCTGCAGGTATGTATATGAACAAACACAGAGATTCAAAATAATATTTGAAGTCAGACACTTTTTTTTTGCATTTAAAACATTACTATACCAGGTGACAAGCAAAGGATCAATCTTTATTAAAGCAGGAGATATCTTATATCTTTATAGAAGATTTCCTGATTAAAGACATAATGAATACTTCAACAATACTGCCAATAGTCAATATTGACTATTTAAGGCACCTTAATTTTGGATGTGTTCTTGAATTGTTATTCAAAAATTTGAGTCCGGTACACCACAGCTCTGTTTGTGAAATTATGCATTGTTTTTCTGAAAATTGTGAATTAAAAAAAATCGACTTTTTTTTATGAAAGTGGCATTGAGCGCGAATTCACAACACCAGTAATGGCAGTGGCTAGATATTAAATTTTGAAAAAAGCTCAATTGTGGTGAAGTGGGTTCTCATATCATGTGGCTTTGGTGGCTCGACTAAAAAACATCAAAATTAAAATCCTGGCCAGGGATATAAAAATCTAAATATAAATTTTCGCCATGCTGCGCTTATATTGCTGGCTTTACAATGTAGGTGGGGTACGTTTCAAAAACTAATCTTTTTTATATCTTCTGATGTTGAGTCAATTCCTGCATACAACGGCATGCAACTGAAACACATGATGCTTAGTAAATAATTGTGATACTGTTTAATTCTCATAATGCATTTACCTTGAATGTGTAGACCTACACGCTGCAACACTTCCCTTATTCGTACATGGGAGATTTAACTGCGTGGAGATTTGCCAGTCGTTGTCGGAAAATACCGAAAGTGAGCGGACAATTACGTTTATTTACGATGATGTAGTGGGCGGGGAAATGGGCGGAGCTTATTTATCAACATTGCAAACGTGTAAACCTGGATTGAGCTGAGCCGAATCATGATGGTCGGACAATGTAAAGTTGCGAGCGTTAAAGTAAGAAGGCGTTTTGTAGTTTATCAAAATGCATTTTGTTGAAATACGTATTTACAATGTTGCATCGGCAAATTCAGTCCAAGAATGTATCTCTGGAGTTTAAATACTAAGAAATTCAAATGAATTGTGTATTTTGTCGGAAAATAAACTGTTCAACTCAGATCAGCAAGGCTGGATTTTTGGCAACGAATAGCCTCCATATGTGAGTGTACCCATTGTGACATTATGTATCACATTTCTTGTGGCTACCTTTAGCTGTCTAGCGCGATGTTGACTGGACTCCAGGACTCCACTAATTAGCTTAGGTCCACAATTCTTTACGTAAGACAGCCAGTCCCCAAGACCTTATGTTTCTTGTGTACAAAATTTAAAAAGCATGGTTATCATTAATTAGAGGTATCTGATAGTCTTAAAACTTTTTGTTTGCCGATATCTGATTCAGACTTTCTGCGGTGAATATGTAGGTAGAATATTGACTTTTAAGAGACGATAATAAAACCCATGCCATGAAGACATGTAGCTTTAAGCTGGTGCCGTGTCGATTCTGTTCAAGTCCCAATTTCCTGGTAGTCTAATGAAAGTTCAAATTTTTGGGCGTTGGACTCTTAAGTATTCTCACAAACGTTTTTCCACTCTCGAAAAAGAGCGACAAAAAAAAGAAGAAAAGAAAAGAGATAGACATGTTTTATAGGCATTTCATGACTGTGCATTGAAATAAAAATAAACACTCTATTATTTTTCGGCATCACGATCCTTTTTTTTTTTTTTTTTTTTTTTTTTGCTACAGTAAATGTTCTATGTTCGCTCGCGCGTGTATGATATTTGCTGATCTCTCTCTCTCTCTCTCTCTCTCTCTCTAGTAAGTTGTTCAAGTCGGGAGCTGGTCAAAACACGTCAAGTCAGATCGAGTGACTCATAATTGTTAGAGAAAACCCTCCTATACAAGATACTTTTCTCAATATAGTGTCCTGTTTCAACAACTAAAGATTCCGGGGGATTTCCAATATTTTTTTATTGTATGAACTTCGGAGGTTAATGAAACGCCGCTTGAGGATTTGTCCTTATGAAATACGCGAAAATATATTTTTCTCTTGTAAATTTTAAGCAAAAACATACTGGGATATCAAATTTTCAAAATAAGTAAAAGTGCACGTGTGCTTTATGTTATACTTTTCATCTTTTCATAAATGGAGAAAATAGAAGATTTATCTATCTTCATTTTTATATCGATATTCGCAAGGTTAAGTAACCTTGCATCGATATAACAACCAACAATATCAAGAGTGATTTTTCACCTACTTTTTATTTGACTGTTACTAACTTGTGGAGGAGGAATGCCTTATAATATAAATCACATTTTATTTTATTTTTTCCCCCCGATTACTTTTTTCATAGTACAATATTTGCATAAGCTCTCTTTAAATGTTATTGCAAAATCATGATAGGTTATATATACTTTACAAAACCCCACTATCTATAACTTTGATCTGCGCCTGGAAAACATAAGAGCATGTACAGAGTGGTACTATAATCACACGGATAGAAAATCGAAAATGGTAAGTACATGTGGAATTTTGTTTGTATTTAGTAAAGATGTGCAATTTATGGGGAAAAAATGAAGTAATTGATGCTAATTATTTATTTTCTCCGTTTTCAGTACGTTTTAGGTTTTAATAAATATTTGGTATATGTCATACTTTGTTGTGTAACACACCTACAGTTACACACACACACACACACACACACACACACACACACACACATTTTATTCATCTAATTATATCACATATACTTGATAAATAATATGAAGACTACATACCATATATAATAAAACACGATATAGCGTAAATTCTTAAATATTCTAGTCGAAAATAAATTAAACATGTTTACATAATTAAAACAGAGACGATAATGACGATAATTGTTGTTGTTTTTGTTGATGTTTTTTATCTTCTTCTTCTTCTTCTTCTTTTTCTTCTTCTTCTCGTTTTTATTCATTTATGCTTTTTATATAATTATAACAATAGACACTGACTAATCTGTCTTTAACGGACAGTTTTGGGAATGAAAGAAAAACTTTTTGCCCAGGTTGCTCTAATAAGAATCAAGGACCGTTCCATTAAACTAAGAAAAACCGAATACGTAAATTCACAGATGTAAAACAGTATTGTATTTTTAAATTGTTTGTTTGGTCTTTTGTTCAAATAAGACATTAGTAGACATTTGGAAGGCAACATGTATGTGACCATGATCATATGTGGTCCCGGATGAGTGTAGTTTTTGACCTCAGGGGTTTTGTTTTGTCCTATCGAAACCTGAATGCTAGAGTAGGTAAACATCTTAATTTAGGTCCCGGAACCGTTTAAGAAGGTATGTTCCTTATATAATCTGAACATAGATCATCATATATCTAATATAAGCAATTTTGTATTTGAGATTACCTTATTTAGTGATCTATAGGACCAGGACCTTTATATTTTATATAGAATATCTCCTGGTTCAAATTGGGTGGATATATATATTTGCATCACAAACTTGCCTATTAAAAATATAAAAACAACAAAAAAGTCAATGGTTTTACAGTATAAGTACTTGTTTCAAGAATTGTCAATACATGGATTGCTTAGTTGTTTAGATTATTGTTTTTATTACAGATTGAACAAATTACAGATTAGAAAATCACAGGATTGCTTACTTGTTTTCGTTATTGTTTATTTATTACAGATTGAACAAATTACAGATTAGAAAATCACAGGATTGCTTACTTGTTTAAATTGGTATTTCTTTATTACAGGTTGAACAACTCACAGATGAGCAAATCACGGGTAAATATGCGTTCTGTAAAATATTCGATGAATGAAAAAAAACGTATAAAATTGTAAAAGCCCGGTACATGTTAAAACTGAGAAAGTAGAAAAAAAGTGTTAAAGATAAGTCTTATGATACCAAATTTATCATACAGGCATTTTTGTTGAATGAGGCTTTCGTGACAGAGGTATTTACTTTATTACAATCATTTGGCCCCTAACCGCTATGGGTTTGAATCCCGGCATGATCAGTCCGGTCTTTCATGTGCGGAAGCCTTTCAGCAAACTCCATCCAGTGATCTCCCTTTCACGGAATCTACAACTGTGATGGGAGGTAACTCCTGAGTGGAGTTTGACCTCTCATCTGTCTTGTGGCAAACTCAAACACAGTGGCTTGGCTCCCTTCTTGGCTTCGAAGCCAAGCGGAGCCAAGCCACTGCGTTGATGTTTGGACTTGTGGTAGGTCGGAAATTCTACCCGGGCGTCTCTGTGCACGTGGGGTCTTAACTGGGAATCGCCAAAAACCTAATAGCCTAAGAGAGATCCACAACTCTGTTAGTAAGGCTTTTTTCACTTTTAATGCCTACAAATTTTATTATGTTATTGTAAAGAGGACCATATGGAAGAATTACATTACTAAATATGTTATCCTCTTGAATTAAAGATATTATTATTATTATTATTATTATTATTACATAGGTAAAGAACAAGTCATTAGAAGCGCTCTTCAAGTTACATACATGATCATGTGATCGCGAGATAACGTGAGATGTGTAAAATTGTTCATATCAATTATAAAGATTCTGAGTTTTCTCTTCAATTTATTGCCAATTAAATCAAATATGTGTGTTTCTCAACTCTTTTATGAGTAAGACTGTAAAGCGTCTGTCTGTTTAGCGTCTGCAACATGTTGACAGTCTCAGCGAAATCTCGTTCAAATCTCGTTCACCTGTTACGTTTGTGGGGGAGAGACAAATATTTTTCAAACCATGAATTCGCATAAAGACTTGTTATATAAACATGAGCACATGCATGCGGATGCTAATGCTCGTCTTTTATTATTATTATTATTATTTGTTGTTGTTGTTGTTGTTGTTGTTATTTTTTGTTTTGTTTTTATAATGATTGTTCTTTTTAAAAAGGAAATAAATAAGGTCTAAATGGATTCAAGAGTTATGACCCTTGAAATGTAGCCCGTGTTATAGTGAACAAGTATGTGAAGTTTGATGACAGGCCGGTTAATTGTTTAAAAGTTATAACCAAGATTATATTATTTTTCACCGTATTTTTTAAGAAAATAAATTTGGTCAAAATGAAGAGTTACGGCCCTTGCTGGGAATGTAGCCCTGGTGATAGTAAACAATAAGTATGTGAAGTTTAATAACAGACGATCTAATAGTTTAGATGTTATGGCCAAGGTCAAAGTTTTTCATGACGACGTCAACGACAACGACGAGACCGATGACACTAGAGTGATGACAATTCAATTCAATTCAATTCAATATATTTATTCAGTAATAAGGCCTCCGGCCCATAATACAATCTTCATAATATAAGCACAATACAGTAATGGAAGCAATGAAACGTCCCCTAATTAATTAATATTGTCAGAATTCAAGATATGATATACATAGATACCAATGTTTCGAATAGTTTTATCGCAACTTGAGTTCATCAATAAATAAAAGTCTTGCAAATCTGTTCCCCTCGTGTACCAGTTAAATAAATATCGCTGTCTTACAGTATCATATTTACTACAAAGAAAAAAGGCATGATATTCACAGTCAAGTATCATTGTACCATTTTCAACAAAATAGTATATACAATGTCTTGCTTTTCTTGGAACATTTGCATGTCTCCCTGTCTCAATTCTGAGTTCATGATTTGAGCATCTAAATTTAGATAATGCATTTTTATACTTAAATGGCATATCTAATTGTAGGTACCGTTCTACATTTAAAAGCGTTTTGAAATGTTTGTAATGATGACATCGACTAGAATTATGTATATCACTATGCCAATTCTGTGTATAACAATCGATAATTCTTTGTTTAAATAAGTAAACAAATGTATTAATATCCCCAATATCTTGTGAAATCCATGCGTGACCAAAGCCGTATTTAAATAACAATTCCTTAATATGTGTTGCCCAGTTACATCTCCCATTATCATCATGTCTTTTTAACATTAAGTAACACTTAAGACAATAATTCGATTTTTTCTTTTGAAAAAACAGACAAGAGAAAAACGTGTATTGCGATCGACGTGAAAGACCTAGTTAATGTATACAGTCTTCTATATCTGCACAGCTAAGTATAAAACTCTGTCGATAATATATTTAGGGCTAATGCATGCCATGTTCACGTATTGAAGAGTTCAAGGAGGCATTTACCCTGTTCGACAAGGACGGGGATGGCACCATTACCACGAAAGAGCTGGGTACCGTCATGAGGTCCCTAGGGCAGAATCCAAGTGAAGCTGAACTACAAGATATGATCAACGAAGTCGACGCTGATGGTAAGAAGTTTATTGATTATTAGTACCAATTTACGTGTGTGTTTACAAGAGCATTGTACTCGAATGGTCGCTCACCAATCTGATCTTCCTCAGAACGGTCGCGCGCAGTGGGGTGGGGGGCATACTTTCATTACTTTCCCATGCGCAAAGTACTTGTGTGCATTCAGTATGCCATACCATATGCAACCGGTCGCATACACTCAGCTATGTATTAGGACCGTGTACTATGCTGTTCACGTGCATCTTATGACACTGACAGCTCCATAGCTGAATGTAAGCGTACGGTTACATACGGTTTGGCATACCGAGCGCGCGCCAGGTCAAACCAAACAAAGAAATTCAGCAGTAGAGGATGAAATGACGTATTTCACCATTGATATTTAGTTATTGTCTAGTACATATGCTCTTGTTTCCGGTACTGTCTGTTTTAAGCGTATCAACAGTCGTGGAAATTAAGAGCTAGTGATTAAGTCTAGTTAACACTATTTAAAGGTTATAAAGCATGAGCTCTTAGAAGAGTTCCAGATACGGGGATAATAAGCTTAGCTGGAAAATCATTTAACTACAAAGGTATTGATTACGTAAATGTTACAGATAATCGCCTTTACATTCAAAATAATGAGTTCATCTTTAAGCGGAGATTTAGCTACTTTTATATTAACATAATTCATTTTCATTTAAACACAATCCTGATATTTATCTTCAAAAACATCAAAACATTTTTGCAAAATCATTTTGCATGTAACGCATCGAAACACTTGTTAAGTGTGAAGTTACCCGGTTACCGTATTTTTTTCGTTTAGGGGTCGAAATTGGTTACTGGTTACTATACTCAGCTCATATTACCATCATGGCCAGTATTTTTCCCCCTTTTCATCATTATGCATGTTTCATTTTCAAATGTGAGGATAATGCATTTTGATTTCAAGAGTCCAATAACTGATATAAATACACGCGATGGCCAGACGATTAAAATTAGACCCTAAAATTAAGTCAGTTCCTGAATGCCCGTTCTATTAATGAGCTTTTAAAGAAATACTGCAGACGAAACAAGCAATATATATTTTTTGGCATATTCAAAGTTGCATTGGGTGACATTACGTCTGTAGATGGATATTGATAGACGTAATACACACATATAGTTTAAACACACACACACACACACACATTCTTAGTCAATGACCATCTGTGAACGAGCTTCTTTCAGGAATTTGTCCAAAGTCGAACTTGTACTTCATTTAAGATAAACATGTGTAACAAGCATTATCTATTTTTGTCAACCCGACCATGAGTTATTGGTCGGACAAAGTCAACAAACCAGGCGGACTGACCAACCGACGGACGGAATCATTCCTCCACCCCCATTTTCTGTGACGTATAATTATTATCAGTTGCCTTCCAGAGAGTGGAAGCATAGAGTTCCCTGAGTTTTTAAATATGATGACGAGAAAAATGAAAGAAGGCGACGGTGATGAAGAAGTCAAAGAAGCATTTAGGGTCTTCGACAAAGAGGGCAATGGATTTGTTAGTGCTGCTGAGCTGAGACACGTGATGACGAATCTTGGAGAGAAGTTGACAGATGAAGAGGTGGACGAGATGATCAGGGAAGCCGATGTGGATGGAGATGGGCAGGTCAATTATGAGGGTAAGACAACAATACATGCGATTTGCAAATATATAGGCTGACTGTAACCGACCAATCACATGAATTATTACATATTGCTTGTAGAAGGAGTGGAAAACTGCTAACAGCTGTTCTTTAACCATTCACTTCATATACACTCATTTGAACGCGTTGAGCAAACAGAGAAGACTCGGTCAGACAGCTCTTTTTCTTTTAATATTCAAAAAAGTTATAGATTTATACATTCATGTTAATGAGGTTATAGGGTAAGAGATGTACTACTTAAAATTTTCTTCGCGCTAGCTATTTTATTAGCACTTTGGTTCAAAAGCTAAAAATAATGTCAAACGCCAAACATAATCTCATCTTTTGTTACTCAGTTTTAAATGTAATCGAATACACTTTCATAACATAACAGGGTGGGTATTTTGGTGCTAGTCGTACGTTTTGTTTATTGAGTTTTTAAAAAATATAAACACGTATATATGTATAACTATTCGAATAACGTCAGTTTAGTATGTTTTATTTAAAAAAAGATCATAAAATATTTTTTACCACATGTCATAGTTCACTGTACAACGTTTGACTTATATGCTTATCTTGCATGTATATATAGATAAACTTAGCATAAAGAATAAAGGGAAGTAAATCTGTTTAAGAGTGGACGAAAAGAGTTGTAGCCATTTTAAGTTTGAAAAAATATCTAATTTTGTACAACTTGGATTTCTTCATGAAATAGAAATTTAAAATGTTGAAAAATATAGCGTGCAAACTGGTAAAAAAGGGGATTATTGCAACAAGCAGAATCATAACTGTAAATTTTGTCATCTGGCCGTAATCCTGTGCAGAAAAAAAAAATGGGTGGAAGACATATAATAATAAAATGAGACAAAAATAAACAATAAGAACAATAGCTTTTCGCCCTGTGGTGTCGAAAACTTAATTATACTAGGGAAAAAACCCAAGTCCGCTGCAAGCAAGTAAGCAGAAGACACGTTGTTTTAAACATGTAGCTGCTTAATTAAACAATGTAGACTGATATAAATGTAAGCTTTTAACACACTTAAATATTAGGTACAAAAATACAGCTGTTTTTTGGGGTTTTTTTTTTTTTTTTTATGAATGCTAAAATCTTTAAAAATACGAGTGGTCGCGCGCAAATAGTTTTTTTACTGTGATTTTAATTTATTTCATGTTTTCGATGAAAAGGTAGACAATACACTCGGGATGAAATAAAATCTCAAATAACAATATCATTTCAAAGAAGGGATATCCCCCGCCCCCCCCCTTTTATTGGTTTTCCTTTAAAATAGTATATGTCTCCTCTCATCCATGGCCACGCAAGAAAGAAAATACATAAACAATATTTTTGAAAAATATCTTTACTAGCTTGCTTTCTTCTTCAGAGTTCGTGAGGATGATGGCTAGCAAATGAGGAAGCAGACTCTCAGATGTACATTAGTACGTGTGAAAGTATTTTAAGACCGATGACCGTTTCCAAAGGCGTCGACTCGCTGCGAGACTTTGCCATGGACGTGTGCTACAATATAATTATGTTCTACATGTCGCTATCCCACTGTAACTACCCAATAAATTAAAAATCAACTCATAAGTTTCTTTACATCCTATTTATAGTTGTTTATAACAGTGTCCGCTTTCCGGTGCAAAGTACTGGTCCAACCTAATTTTTTTTTCGAGAGGGATTTAACTTTCTTAATTGATGTAAAATAAATAAGTTTTAAACAGAACTTATGGTCAGTGTTCAGAAATTGCCAGTATTGTAGTTGAAGAGGTCTCCAACAGGCCATTCGAGCTTTCGACAGCGCATTCGTTAAACCCTTTATTTCATATATATTGGCAAACAGAATAGTGTCAAACAATGTTGTAGCTTACGGATTGTCTGCATGGCAAATAAAAACATTGTTTCATATACAATTCAAAGTTCAGTATATCAATAATCATAAAGTCATTTGTACATAAAAAATATTAATAAATATTGCAGCCTTAAATCAAATAATGAGTTTCATGTTGCTTTTTTTTTCTTTTCTTTTTTTTCTTTTTGATACCAAATAAATGTTAATGCAGGCCAAAAGTTGAGGATACTTGCTGTTTTTAATTTACCCCTATATTTTTCAGTATACCTTACTGAAATCTATGTCAAATTGAAAAGCTTTGATTAATCATTTTGGTTATGAAAATAATATTTTAATGAATTTTAAGAGAAAAAAATTTATACCAAAAAAAGGTTACACTGTTTAATTTCTTGAAGGATAAACCCATACTGTTTTCTCTATTTTGCGTTTAGTGTGTGTGTGTGTGTGTGTGTGTGTGTGCGGGGAAATCTAATGACCAATTAAACATACATCATATTTGAAGCGAGTAAAAAGTAGTTCCGCTAAATGTATAATATTTTTATTTACATGTAAGTATAAAATGATATTTGTTCAATAACAACACAGGGGGCTCCGTAGCCTAGAGGGTAAAGTATCTGACTTTAACACTCACTCAGCCCCTCATCGCGTGAGTTCGAGTCCCGGCAGGTCATTCAGGTTTTCTCATGAGGAAGCTTTCCAGCTGGCTTGCGGTAGGTCGGTGATTCTACCCGGATGCCTCAATGCAGTCGGGGTCTTCCTCCTCCTGTATTTAGCTGGACGTCGTGTAATTAGCTGGACGAAAAATCAATCAAAATCAACCAATAACAACACAATTCATTAAAACCATCCGGCTCAATTTTTAATAGGAACTGTGTCAGCCGTGCTTGTATTTACAGAATGTGTGTTAGAAAACGTGTGTAAGAATACATTCGGCTTGTTGGGCGTCGTACTATTTGTTGACAGTACACATGTGAGAATAGTTACGATGTCGAAACGTCTTGTGGCGAATCCTTCGAGACACAAGGTAGTAACATTACTTCTAATGTGAGACATAAAGAAAATACCACTCGCTTCGTAGCGTAGAGTATCAGAGCTAAAACGAAGAGCTGATTTTACTAAGTTTAAGTCTACCAAAAGTTCCTTCCAGGGCATTTCTAAACTATGAAGTATGAAGTGAAAGCTGTTTTTTTTTCCAGCATTTTCATATGGGAGGTATAACCTTAGAGTACGAACAGGACAAATCGTATATTGGTTTACTATGGTTTCACATTTCTCCAAGTCAAAATTTTCTTGAAGTTCTTTCTTTTCTTTTAATCATGGAAGCACAGAAAACGAAGCAAGAAATTCAAGGACTTTTTAGGGCTAAGTTTAATTTAGGATGGCATCGTGTTTTCTTGATCGGGACACGAAGCCGTAATTGTTCCTTCCCATGGGAAGGAACATCTATAGTCGTCCCTCGCTACTTGCCGGATATAAGATTAGCACCTGATGAAATGTTAGCCCGCTCAGTTTATGTGTGCTTCATGATTCTTATGATGAGACGGGATCCAGTCTGACGTCAGGTGATATTAACTATAAACGTGATATCACGTGATGTGCGCCATTTATACGCCATTTTATCGACCATTTTTAGTCAGTCTAGCAGGTGCGTGCAGGTTTAAATTACGACTTCGTGTTGTCCGATTAACAGCCTAAATTGAACTTAGCCCTATTAAAGTCCTTGAATTTCTTGCTTCATTTCCTGTGCTACCATGACTTAAAGAAGAAAAAAAACACATAAGAAAGTTTTGACTTGGAGAGAAATGTTCAACCACCTACAGTTTGTCCTTTTCGTACTCTAAGTTATCCTTTCCATATGCAAATGCTGAAAAATGGCTTTCACTTCATACTTCAGAAATGCCCTGGAAGGAAATTTTGGTAGGCTAAAACTTGTTTAAACCTACGCGCACCTAATTAGCCACTTTTTCGCTATAGACTTAACAGAAAAACAACACGTCATTAAAAAAGCTAAAATGGCCGATGGAATGGCGGATAAATCGCGGAATTTGATATCACGTGACTTCAAACTGGGTCCCGTCTCATCGTAAGAATCACGAAGCACACAAAATACTGAACGGGTAAACATCTCGCCAGGTACTAATCTTATATCCGGCAAGTAGGGAGGAATTTGAGATTGACTCGTAAACTATCTGGGTTATGTGATAAAACATTATAGCACACTCAAATTAAGATACAAGCCTTTTTCATTTATTAATTGATAATATACAAAGTATAGCCATAGATATATAAATTGTTTTAATTTGTTTTATGATAAAATCTGTAGAATTAAAATGATTTTGCAACACATTCAAATATCACTTGCATGTAAGAGCGTCCATCTCGTAACCAAGAGATCTTGATTTCCAACCCCGGTCACGACGTCAAAGTCGAAAAAGAAAATGGTTCTGGTATATTTCGCTTGTGCTTTATTTATTTATTTATCTTCATTTTTAGAGGATAACATATTTGGCGATGTCATTCATTAAATATACAATTTGTAAGTATTAAATGTATTAAAAGTGAAAAAATGATTACCACTAACATATAATAGATTATCTTATAAGGGTAATGTTTGTTTGATTGTTTGTTTGTTTGTTGGGTTTAACGTCCCAGCGACAGTATTTCAGTCATTTGGAGACGATGTCTACTTGAGACAGATATAGTGCTGCCACACTGCAGAATCCCGCCGTAGACATGTGGCATGATACCACACCCAGTTACAATATCCTGACACCGGGCCAACCAGTCATGCAACTACACTTATATGCTGAGCGCCAAGCAAGGGGGCTATAACAGTACTATTTTTTAAGGCTTTGGTGTGTCACGGCCGGGGATCGAACCCACGATCTCCCGCACCCGAGGCGGACGCTCTAACCACTCGGTAACCGGAGACGGTCATAAGGGTAATAGCTGGACTAATTGGCACAAAGTCAGGATAAATTGATTATCACAGGCGGATTCAGGAGGGGCGCCCCGGGAACGCCCCCCCCCCCCACCCCCTTTAAAATCACCCGGACCATAAATGTAGACACACAACCCCAAAACAAAACTCACAAGAATGCACTATTCCACACCTTTCTCCGTATCCCCGATCAAACCAGTACTAACCCTTAGCCCATCTTTTTGTTAAGGGTTTTAAATTTAGAAAAAAGCATTAATCGTCATGAATAATACTGAATTATTGTATTTGTGCAAAAAGGTAATTTTATTGTAAACTTTTGTGAAAAATGGATATATTAATTTAATTGGCAGTTATATTTTATCAAATATATAATGAGCTGCATATGCTGATATTACAATTATAGATAAACAGATAAAGTTGATAATAATTCTCATGGTTTAGTACGTGACATCAATAATTGATAGTGTTTGTCTGTTTGGTTTAGGTTAAACGTCCCACCGACGGTATTTGAGTCATTGGAAGACCTTTGTCTACATAAGAAAGATATGGTGTAGCCACACTGCGGTGTAATGCCGGAGACAAGTAGCATGATACCAAACCCTGTCACATAATCCTGACATCGGGGCAACCCCTTATATTATACATTGAAGGAAGGTTATAACCGATCGTTTTAAATCTATGAAATATCTCAAAACCTTGGGAATTGTAAGAATCAAATTTTATTTCATGTTCTGGTATGTGAACGGTGAACAATATGTGCAAAATTTAATTGAAAATGATTGCGAATTACAATGGCAGTAAGCTTTGATATAAAGCTACCCTAAAAAGTCAAAGTCAAAAACGGATAATTTAAAAAGTGATCGGTTATAACTTTCCGTAAGTGCATATGCTGGGCAAGGGAGCTTTGCCAGATTGTATAATTAAATGTGTACTTAAGATCAATAAAATATAATTATATGCATGCACATATGTATGAAAATGAAGTGCATCAAAAAGTATATTGAAGGAAAATGCTAGACGTTGAAATGCCACTAGATAAAATTTGTATACATTGTGTTCGATTGATACACTGCGAGAGCGTTTTCTTTTTGTTGTTGTTGTTTTTTGTTTGTTTTTTGTTTTTGTTTGTTTTTGTTTTTTCTCATTTTATGCACGTGACCGGAAGTCACTGACGTCATCCCGATTTTCAAGAGCAAGATTCTTGCATTTTGTCAATTAATATTGATATTGATAAAATCTTGATATGTCACACACATTAAGAAACAGTATTGTATCATGTTAATTTTACGAGAGTGTTTTTTTTTTAATAAAAATGACAAAGTGCATGTAGCTTTATACACATATTCACCGAAAATCGCCGATTTATTTTTCTGGTTAAGTTTTCGTCTTTTTCCCCAGTTCTTTTTTTATTATCAAAGTGTTATGTTGCACCAAAGCATAAAGTATTCATTTCCATCTTGGTTGTGGGCTTGAATCTCGTTTTCATTACTTCTTTGGGGCAAAGTACTGGTCCAACCCAGGAGTCGTCGAGAAGGATTAGCATCAGTTGTAAGAACTTGTTTCCCAAACGACATTTACTGAATAAGTTTAAAACTAAGACTAATGATAAAGTTGGGAGCAACCGTTAATGCAACTGTATATCATGTGATCTTATGATGACGTCACGCTTGTACGTATATTTACCCAACTCGTTTTAATTTCCTCTTTTCTATCTCTCATTGGTCCAATGAATAGAGATATTTTTAATTGGAAATAATATATATGATTATGACTGGGAAGTATCATAATTGAACGGTACACACTTTAACTGTTTACAACAACAACAACAACAATAATAATAATAATAATAAATACGTTCAATAACTCGTTCACAATTTACTTTCCCAATATATGCACACATGAGATTGGTAAAATATAATTATGTTTACCACTTAATTAGCGTGTTAATATTTTTTTGATATCCAAACAAATATGTCCACGATAAACCAGCAGTGCAATAGTTTGAATGTTTTTTTATTTATGTGTCAGATAACAAAACCGTAATTTCAAACACTGCAATTTGAGGACTGACCGCGAAACACTGTTCCAAGTGCATATCGAAATAGCAGGAGATGGAACATTTTGTGGTCAGCCCTCCGAATTAGTTCTTACAATTCATACTAATTCCCCCTCGACGGTTCCTGAAATGGACTTGTACTTAAATGTATTTTGCGCCTGGGAAACATGAAAATAGACTGGACAGGAGTTCAGTTGGAGGGTGAGGGCGCTATATAAAAAAAAATTAAAAAAAAATGTAGGCCTGCAGTGACAATGCAAGTGGCTTGTCCTTTGCCCGAGCCATGAGAAGGGTGTAGTTCTGATTGGACGGGAACTCCCCTGCGATTTTAAATTAAATCTCTGAAATAGTCCTTTCTTGCGATTCTTTTTTTTTTTTGGGGGGGGGGGTCTACATATTTGTATGGTCGGGGAATTTTAGAGGGGGTGCGTGCCCCCTTGAATCCTCAAGTGGTTTAGCCGAGGTACCTGACAATCGATGGCAGAAATTTTGAAGGTCATGCATTTACAGATCATTGTAGTTTAGTACGTCGGTCTAAATGCTGTTTTCAGAGTAATAAAATTATTTCTCCTATGAAACTTTGCCTACTGGTTCTCTCCCCTTTACACAGCTCGACTTGTGTTTGGGTTTACACCTTTTCTCACCATCACTCAATTAGGAGAATGTTGTCTATTTATTCAGGCTAAATGTTGGTTTTTAGCGTTTTCCTCCCTATAGCATGACCAGAGAAATTGCATGACCGATATACTAATTTGGCAGTACCATTTTAAGTCGGTATTAAACACGAAGTACATATGATTTAGGTATGTTTCATTTTTTCATGCTCCTAGCATCTTATAACGGACTATTCAAGTATATGACTGTCAATCGACATAGATATTTTCGTTATGATACTTCAGTAAATATCCTAACCATTAATCCATTTAAATAATTCACAACGACTAAGGCCCAGACAAAGACGTGTGTATATATATATATATATATATATATATATATATAAGTAATGATTTTAAATAATCAAATAAATGTATGTGTGTGACCCCGACCGTGATAGTACGTAATGATCTTAAATATCAGTTGAACGGAACAGAACTGGTCTGTTCAATATTTTGATGGTTCGACATAAAGATCTATATATATATATATTTATTTATTCACACACATACAGCTACATGCTGACAGGCTGTATAACTAAAATTAAAACTTATTTTAGATACACAAACACAGGATGCACAGGGGCTTGACGTGTAATTGCCGATAGTTAAGAGATACACTGATAGCATTTTTTTTTAACAAGTTTTGAACCATGGTGCTTATGCAGGTGTAAGTACTACAGCGCGTGCCGCGGTATAACCAAAGACCTCTGACACTGTACCAGCGAGGAGTACTACTATTATGTTTTGAGAATATCCCTGTCCGAATACTGTTTGTTGCGATTGTGAAATACTCTAGGCTTGTAGAGTAAACTCCCTTGTATAAAGGAAACTAAGCAGATGACAGTAGAGGTAACCCAATGATACAAATGGCGTATTTACATTAGACAGGAGATCACGTCATAACAAAGAAAGAAATTATTTAGAAGAAGAAGCCTATACATTTAAACGAAGAAAGATGTCCTGGGCTTTCGGCAGCTGGCAGGACTTTCTGAAAAAGAAGGCATGCCGTTATATTTTACAACACTATCTAGGACAGTTTCTGAAAGAGAAACTTTCCTTGGACCAGCTTAGTTTAGATCTTTACAACGGAATGGGAAGGATATCGGAATTAAATTTAGACGTTCAGGTGTGTACAATTAATATATCAGAATTGACAATGATATCTGCTTGGTATTTGAATGATGTGTCCTTCATTTTTATATTTATCAATGATTGCCCTTTTAACTGAAATTTGTAAACAAAGGGGAAGTGTCAAAATGTTTTATGTTCTTTCTCTGGTTTTCATTTGGTTATGATGTTAACGTTTGATTCACCAAGTAGATAGAAGCAGATAGGGATCACTTATGAGTAGCATATAGGGATCACTTATGAAATTTATGCTTTTAACTTATCTAAGTAACTAGGTGAGTCAGAGAAAAATGTGCAGCCACACTGAGACTCAAACCCAGAACACCTCGCTTACAGGGCTAGTGGTCTACCTATGACTTATATGAATCTGTCACTGTTAAGGGTTACTTTTAGGCCATTACATCCTCATTTCCAATTTGAAATTTAATTTTTGGTAGAAATTATATCTGTTTCTTTGTGTTTCACTGATAGTCTGACCAGAAGATATTCTATAAATGATAAGATAATTTTCTGTGAAAATATAAGGTTTGAACTGGTACAAACACCAAAGCATATGCATATGATTTACTTCTCAAATAGCTTCCTTTACTATTCACGTTTTTGTGTCACCTGTTGTAAGCAGAGATGACATACAAAAAAAAAACAGTCCTGGTTTTAATTTTATTTTTCCAAAATTGACCAAGCTAATCACATTCTTATTTACAGTGGTTTTTTTCCTTCTATAACTGGTACCTGTAACAGGACCCATTAACAATTTAGAAGGGGCTCAAATTAATTGGGGGAGTGCAGTGCCCAAAAACCATAACTCTCTGTGGCATAATTTTTTAGTTATTGCCCTTTGTAAATATTCATACTTAAATTTTTGTCCAGGTTGTAACTCAAAAAGTATAAAAACTATCAAGATGATTTTTCATATGTGTATAGATCACATTGAGGGAGAGTGCAGTGCCTAAGAACCATAACTGTCTGTTTTGTAATTTTGGAGTAATTGTCCTTTGTAACTTTTCATACTTAAATTTAGCCTGGGCCATAACTCAAAAAGTATAAAAGGTATCAAGATGAAACTTCATATGTGGATAAATCTTATTTAGGGGGAGTGCAGTGCTCAAGAAACATAACTCTCTGTTGCATTATTTTGGAGTTATTGACCTTTGTAACTTTTCATACTTAAATTGTCTGGGCCATAACTCAAAAAGTATAAAAGGTTTCAATAAGAAAAATAATATGTGGATAGATCTCATTGAGGGGGAGTGCAGTGCCAAAGAAGCATAACTCTCTGTCACAAGATTTTGGAGTTATTGCCCTTTGTAAATGTGAAGAGAAGTGCAGTGCCAAAGAACTGTAACCCTCATTTGCATCATTTCAAAAATCCCTGTGACAAAGCGACAATGGGGGAGGGGTATTTTTGGCATGACATTGGCAGTAATAGTTTTCACAATTTTGAGAAAAACAAGGCTAATTTTTCACAAACGAAGGGGTAATTATTGTGGAATCGTTTACCCCTTGATACTGTCTCATCAGAAACTCAGTGCATGGGTTTAAATAAAAGATTTAAACATACCCATAGTCTGGTACCTCTTATCAGCTAACAGACATTTACTGCTTGTAAATAGTTTTGTATGTGGCAAAATCTATTTTTAATTTAAATTGACTTCCTCTTGGGGTTAAATACCTGTTGAATTATCCATGGTTATGTATATTAGAGTTTTTTTTATTGTACTTGATTAAAGTAATTTGCCACCTTCACCTGTCATAATGCTCCGGCTGGAGTGAGCACAGTATCGAAAGATAGACAGATAAATTACAGGAAGCATTCACAATTCAAGGCAGAATAATCTGTTTTAAACGACAATTAGTATGCAATATTTTTTTAACTTAATTTCAATGATTAAAATGTAAGAGTGAAATCTAATCACAAGTCATAGCTATGAGTTGATGAAATCACAATGCAATGATCAGAACTAATGATCCATGGAAGATTTTTTTTCAGATTTATTATCATGTCACAGGGTAAGAAAATATGGAGTCTGACAGGGATTTGAACCTTTGGGCCTATTGCTTACAGGGCAATGGTCTTCCGACTGAGCTACCCAGCCACATACACATTACTCTTCCCTACTGTGAGTTACCATTATCATGACATACTCTCCCGCCAGATTGGAATTTCCAAACGGGTCCAGAGAACAAGGTGAACATAATCTCAGAGCACATATCGCCACCGTCCCATGTTGGGTGCCAAATGTCACAGGGTGAGAAAAATGTTCAGTCTGATCGGAACTTGAACCTGAGGCCTTTCAATTACAGGGCAAATGCTCTACTGACTGAGCAAACTTGGCTGCATACCAGGGATGTTCAAATTGAAATGCAATTCCTAGCATATCTAGAAAGGATTTGTTAAATTTCACAAACCAACTATCGGATTCCCTCAAAGTATTTACCATCGTGAGCTATGCACAGTTTCAACCTTTTGATCCAATTTTTAAAGGCAGTTTCATAGTCGTTTCTGGGTATACCCTTGAGACACTGGAAGATGGCTAGAACAAAGATCTTTTCGTGTTTTGTATTTTCGTCCAGTGAGGTACTTTTTGAACCTCGGGAACAGGAAGTAGTCACAGGGGGCAAGGTCTGGGGAATACGGCGGGTGCGGAAGCTCTACAACCTTTTCCTGCCTTAAAAAATCGCGTACAATAGCTGCTTTGTGGCTAGACACATTGTCATGCAGCAACCTGACCCCCGACAAACCTGTCGCTGGCGTCTATTGAAATATTTCTTCACTTTTTTTAGAACAGCCCCTCTGTAGAACTTGCTATTGACCGATTTACCTTTCGGAACAGCAATTTGTATAGCAGACCCTTAATTTGTGAAGAAAACTGCATACATAACCTTTCTGACAGTCATTGTGCGTTTGGCTATACATGGTCTTTTCATGTCTTTTGTTGCCCATATCTTGTTTTCATGTTTTCGTTTGGGCTCATAGAAGTGCACCCATGTCTCATCACCTGTGACAATATTGGCAAACGAGCGATTATTGTATTTTGGGTACATTTTCAGCAAAGATTTTGCCATTTTCTTGCGGAGGCGCTTCTGCTCCTCTGTGAGCAAATGGGGTATCCATCGCACAGTTATCTTATTCTTTTTAAGGTGCTTCCTTAGAATTGAATGAACTGCCCCTATTGGCTATTTCCCTAATAGTGAATTTTGCATCTGTCGATACAATTTTTCTGACTTTTTCTACCATTTTGGGACTGGTTGCTGTCTTTCTGTGATGGCCACATGGTGCATCTTGCAAGGACGTTATTCCACTTGTAAATTTCTTGCACCACCTAGTAACTGATGCATAGGACAGCTCACCAGGTCCATAAATTGAGTACATTTCATGAAATATCTCTTTTGGACCTATAACCAAGAAAACAGGGGTTTTTGATGTCACAGTCCCGTATTTGGGCGGCTAACGCAGATTTTTTACCCACCATTTTATCATTAGTATGTACGAGTATGCAATGTTTCTCGTTGTGTAGCCGAGGCTAGAGAGGACAGATTTACACAAAACTGGTATCGACTGAGAGATAATTGATGCCCTAGGCGATCCAAGTAGGTTTTTGGTGAAAAGCGTGCGCAGTTACATAATATAACCTGAGTTGCATTTCAATTTGAACAACCCTCGTACACATCATTCTCCCTAATGTGAGTTTTCGATACCATGAATATCATACAATCTACTTCACCACCGAAAATTCTGTTGTCCAGGGCTCAAAATTAACACTCGCATTTCGGCAAAATGCGAGTAGAAAATGAAGTTTGCGAGTTATGTTTAAAACCACTAGCATTTTTTGCGAGTGAAAATTTTGGCTTAAACATTTTCTTAATCATGCCTTAATGAGATAATTTCAATAAAATAATAAAATAAATAAAAATGAAATAACATCATCAAAACTAAACAATCCTAGCTTGTTTTAAAATCAAAAGCAAAATTTACACTAGTAAATTGTTGTATGACTAGTATCAAACGCGGATCCGGTCTGTCAACTATGTTACACAACACACAAATACATATATGTTAAAACATCTGCTGTTTTAAATAAATATTTCCCCTAATATAATACTTGATACCGCTTTATTTTCTAATTATGATTCTAATTATTAAAGTTTATAATTACAATATTCATTTAATTTTCAGTCAATAAAAGTTATCCACACCCTTGTAATGACCATAGTAGCCTTTTTTACACTCTGATTCTGATTTCGATCATCAATTGATCAATGTCAAAATAAAAGATATCCAGTTTTTTATTACATCTTGTGATGTCAATGAACTTTGCACAGAATCTGAAAATCAACAAACTGAAGAAAGCACATAGATCTAACGCACTGGCGATAAAGATGGTGAAGAAATGGGAAAAGGAGTTGGTTGACAAACTTAAAATAGAGTCCGGGCTCAAAATTAACACTTGCATTTTCGGCAAAATGCAAGTAGAAAAAAAAATTAATTGCCAGTTATGTTTTTAACCACTCTTTTTTTTGGGAGTGGGGAAAAAATATTAAATTTGAGCCCTGGTTGTCCTCAAATTCTGAAGAGTATGATTGCCTGTAGGACTTCCTAAGAATTCCATGACCTCCCCAACCGTGAGCCACCAAAAAATAATAAAGTAAAATCCTTCTAACTTGGATATGTGAGTAAGATAAGCTTTCACATCACAAGGAAGTGCAATTGCTATTATGCCTATTTTATAGCCAACCATAGTACACAGTCACACCCTTTCGTTCGAAAACTTTTAACACAATAGACCTCGGGTCTGCTCTGTTTGCCAAAGTATAAAAAAACACCAGAAAAGGTTATTCATATATCTTATTTCCAGGCAATCAATGAAGATCTAAGAGCTTTGGGTATTCCTGTTGAACTTGTGGATGGGTTTGTGGACAGTATAGCAGTATCCATTCCATGGTCATCCCTTATTCAGGACAGCACCAAATTAGACGTAAAAGGACTGGAGCTGACGTTGCAGCCAAAACAAAGGGATGAGACAGGTATTATTTTAATTTAGCTTGACTTTTCGAAAAATATGGAGGGCTATTCTACTCACCTGAGCATCGCCATGGCCGTTTTTTGTACCACCTCATTTAATTACTGAACCCCTTTCGGTATTGTTTTGAAACTTGGAATATTTGTATATGACCACCACCCCAACCTGTATGCAAGAGGGGATAACTCTGTCATGGATTTTGACCAAATAATGCCCCTTTTTAGCTCACCTGAGCACAACGTCCATCCAAAAAATCTTGGACAAGTTCGATTTTGGGACATGTGGGGTCAAAAAGTAGGTCACAAGGTCAAATCTTAGAAAAACCTTATTAACACTCTAGAGGCAACATTTTTGGCCATATCTTCAAGAAACTTATTTGGAATGTCTGTTTCCATAATATCTTGGACAAGTTTGAAGTTGGGTCATGTGGGGTCAAAAAGTAGGTCCATATGAAAAATCCAACATATGTTGCTCATTTAAAATCAGGTGACCAATTCAGGGCCATCATGGCCCTCTTGTTTAGACTTAGAATTTTTGTACCACCTAATATTTTCACTGAACCCCTTCAGGTATTGTTTTGAAACTTAGAAAACTTGTAAATGACCAATTTTCCAAACCGTTGGGAAGAGTGGACAACTCTGTCATGGATTTTGACCTAATTTTGCCCCTTTTTAGATCAGCTGAGCACAACGTTCTCAAGGTGAGCTTTTGTGATCGCCCTTCATCTGGCGTCCATCGTGCGTCATCAACAATTTGGCTTGCTAACACTCTAGAGGCCATATTTTTAGGCCAATCTTCATGAAACTTGGTCAGAATGTTTGCCTCCATAAAATCTTGGACAAGTTCGAAATTGGGTCATGTGGGGTCATGAAAAAGGTGGTCATGATGTCAAATCTTAGAAAAACCTTGTTAACACTCTAGAGGCCACATTTTGGCCCAATCTTCATGAAACTTGGTCAGAATGTTATCTCCATGAAATCTTGGACAAGTTCAAAATTGGATCATGTGGGGTCAAAAAGTTTTCCGTACCACCTTACTTTTTCACTGAAACCCTTAAGGTATTGCTTTGAAACTTGAATACTTGTATATGACTACCATCCCAACCATTAGACAAGAGGGGATAACTCTTTAATGGATCTTGACTAAATTATGCCCCTTTTTAGGTTTTCGCACCTCGCAAAAATCAGGTGACCATTATTTCAGGTGACTCGTTATTATTTTTCTAACCCTTTTTTGTTAACGGCAAATCTCCGTGATCAGAAAGGCCACATTTATGAAATTTAAATCAGTTTTTACCACGTATTTGAAGATGATCCTAACGTTGAGAAAATTTTCATTTTTGTCTTACTTTTCCCGCTAGGGGGCGTTTTGTATGAAATTTATTAATGGCTAATAACTCAGTTATTTGAGGTCCGATTCAAATGCGTTTTTTTGCATTCTGTTCCTTGTTGATAGCCTCAAAAAATATGATAGATTTTGAGGGTACGTGTCGCTGAAAGTTTTTGAGCTTTAGAAGGTTGAAAGTTCAAACCTCGCAAAAAACTGCGCAAATGAGGGTAGGTCTACGAAAAACCTATCCATTTTTGTTAGAGATCAGATAGAAGAGTTCTGTTTGCTGCAAATGATTTGCAAGACATATACGCACAAAATATATGGGGTGGCGAATTTAAGAAATGCATGGTTTGTCCTCTAGAAACGGTCAAACTTCACTAAATTTTAGGAAAAAATATATTTTCAAAAGCATGTTTTTTGTCGCTCCTGACTTTATTTTTAGTTCATTCTTCATGAAATTTTCAATTTATTGTTATGTTTGAAAGGGCCTCACAATTAAAAAGTTTAAAAATGAATGAAAAGGTCAAGGTCATATAACGATAATTGTGTTTATATTCGGCCCCAAATAGCTCCAAAACTAAAAATATTTCTTTAAAAGTATATGTACAAAAGTTTTAGTTTTTGAGGAGCTCTTTCCAGTGATGTTTAGTTTTTGAAGATCGGACTTGATTTGGTCATTATACGGCAGTCCAAAGTTTGATCCTTTTTTGGAATAATTGTAAATCAGGTTTTATGCTTCAAATTCTGATACATAAGAATAAAAAGTTTGACTTGTGCGACTAACGTTAGTATACTTGATTGAACTATTTGCTGCTTTGCTAGGTACCTAACAGTAAAATTTTAATCAATTTTCTTTCTCATTTTGTCGCTAGGGGGCGCTTTTCTTGAAATCAATCTTTTGCTTATAACTCAAAAAGTTGAAGTCCGATTCGAATGCGGCTTTTTGCATTCTGTTCCCTGTTGATAGCCTAATGATATATGATAGGATTCGAGGGTCCGTGAGGCTGAAAGCTTTTGACCACGGAAGGTTGAATGTTCGAACCTTGCAAAAAAGACAAAAAAAAACAAACTGTGCAAATGAGGGTAGGTCTACGAAAAACCTATCCGTTTTTGTTAGAGATCAGATAGAAGAATTCCGTCTCCGGCATACCATTTAAAAGACGTATACACACAAAATATATGGGATGGCGAATTAAGGAAATGCGTGGTTTGTCCTCTAGAAACGGTCAAACTTCACTAAATTTTAGGAAAAATTAAAATTTCAAAAACATGTTTTTGTCGCTCCTGACTTTATTTTCTGTTCATTCTTCATGAAATTTTCACACGATATGTATTGTTATGTTTGAAAGGGACTCACAATTTAAAAAATAAAAAAGAATTGAAAAGGTCAAGGTCATATTACGATTATTGTGTTTTTATTCGGCCACAAATAGCTCCAAAACTAAAAATATTTCATTGAGAGTATATGAACAAAAGTTTTAGTTCTTAAAGAGCTCTTTCCAGTAATGTTTAGTTTTTGAAGATCGGACTTGATTTGGTCATTATACGGCAGTCCAAAGTTTGATCCTTTTTTTGGAATAATTGTAAATCAGGTTTTATGCTTCAAATTCTGATACATAAGAATAAAAAGTTTGACTTGTGCGACTAACGTTAGTATACTTGATTGAACTATTTGCTTCTTTGCTAGGTACCTAACAGTAAAATTTTAATCAATTTTCTTTCTCATTTTGTCGCTAGGGGGCGCTTTTCTTGAAATCATTCTTTTGCTTATTACTCAAAAAGTTGAAGTCCGATTCGAATGCGGTTTTTTGCATTCTGTTCCCTGTTGATAGCCTAATAATATATGATAGGATTCGAGGGTCCGTGAGGCTGAAAGCTTTTGACCACGGAAGGTTGAATGTTCGAATCTTGCACAAAAAAAACAAAACAAAAAAACTGTGCAAATGAGGGTAGGTCTACGAAAAACCTATCCGTTTTTGTTAGAGATCAGATAGAAGAATTCCGTCTCCGGCATACCATTTAAAAGACGTATACACACAAAATATATGGGATGGCGAATTAAGGAAATGCGTGGTTTGTCCTCTAGAAACGGTCAAACTTCACTAAATTTTAGGAAAAATTAAAATTTCAAAAACATGTTTTTGTCGCTCCTGACTTTATTTTCTGTTCATTCTTCATGAAATTTTCACACGATATGTATTGTTATGTTTGAAAGGGCCTCAAAATTTAAAAAATAAAAGAATTGAAAAGGTCAAGGTCATATTACGATTATTGTGTTTTTATTCGGCCACAAATAGCTCCAAAACTAAAGATATTTCATTGAGAGTATATGAACAAAAGTTTTAGTTCTTAAAGAGCTCTTTCCAGTAATGTTTAGTTTTTGAAGATCGGACTTGATTTGGTCATTATACGGCAGTCCAAAGTTTGATCCTTTTTTGGAATAATTGTAAATCAGGTTTTATGCTTCAAATTCTGATACATAAGAATAAAAAGTTTGACTAGTGCGACTTATATACTTGTTTGAACTATTTGCTGTTTTTGCAATTTTGTTTCTAATTTTGCCGCTAGAGGGCGTTTTGCTTAAGATCACTCTTTTGCTTATAACTCAAAATGTTTAAGTCTGATTGAAATGCGGTTTTCAGCATTTTGTTCCTTGTTGACTGCACCACAGAATGTGATAGATTTCAAGGGACAGGGTATGGGAAAATATTTGCGCTAGAAGAGTTTGAATGTTCTAACATTGCAAAAAAAAAAAAACTTTGCAAATGAGAGTAGGTCTTCAAAAACCTTTTCGTTCTGTTTCATATTGAAAATTGTGGCTGAGTTGAAATAAAGTGCTCAAGTTGATTAGGTTAAAAGCGAAAACCGAGATACCGCTTGCGGTTCTAGTTTTAATTAGAATCTTGGTTAAGTTTCCGTACCACCTCACTTTTTCACTGAACCCCTTAAGGTATTGTTTTGAAACTTGGAATACTTATATATGACCACCACCCCAACTTGTAGGCAAGAGGGGATAACTCTGTCATTTTTTATGACCAAGTTATGCCCCCTTTTTCAACTTAGAATCTAGGTTACTAGAACCCATTGATGTTTTTCTTTGAAACTTGGTGTACTTATGTTTGACCATCACCCCTGCCTTTG
>CM037786.1:7396734-7446734 GCA_021229015.1 Solen grandis | reverse complement strand
GAACTCTTGAACTTAATTTCCAGCCCCAAGTGCTATATGTATTTCATACGTATCGGTCGAGAGGTGTGTGAAGTTAGCGCGTAGATCGTAGATCGTAAATCAACACTATAACTAATTTTCTTTGTCGACCTGGGTCGTAGATCGTAGCTCAACCATTAAAATAAACCAATATAAATGGTTGAGCTGGGTCGTAGATCGTAGCTCAACCATTCAAATAAACCACTATAAATGGTTGAGCTGGATCGTAGATCGTAGCTCGAACATTGAAAACTTTCATGGAATGGTTGAGCTGGGTCGTAGATCGTAGCTCAACCATTGAAATAAACCAATATAAATGGTTGACTTGGATCGTAGATCGTAGCTCGACCATTGAAAATGTTCATGGAATGGTTGAGCTGGGTCGTAAATCGTAGCTCAACCATTCAAATAAACCATTATAAATGGTTGAGCTGGATCGTAGATCGTAGCTCGACCATTGAAAATGTTCATGGAATGGTTGAGCTGGGTCGTAGATCTTAGCTCAACCATTCAAATAAACCAATATAAATGGTTGAGCTGGATCGTAGATCGTAGCTCAACCTTTGAAATAAACCAAAATAAATGGTTGACCTGGATCGTAGATCGTAGCTCGACCACTGAAAATGTTCATGGAATGGTTTAGCTGGGTCGTAGATCGTAGCTCAACCATTCAAATAAACCATTATAAATGGTTGAGCTGGATCGTAGATCGTAGCTCGACCATTAAAAACTTTCATGGAATGGTTGAGCTGGGTCGTAGATCGTAGCTCAACCATTGAAATAAACCATTATAAATGGTTGAGCTGGGTCATAGATCGTAGCTCAACCATTCAAATAAACCATTATAAATGGTTGAGCTGGATCGTAGATCGTACCTCGACCATTGAAAACTTTCATGGAATGGTTGAGCTGGGTAGTAGATCGTAGCTCAACCATTGAAATAAACCAATATAAATGGTTGACCTGGATCGTAGATCGTAGCTCAACCATTGAAATAAACAAAAATAAATGGTTGAGCTGGATCGTAGATCGTAGCTCGACCACTGAAAATGTTCATGGAATGGTTTAGCTGGGTCGTAGATTCCGCGAACAAAAATTTTCCGACAGCAGCTTTTCCGACGAACAAGATTCCCGACGACTACAAAATTTCCCGACGGAAACTTTTCCGACGAATGAGATATTCCCGACAAGTACAAAGATTTTCGAAGGAAACCCTTTTCCCGACGAAAACATTTTTTTCCGACAAATGCAATTTTCCCGACGAGTACAAAAATCCCGACGAAGATAAAAATATTAACAAAATACAATTTTCACAACTAATACTAAATTCCCGACATATAATTTTTCCCGACGAAAAGAAAATTTCCCGACTGAAACTTTTCCGACGAATGAGATATTCCCGACAAGTACAAATATTTTCGAATGGAAACTTTTCCCGACGAAAGCATTTTTTTCCGACAAATGCAATTTTCCCGACGATTACAATAATCCCGACAAAATACAATTTTCACAACTAATAATAAATTTCCGACATATAATTTTTCCCGACGAACAAAATATTTCCCGACGGAAATTTTTCCGACGAAAGCATTTTTTTTCCCGACGAGTACAATAATCCCGACGAAGATAAAAATATTAACAAAATACAATTTTCACAATTAATACTAAATTCCTGACAAATTTTTCCCGACGAATAGCTCTAAATTTTCCGATAATACAATAATCCCGACAAAGAAGACAAATATATAACTAGTTTACGACTAATACTAAACAAAAAGCGAGAGATATTTTTTCCCGACAAGTTTTTTCCAGACGAGTACAAAATTACCGACGACGACTAAAATACGATCTACGATCCAGATCAACCATTAATCTTGGTTTATTTCAATGGTTGAGCTACGATCTACGACCCAGCTCAACCATTCCATAAACATTTTCAATGGTCGAGCTACGATCTACGACCCAGCTAAACCATTCCATGAACATTTTCAATGGTCGAGCTGCGATCTACGATCCAGGTCAACCATTTATTTTGGTTTATTTCAATGGTTGAGCTACGATCTACGATCCAGCTCAACCATTTATATTGGTTTATTTGAATGGTTGAGCTACGATCTACGGACCAGGTCAAACATTTATTTTCGTTAATTTCAATGGTCGAGTTACGATCTACGATCCAGCTCAGCCATTCCATCAACATTTTCAATGGTCGAGCTGCGATCTACGATCCAGGTCAACCATTTATTTTGGTTTATTTCAATGGTTGAGCTACGATCTACGATCCAGCTCAACCATTTATATTGGTTTATTTCAATGGTCGAGCTACGATCTACGATCCAGGTCAACCATTTATTTTGGTTTATTTCAATGGTTGAGCTACGATCTACGATCCAGCTCAACCATTTATTTTGGTTTATTTCAATGGTTGAGCTACGATCTACGACCCAGATCGACAAAGAAAATTAGTTATAGTTTCGATCTACGATCTACGATCTACGCGCTAACTTCACACACCTTCGGTCGAGCCAATTAGCACCCTACCTGTGATGTTCGCTGGCGATTTAATTGCAACCTGCTGTGCAACGTGTTTTTCACACATTGTGAGATTGGCACTGGCATTTATTAATTTTTATTAAAGCATTTTTTTCTAAATGTTACTTGTGTCTTTTGAGCTAATATTTATGTTATCTGATTGTGCTATATTTTTGGACACTTCACAATATTTTTTTTCTGCAAAATAAAAATGTAAACGGAGTATGCAGAAAATGTTACGACTTGCACGTTGGCCGACGTATGTGTACATGTACGTGAACGAAATGAATACCATCGTTGAGGTTTGTGCTTTCATAATTGATTTTGTCAGCTACTGTTTTATGGATTTATATTTTATTTAAAGAATAAAAGAATGATATATTGTATATGTACGATTTAAAAAAAAAAAAAAAGGTTTCGTTCTCCTTCACTGTATATTGACACATGGTAAGGAGCGGAATCCGACATAATATGATTACGAGGGTCGTAACTTTGTATTTATGTATGCTACCATCATATCCTATGCACGGTTGCTTTTTGACAATGATTTGTTAAACCAGATGTTAAATAAATACAAATTGATCGAACCGTGCATAGAATAAAATGGGAGCATACATTTGTTCAATGTTACGACCTCCGTAATCAAGTGATGTCAGATTCTGATCCTTACCATGTTCATAATACAGTAAAGTGGGGCTAAAACGTTATTCTGCTGTTCTAGTGCCAGTGCAGAAAACACAGAATGAAGAAAAGACAACCATTTATAATTGAGGTAATCTGGCTCCCTGCATGTAACGTAGTGGTAGGGACAGGTAATCCAGATATGCACACACGTTTTCTCCCTTAAAAATTCACGCGATATAATAAGATAACAAGAACTGTCCCTTAGAATTCCGCCACTTTTTAGTTTAAAGATGTGTTAACCAAAGAGGGCTATAACTTGCATTAAATTTGGTCAAGCGTTACAGTGATCTTTGAGGTAAGACGGGATAGGCAAAAAAACTCGAAGAATCGCCATATTCGAGGAACCATTCAGATGTCAAAATTTAATGTTGGCATTTGCTGATACATGTACTTAAATACATTGTGTTTGTTATGTTAACCCTTTCCTATAGAGGACACCATGAAAAGACCTATGCGAACAGCATAAAACCAGATCAGTCTGCGAGTAACTCGCAGGCTGATCAGGTTTTATGCTGTTCGCTGCTCCTCAGTGGTCTGGAAATGGGGATTTTGTAAATAAATTTGGTAAGGTTTAACTGTGGTTTTCTGCAGATCAGGCTTTATGTGATACCTATTGAGGACGTCAAAATGAGTATATATGAGGGAAAGGGTTAAGCCTTTAAAATCATGCGACGCCTAGGATTTAAGGTAGTTTGGAATCAAGATAGATAACTCGAACAAGCTTATCAGGGTAAAAACTATCGCCAATTCACTCCCTTGTGTACTTTTGGTTTTATTATTATCGTGAAAAAATATATAAATAACATCGTCGTTGTTACTTAAACCCTGTGCATTGAACACATATTATTTGACTTTGTAGAATTGACAATGAATTGTTATAAATTGACTTTATGATTTAAAAAAAATACATGACTGAAAAATGGTGGGTGCACATTAAAATTTTCAAATATTTTCAAAAGTAGCATGGTGACATATTCATTTTTTTAATATATTATGGTGGCAAATATAAAATAATCTAAATTTTGGTGAACTTTTATCATGTTTTTTAATTTTTTTTTTTTTTAATTTAGTAATTTAATAAAGCATATACATTCCAAAAATCAAGCTTTTTAACTAGAAATTGTATATGAGAAATCTGGTATTCGTTGCATTGGATGTCTTGTTTTGTGTTTTCAAACCCATCTAATAAAAGACATTAAAGTGTATAAAAATAATCATATACTGAAGTCACTTTTGTTAAACCGCTATTTTGAGTTTTAAATTGAAAGCCATTGATATAGTGAAATATGTGTATTTTCGAAAATTTGATAACGTCTATTCTAAGCATTTCAACAAAACTCTATTTGTACATAGAAAGAAAATTTAATGCAAGTTTACCATTAATGTTTGCATTTCTTATATGCACGTGTTTTTCTCATCTGCAGTAGATATTCACAACTCCCTCACCATAGATTTATTCTTTATTAGATTCATCAATTCAAAGTCTGGACTTCAGCTTGCCAAAATAGTCTTAAAGCATCAACCTCGTGCTTTTTACTGTTTATTGTCCTTCTGGGTTGAATAGTAATAAGTAATAATAGTAATAATTGACAGCACGAGGTATTTATTTGTGACCAAGAGGGTGCTGGAAGATACTGTTTTGAAATGATCTGTCTCAACATGGGCTTAATTAAAATCTTAGAGCCCTAAAAGCCATCAATTTCATCAAAGTCATACACATAACGTCACAATATAAGCTTTTAAAATGTCAAACAATGGAAATCTTAGGGGCACACTGACATGTTATGACATGTGACAGAAGTTCTTTTATTTCCTCCCCTTGATAATTTTGCTGTCATGAATTATCTCCCCTGAAAAATAAAAAAAAGTGACTCTCTCCATTTTTCTACGGTAAAGTTTAGATTTTTTCATGAAATTTGAAACAGAATCATATATAATGCATCTTTCTACCGTGATTTTGTCTTATAAATTAAATTCAGTATTTCATATTCACAGAAAATGTATATTTCCTATAGGCTTCAATGTTAACTTAAATACAGATTATCTCCCCCAAATTAGATAAAAGTTGGAAAAAAAACTCTTGAGAAATATTTTCATTTTTGAATGTCTTCAAAGTGTCAAAGTTTCATAGAATATTACCATCAGTGGCAAGATATGAAGTATGGCTATTAGGGTGCTATTACCTTAAGTGTTCCGAATGTATACACGTTCCACAAATGAAGTCTCACATTGTGGTTGGCCTAGCTGGGACTATAGGTCTGGGCCCTAGTTCTTCAGATGTATACATGACCTTTCCGTTCGACGACAATTTGCCTTTCGACTGGTAAATCAGCAATATTCCATTTACCCTTGACTTTCTAACATGTTTCCTTGGAACATTTTATATTATTCAAACAGTGACACGTGTTCATATAAGTTCACGTTAATGCTTCTGGCGCTGAATTATATACATGTACTTGACACACTCCATCCTGGCTAAATACCGTTGAAATGTCACTTAATCTCTCTGTTTTACCAAATTTCATGAATCACAGGCTTCTATTGGTAAGACATGAGTGGCTGCTGGGCCATTTCCAACAATGACTGGGTGTTGCTATAGTGATATATCTATTCATTGAAGACCTCTCTGTTTTTGTCATCATCACCCGATATTTTCTCGTACTGTGTTGTCTTCGTACACTGATACAACCTGTAATAAGATAGGTAAAAGATCAGTATTTATTGACATTAATTGAATTCCCCTAATTACTCCGTGTATTATGGTTTTGCAACAATAAACCAATGTGTGTGTTGTGTGTGTGTTGATAATGTGTATCTGTTTCTAATACGGAAAAAAATCTATCTATATTACATGTTGAAACACCACCTGAACGTATGAATACATTTACTAGTTTTTCATTCAAAGACGCTGTTAATCCTATACATGAATATGCATGAATATACAGTAGAACTTCGAAATACCGAAGTTGAAGGGACATCGGAACTTCGACTTTTGTATGGGGCTATCTCAACGGTCTTTGAATTAAAGTCTAGATAAGGCTTCGTTGCATCAACTTTAGGTCGTAAACGTAATTTAATACAAATGTACATGCATTTACGTTAAAAATGCAGCTTTCGTGTAATTAACACCTGTCATACATGTACAGGTAAAATCATCAACTTCGTAGCAGTCGAGGCAGCCGTTAATGTGTAAAAAATATTATCCCGCAGTCGAAGTTATGAAAAGAGACAAGGGGCATCGACTTATTAATGGTAAAATGTACTCGAATTATTATGTCCGGACCGCAGCAAAAACTTACTTACCCAAGAAATATGGCGGCTATAATTGAGAAGCCGCCCATCACCCAAAACACAAAGCTGTTGGACACGGCCACTGTAGCGGCGTATATATCATTCTCAGATAGTGACGCCACCAAATAACTCGTCACCACCACCGTGGCTATACTGGAGAACAAGAAACCTGCACGAAGCAATTTAAAACCTCGAAATGATTTGCTAAAATGGCTACCAAATCAAATTAAAACAAGAGGCCCATGATGGCCCTAAATCGCTCACCTGAGATAAATAGGTTGACCCAAGGAACATCTGTACCAATTTATTTTAAAATCTGGCCAGTAGTTTTGAAGAAGATGATTTTTAAAGTTTTCATATTTTTTTCTTTTTGTTGCCATGGCAACCAGAGTTCTATATGGATCAAGTTTATTTTAGGAACTTTTGTGAATGTTGACCCAAGGATCATTCCTGCCAAGTTTAATCAAATTCTGTCCAGTGGTTTCAGAGGAAATGTTGATTAAAGTTTTCCCTATATACATATAAGGCAAATAAGCCCCGCCCCTGGCGGCCATGTTTTTTACGGATCGGAATAATTTTAGCAACTTTGGTAGAGGTTGACCCAAGGAACATCTGTACCAATTTATTTTAAAATCTGGCCAGTAGTTTTGAAGAAGATGATTTTTTAAGTTTTCATTTTTTCTTCTTTTTGTTGCCATGGCAACCAAAGTTCTACATGGATCAAGTTTATTTTAGCAACTTTAGTGTAGGTTGACCCAAGGATCATCCCTGCCAAGTTTAATCAAATTCTGTCCAGTGGTTTCAGAGGAGATGTTGTTTAAAGGTTTCTCTATATACATATAAGGCAAATAAGCCCCGCCCCTGGCGGCCATGTTTTTTTACGGATCGGAATAATTTTAGCAACTTTGGTAGAGGTTGACCCAAGGAACATCTGTACCAAATAAGTTTGAAATCTGGCCAGTAATTTTGAAGGAGATGATTTTTAAAGTTTTCAAATTATTTTTCTTTTTGTAGCCATGGCAACCAGAGTTCTTCATTGATCAACTTTATTTTAGCAACTTTTGTAGAGCCTCACCCAAGGAACATCCCTGCCAAGTTTCATTAAATTCTGTCCAGCGGTTTCAGAGGAGATGTCGTTTAAAGCAAATTGTTGACGACGGACGACGCACGACGGACGACGCACGACTAACAACGCACGACGACGGACGCCGGACGAAGGGCGATCACAAAAGCTCACCTTGAGCACTTTGTGCTCAGGTGAGCTAAAAACGTTCAACATTTGAAACAACAAGATTCCAACACTCACTATTGTCCGCGGGATTGTCCCCACTTCAACTTCAATGCATTACTCTTCAACGCCTCTTTGGGCATCTATTAAAGATCTCAGTGCCTTTCCATAAAACTCGCTAGATTTAATCTCAAAGGGTGGTCGTTTCCGAAAAAAAATATTCATTACATTTTTTTCTTTAAGTAAACTCAATAATAAAGCCCTTTTCTTTAAGTAAACTCAATAATAAAGCCTGGTCAACCAGTCCTGGAACTACCCTTTTATGCTGGGCGCTAAAGCAAGGGAGCTATATCAATACCATTATGTCGCGGTCGGCGATCGAACTAAATGATTTTGATGCGTTATTATAAACAGAAACTTGGTCGCTTTTTTTTTCGAACACGACATATTCACAAAACTAAAGTCAGAGTAATTAAAGTTTCGAGTAGTACAGGTGACGCTTTGCATTCAAACAAACGGGCGCCATTTTGTTGACCTAGTTTCTATTTTTAGTAACAGGCGGCCATTTTTGTTTCTATTTATAGTAAGTCATTTGCATATAAGCATTTTAGGGTATGACGCGTAGTGGCCATGTAGTAGGCGGCCATTTTATTTCTTATGTGTGTATTGCGCATGGTTGGTGGCCATTTTGGATTATAGTATGACATCATAGGCTATATTTAGAATGAAATGATCTATAGTTAGAATGACCTTATCGGTAGAATGACCTCATATTTGTCTCAATGATGTACAGAGCTGACTTGTACATTCAACCTAGGGCTTGATCATGGGCATTGAGGTCAGGTCCTTAGCCCTAGGAGATAAAATAAATGTATAAATATGTAATATAGATAATAAGAAAAACTCAATAAATACATAAGTCAAAATAAAATGATACATTATTTTCAAAGAGAAATACTTACGATGTGAACAGTTCCCTATTTCCCAAGAGAATGAATACAATTCCGGTAAATACTATAATGTGCTTTCCATTTTTGGTCAAAGTGTTTCCGGTCTCTATTTTAAGTCCAAGGCGTGAGAATGTAGTCTGTGTTCATGGGAACCTCACTGAGAAATGTCATTCACTTTTCCCCAATACCAGAACTCCGGTAAGAACATGAAGTGGCTTCCAACTGTAAATTCCGGTAAGAACATGAAGTGGCTTCCAGCTGTGAAAGTCATTAAATGCATGGACCTTAAGAATCATGTCTGAACATGTACTCTGTGATCATGGGAACCCTACTGTGAAAGTTATTCACTTTTCCCCAACACCAGATCTCCGGTAAGAACATGAAGCGGCATCCAGCTGTGAAAGTCATTAAATGCATGGCCTTTTTTTGTGTATAGGAATTTTATTATTTTGATTTTAGAAATCACTTTATTGATATTGTTTTAGTGCGAATTAAGTCTAAACACATAGATGATTGATCCGATATCGATTATTTATCGATTGTTGTTTAAATTGAAAAATCATTATGTTCCCTTTTTTCCCCATTAACATTTAGTCATTGGAACATACAAATAGTAACTAGCTTAAAAAATCTGCTGATTTGATTTTCAATCGAATTATTGTCAATTATCGATTTCATTGATTTCCCAAAGGAAGGAAGAGAACAGCTCGTTATACAGGGCTGGCAAACCACAGCACACCTAGAGGAAAAGAACTGGAAATATTGCCGCCACGCGAAACATGGAGGAAAACAGGAGACATGGCCGCCGGGAAATATATTTGTAGGCACTTTGCAGTAGGGAGGCGCAATAAAAAAAATATAGCGTTGTTTCTGCTGTCCAACGATGAACACGTCCCTGTATACGGCTACTACCTGGACCAGGCAGTTTTCGACATAGGCGGAATAGAGAGGCTGCGAGTCTATGGAGAAAAGTTTGTATGCTATCTGGGACAACACAAAACAGCCCCCACTTCGGAAAACCAAACAACCGAGCGAATGGCCAGAATAGAGGTGGAAGAGAGAGTGGACAAAAACTCTTCTGCAGAATGCTAGACTAGACGACTACAAAGAAGAAAAATGCACACACACACAACACACCACACTCCACGCACGCACACATTTTTTTCTGCGGGCCCTATTTTCGTCCCAACCGACGCAACGGAGAGCCCGGCTGACGGGTTTTACTATAGCGAATTACGGAAGCTACCGCGTTTCGACAAGTTTTTTGTAGTACAGCTCAATAGGTATACTAGGATAGCACCCACTAGGATAGCACCAGAGGTTGTTTTTTGTAGTACAGCCTACTAGGATAGCACCGCAAGCTAGGGATAGCACAAGAGGGGTTGTGTTTGGTAGCTGAATTTTTTTCTGTTAGAGAAAAAACATATACCAAGCATAGAGCAACCCGTATGGCTACAACAACAATGGCAGTACAAGCTTCATTCAAGGTGATGGGGGTACGGTCCGAGAAGTCCATGGCCACCCATCTGCTCCTCGAAAACGCGCACGACAGCAACCGACTACATGGCCGGAAACTTGGGACGCACCCACCTACTCCCCCCTAGGGGGACTTCCGACGTTTGTCGACGACGTGTACGTGTTTGGGTACATGCGGCGCGAAGACTGTGTATCTCGAGCCGGCCACCTATACTGCGGAACCGTCCTCTCCAGGACATCGTCGCCAGGATTTCTACCGCCGTGCGCGAGAGCATGGGGAAGGACCCAAATGGGAAATCTCGAGGCCACATACATGCGAACATAATCCACACGCTTCCAACCCGAAAAACGTTGAAGGCAGCGCTATCCTGGAGACGATCGCTCGGATCGAGTCCTGCACCAAGAAAAAGGCGCTGGCGAAGTGGCGAGAGCTGTACCCGAGGACCGAACCGGCCGGCGTCTTCGTGGCAAAGGTGAACGTTTCCGAGATCCCTATGGGCGAGCTGCAAGCATCCTTGCCGGCCTTCAAACGCCTGCTGTTGGCACACGGATATGGCCTCTACTGCATCGACTACATGCAGGACTTCTCGGGGGCCCTAGACCGGAAAGCGCTCATGGACTACCTATGCGAGTTCAAAGGGTTCCGCGAGCAAGGCGACCTGGCCACCGCAATGCGAACGGCAACTGCCACGATCTTGGCGAACACCGACAGCGTAGGAAGCACGTTTGTACCTGGGTGCGAAGCGAATCCGGCTACACGGTGCGCACAAAGCTGTACAACAAGGTTGTATCGAACTTCGAGGCGGGTTCGATCCGAGAGCCCATTGGCAAGCACTTGGCCGACTACGTCGACTGCCCGAATGACTACCTGCGGTGCATCCTCTTGCATCCCGACGTACAGGCACGCGGATGCACCCATATCGAAGTCTCTCTGTATGCCTGCCGAAGGCGGAAACACACAGCCAAAGAGGTGGAGGGAGAGGATTTGGCCCTTGTCTGTCCCAGGAAAAAAGAAGGCTTGTTCTTTGTCCAGCCACAAACAAAGCAGTGGGAGAAACTTTCTACGTGCTTCGACCGGTGTCTTGTCTTGGCTGACCGGCCACAGGGATCGATATTCGTCGCCTGGTATGCGTACACTACAACGGGTAGGGTCTCGGGAGTTCGGGGGACGGCCCACCAGAGCCAACGTGGACAATGACGCAACTTAGGAAAGGGCCGTGGAATGAGCCGCGGCCGACTTCGGCTTCCGAGCGTGTCCAATCTTTCGGGTCGAAATCTTGGAGGTGAACAAGGAGGGTATGGAGCTGGGCCCTCTCTGATGCTACACCAAGGACGCCGATGCTGGCACGATTTTGGCAGCCAGCAAGAGGCCAACACAACTACACACGAAAGGCCCAGGTACTTCGACCATCTTGCCACCCATCGGCAATGGTAGAATGGTTTTGGGGCCAAAAATGCATGCATGCGTGACTCTCGCCTACGAAATAAGAGGTCCAAGTGCAAGGCCGCAAAATATATTGAGATGTCCAGTGATTTTAGAAGAGGTGTCGTTTTCAAGGCCATAATTTTCACAATCTTGGTAAGTGTCTATAATCTAAACTCCGGGCCTCATGGGTTTTGACATGATAAATTTTGAAGGTTTTCCTACATTACTCTATGTAAAATAAGTGTCCCCTGGGGCAGGCCTAATTTTGACCCAGGGCTATTATTTTAACAATCTTGGTAAGGGTCCATAAGATGATGCTACACACCAAATATCTAAGCTCCAGGCCTTATGGGTTTTCACAAGAAGAATGTTGAAGGTTTTTTATTAATTCTATGTAAAAAGTGACCCTGGGCGGGCCTAATTTTGACCCCAGGGCCATAATTTTAACAATCTTGGTAATGGTCCATAAGATGATGCTTCACGCCAAATATCTAAGCTCCAGGCCTTATACTTTCTTACAAGAAAATTTTTAAGGTTTTCTTATTATAACTCTTGGTAAAATCATGTGACCCTTGGGCGGAGCCAATTTTGACCCCAGGGTCATAATTTGAACAATCTTGGCAGGATGATCCTTGGGTCTAACCTTCACCAAAAGTTGCTAAAATAAAGTTGATCCATGTAGAACTCTGGTTGCCATGGCAACAAAAAGAAAAAAAAATGAAAACTTTAAAAATCATCTTCTTCAAAACTACTGGCCAGATTTTAAAATAAATTGGTACAGATGTTCCTTGGGTCAACTTCTACCAAAGTTGCTAAAATTATTCCGATCCGGAAAAAAACATGGCGGCCAGGGGCGGGGCTTATTGCCTTAATGTATATAGAGAAACCTTTAAACAACATCTCCTCTGAAACCACTGGACAGAATTTGATTAAACTTGGCAGGGATGATCCTTGGGTCAAAATTCACAAAAGTTGCTAAAATAAAGTTGATCCATGTAGAACTCTAATTGCCATGGGAACAAAAAGAAGAAAAATATGAAAACTTTAAAAATCATCTTCTTCAAACTACTGGCCAGATTTTAAAATAATTGGTACAGATTTCCTTGGGTCAACCTCTACCAAAGTTGCTAAAAAATTTCCGATCCGTAAAAAACATGGCCGCCAAGGGCGGGGCTTATTTGCCTTATATGTATATAGGGAAAACTTTAATCAACATTTCCTCTGAAACCACTGGACAGAATTTGATTAAACTTGACAGGAATGATCCTTGGGTCAACCTTCACAAAAGTTCCTAAAATAAACTTGATCCATATAGAACTCTGGTTGCCATGGCTACAAAAAGAAAAAAAATATGAAAACTTTAAAAATCATCTTCTTCAAAACTACTGGCCAGATTTTAAATTAAATTGGAACAGATGTTCCTTGGGTCAACCTATTTATCTCAGGTGAGCGATTTAGGGCCATCATGGGCCTCTTGTTAAAATCTATTTTTAGCTCCTGTGACCTAGATTTTTGACCAATCAAAATAATTTTAACAACTTTGGTAAAAGGCCCCATAATGAATATTCCTGTGAAGTTTTATTAAAATCCAGTGAGTAGTTTAGAAGGAGATGTTGTTTAAAGAAATTGTTGACGACGGACGCACGGACGCACGCACGGACAAAAGGCGATCAGAAAAGCTCACCATGAGCACGTTGTGCTCAGGTGAGCTAAAAATTAAGTATACCCACGAGCTTACAACCCCCGCATAATTATGATTTGGTACTTCTTGATCCCTGAAATTAAAACACATAAACAATCGACATATTAACTGATTTTCACCAAAGTAGAGTGTTATAGGGTGAAAAATATGAAAATATATATATATATATATATATATATATATATATATATATCAATACAATTTACGTTATATTTCCATTTCTTTATTTTATTTCAAACTCCTTAAACATTCAGTTTTGAGTGTTTTAACCCTTAAATTATCACTACACAAAGGGAAATAACTAGTTTGCATCTTAATATCTTGATTCTCTTTCTTAGTCACGTGACATGGCTCAATCAAATGCTATATGTTCAAATTTGAATAAGGCGCCATTTTTGTTAAGATTCAGACTATTCTGGAATAACTAATTGTTATTCAGGTAATTATTGTTTTGATATAATTTTGGATGCTTATTAATAATATTCTAGTCATTTATGTGCACTTGGCTAAATATATAGTTAGTATGGATTAGTATAATTTCTTTTTCATTGTCATCTTAAAAGCTCGGGACGGCTATGCCTGAGTTTTTATTCTATTTATAGATGTTGTTTACATTTATACACGTGTCTCCTAATGTATGAAGTTTTTTTTTTTTATGAATGTTATTTTTGATTGTAGATTGATGTTAATACACGGCATTAAACTAGAGAAAACATAAATACGATTTTGTCATCGGAACCCACTTACCAGTTCTTAAACGGGTTGACTGGGCCCCTTTAACAACTTATATAACACTTATCATGCTGTTTTGTTGGTGCGAAGAAAGGGTGCGAATTTGGCTAGAAAATCTTATATCGTTATTTGATTTTCTATATCGATTACAGATTACATATTAAATTCTTGTCGACTCTGAGGTCAAAATACACCGAATACAGGCTTAGGTTCCAATATCGAGCCACCTCTGACATAGTTATTCTCTACATATATATATCAGATTTGAGGTGAATTTTGAGCTGAAATCAAAATTCAAAAAAAAAAATAAAAAAAAAAATATATATATATATAAGGACAGATATCGAGCTTTAGTCAAATGCCGGCTCCTCTCTGACATCGATATTTACCACATATCATAATGTGAATATCGGCGAATTTCGAATCAGTACTAAGATTGAAATTCATAAAATTAATAAGGCCTATTATCGAGGTAGGTTTTCAATACAGAGCAAAATCGGACATCATTATTCATCATAAGAAATGCGAATGTCGCACTTGTGGCTTATTTCTAACCAGGTCTGGGAACGAAATTAAAAACATAAAATAAAAGCTGTGTACTACTACAAAGAGTTTACTATAAATATGCCTGTTTAGCCGTAAGAATAACATCATCTGTAACCCCTAGGCATGTGTAGTACATGATCAACAGGTAGTCTGTTTCAAAATACATTACACACTTTAATCACGATTTTATATAGGTGGTGTCACAATATTTTCATTTATATCAGACTATGCGAAAACTGTTCCTTCTTCACAGGACATTGCGACAGGTAAACACAAAATTTTTACCTGTCGCAACAAATGTTTACCTGTCGCAGCAATTTTTACTTGTTGCGACATATTTTTACCTGTTGCAATGTTTTAAACAGTATTTAGTAAGAACTTTTTGATATCTTGATTTCAGTCTCTTTATTGCAAGTATTTTACATTAATTTATCACCTAATTTAATGAATATTCATTCATTTTTTGCTATTTTTAGATTTTCTGTTTTACATATACACTGTCCTCATCAGCTGTTCAAAACTCACAAACATGTAAAAATGTGAGACCTGCAAAATAAGTACATATAGAGGAATAAACCCTACCCCATTACAAATAGAAATTATTTTTGCACAGACAAGATCATAAAATGCTATGCAATAACTAAAGTTCAGTCTGTAAGTTGTGTGACCATAATGAGTAAATAAGCCGAAAGCGTTATTGTCAGCTCTCTTCTTTGGTTCGTTGCTAGAACTAGCAGGAAATTTTCGACCGGCATAGCACCATCAGAATATCTAAATTCATTGACAACAAAATCAAGATTTAATTATTTACGATAATAAATATTGAAATGATAAAAATTGAACCTGATAATAAATTAAAACGGGTATGACTTTGTTAATTGATTATGGAAAGCGAATAAAAAGAAGAAAAAAACAAACAAGAGGGCCATGATGGCCCTGAAACGCTCACCTGAGTACCATTGCTACAACTGATTACAAGGTTTTTAAACAGACAAGAATTCTGATATAACTCAATCTTAAACATTTTAGCCCTGACAATACTACACACCAAATATATAAGCACTGGGCCTTATGGTTTCAGAGGAGAAGACTTAGTGCGGGGTCATTTATCTCCAAAGGGCCACCATTTTGAAAATCTTGATAATGAACCATTAGATGATGCTACATATGAAATATCCTAAGCTCTAGGCCTTATGGATTTATAGAAGAAGATTTTTAAAGTTTTTCCTATATAAATCTATGTAAAACAAGTGACCCATGGTGCGGGGGCATTTATCACCATAGGGTCATGATTTGTACAATCTTGGTAATGAACCATAAGATGATGCTACATACCAAATATCTAATCTCTATGCCTTATGGATTCATAGAAGAAGATTTTTAAAGATTTTCCTATATTCTATGTAAAACAAGTGACCCTGGTGCGGGGGCATTTATCACCTAGGGTATGATTTGACAATCTTGGTAATGAACCATAGATGATCTACATACCAAATATCTAACTCTAGGCCTAATGGATTCATAGAAGAAGATTTTTAAAGATTTTCCTATATAACTCTATGTAAAACAAGTGACCCCTGGTGCGGGGGCATTTATCACCGTAGGGCTATGATTTGTACAATCTTGGTAATGGCCCATAAGATGATGCTACATACCAAATATCTAAGCTCTAGGCCTTGCAGTTTTGCAGAAGAAGATTTTCAAAGTTTTGCATTTTTAAAATCTATTTTTAGCTCCTGTGACCTAATTATGCAATGGACCAGAACCATTTATACAACTTTAGTAGAGCTTCATCCAAGGAACATTCCTGCAAAATATTTTTCAAATTGGCCACGCCGTTTAGGAGGAGATGTTGTTTGAAGCAATTGTTGACGCCGGACGCACGGACGCACGCACGCACGGACGACGGACGCCGGACAAAAGGCGATCAGAAAAGCTCACCTTGAGCACGTTGTGCTCATGTGAGCTAAAAACAATCTTTCGTGAATGCATCGTCTGCTATGTTGTTGATTGTTTCCCGCATGGTTTCCATTACGAAAGATATAAAGTGATATAAATTATGTACATTGCGGGGAACCAATTCGCAATCGTTACTGCTTGGCCATCTCAGACAGCCGATAATCATTACATAATCGCTAAAAATAGCAAAGGAAACTGTTTTTCGAAGAAAGTGAAAGTAATTTTCCGAAAACGAAACGGTGCTGTATGGATTTTTTTCATCGGACATTGTGTCCGACAATAATAGGCGCTTTCGTCGGTCAAAATGGAAATATACCGGACATGTCCGACTGACCGACGGACATTCGCATTGACTGTTATATATACTGAATGGAAAACGTAGCTATGCACAAAATGTATATCATGTTTTAATACACTGGCAATAAAATCATAATACTATTTGCAACAGTTTGAAAGCACTCCACTTGATTTCATTTATTCAAATTTAATTGAAATTTTTACGCCATTTTTAGAACGAAAAGATAAACGTCACCAATAAAAAATCCACAAACTAACACTTGAAAATTCGATACGCAAACGTTACAGTCGATAATATTCATAACAACGACCAATCTTAATCTGGAATGTTAATCATTGGCTGAAGAAAGACGACAGTACATATTATTCATGTTACGTTGTTTTAGATAGATAGATAGATAGATAGATAGATAGATGGGGGAGGGTGGCGGAGACAGATAGACAGACAGACAGATCAGAATAACTCGTCGTAGTAAACAATATTTAATGAAGAGGACTAAAAGCGACTTTCAGTCTAAAGGAGACAGTGAAATAAATGATATATAAAGCATATGTGTATAACGCTTTGGCCGAAACAGGCCTCATTGTGCATATATGAGCAGTATTTGAATAAAATAACTATATAGTTGTCTAAAAAAACTGTAATTCAGCTATAATGTTTATTAAAATTCCGTGAATACGAAGCATATATTTCAGCTAGTTGTCATTTCAACAAACAATGTTGCGTAATTAACTTTTTTTTCAAAACCGTTAAAATATACATTTGGCATTGCCATCCTTAAGTACATATAGTTCAAAAGTGAAATAAAACAGCTACGCCGATTAAAAAAATGAATTCCATGTCGCATCTCTACTTCCGTAATGTAACGAGTCAACTGATAGTGAACCATTCAGTTATCGATCGAAATCCTGTTAGCTTTTGTCTCGTGAACTATTTTCAGATTATTATACTGAGAAGTCTATATCTTTTCTTTCACAAAGAGGAAAAACTTTTTGAATAAAGGTATCAATTTATTTAACATTATCTCTTGCTGGAATGGGTGTACTTGTTATACCTCATTTTAAATATTGAAACTATTGCATTGATGTATTATAACCACTAGTTGTGTTTAAAAAGTAATCTCAAATGCTTGTATTTCATGACATGTAATTACAAATAATACTAATGTATAATTTATTTTTAAATTCAATTCGGCAACAATAACATTTCAAATAACTCACAAAAAACAGTGCTTTCTTCAATTATTACAATACATAGTTCGCCAAAGCAGGGCCAGACAATTTCGTACAGAAAATAAGAAGAAAGTGTATTTCTGACAGCACTGCCTGAAAAGCATCGGTTGATATTTTTGTATATTTTCTGCATTCGTTTATCAGATGTGTTTCTAATAATGGATAATATACATATTTGTTTTAAATATTCATGTTGTAAAATTGAATCAATATTAACTCCGTTCTACTTTTGGTGCAAGTCTCTCTCTCCCCCTTGTTTGTCCTTTTGTTTGTGTGAATAAATACCCAATAAGTTCAAATCTGTATAAAACGTGTGTGTTAATATATATATATATATATATATATATATATATATATATTATCATTTATCATAAACGTTTGAGCTTTTTTTCATAATTAAACTAAGCTTAGTATGATCTTTTTTTCAGATGAAATCTCTTACAATCGTTATTGCGGCGGTATCTATATCTTATTCGTGGCAGAAAAATTATGTAAGTGTTAGCTGTTTGTAAAGTGCTCTTAAAATTGTTACTGTTGTAAATGAACAACTACAAACTATATGTAAAATAAACTAATCTAACGTTATAAATTCAAGTTTTATTTCCATTTTCAAATACAAGTTACTAAAATATTCATTAACAACCTGCATAAGTTTAAATTTTGAAATTTATATGTCTATTCATTCCTATATGGGCAAAATGTATCGGTTGTTGATATAAGCTTTGTGTTGGTAGTTGATGGAAAAAGATGCTGTTCAAAGGATGATGCTGATGGTGCATGCAATTCATGTAAACCAGGATATTTTGGGGGAAAATGTAGGAACATGTGTCCTGAAAGATGTCCGACATGTACAGATCATCCGAACGCTTCGAAATACCCGGCTATATATGCTAGTCGCGGATATTGTACTGACTACAAATTGGGCTACTTCTCCATGCCTGACCTGTATCACTGCCAAACACAGTGTCGTGCTGGATGTAAGACGTGCGTCTCATTTGACTCCCCGCCTACAATGTGCCTCCTGTACACCGGGCTAACACATTGTGTCTCAGTCTGACACAACTGGAAAATGTAAGGTCTGGCCGAGTAACTGTAGGGAATATTCCTCTAATGTCAGCTGTTCCGAGTGTAGTCTAGGGTACTATGGACCTGTTTGCAGCAGTCTATGTAATAGTGGGTGACGGGGTATGCACAGAAGGGTGTAATACAGATGGATTTATCCCCGGGGGTAAATGTGATGTATGTATGGACGGACGTTATGGTTCCGACTGTACAAGTGTATGTTCAACTAAATGCCATGGTCCCAGTGATAAGAAAACAGGTTTCTGTCCCAAATGTATAGATAATTTTGTCGGGAACATGTGTGAAAACTGTAAAGATGGATTTTATGGAGAACATTGCAATATTACATGTCCTGTGAACTGTGAAGATAGCAAGAGCAGCAAAACCGATGGTTTCTGTTTCCAGTGTAATGAGGGCTTCGCAGGAAACAACTGCTATGACTATTCTTCGCAAGTACGGAGATAACTGTAACAAACATGCCCAGTCAAATGTGAAGGAAAAACATGCGACTGAGGTTCTGGTGAGTGTGATGCGGGTGTTGGTCATTTTACCGGATCTAAGTGAGACCATTGTAACGATGGATACTTTCTGAATGCCGTAACCAATGTGGTCACAAATGAATCAACTTGCTATAAATGCGGAAGATGTGTAAGACTTGTCAGTCTTTAGACAATTGTACCAACTGTGTCACAGCGCATTTTGGTAACGAGTGTCAACAAAAATGTTCAGTAGGATGTATAAACAACTCTTACGAGTACAGCACAGGTATATGTACTTATAATTGTACCGTAGGATTTATCAGGGATAAATGTGATGAGTGTTCGCAACGAAAATATGGAATGAACTGTTCGCTGTCTTGTCCAGAGAATTGCATTTCCTGCAACCTTCCTCTGGAGAATGCATCCATTGTAATGGAAACTTCAGTGGTCCACATTGTGTAAACTGTTTAGATAGTATGTTTGGCATATATTGTATCCAGAACTGTCCAGAACTTTGCATGTTATGTAACCGTTCAACTGGGAACGACACTTAGTGTAACGGAAACTTCACAGGCCTATATTGTGAAGACTGCATAGTTGGTATATACGGTAAATACTGTAACCAGACCTGTTCAGAACATTGTAATCATTCTCAGTGTGACCGATATAACTCAAATTGTAGTTTTGGTTGCATTGAGGTTTTCTCTGGTCCTACGTGTGGGGAATGTGTTGAGGGAAATTATGGATACCATTGTAACGAATCTTGTCCAGAATATTGTTTTGGAGGAACGTGCATGAAATATGCTGGGAGTTGTTATAACTGTAGTGGAAATTAATTAATGGCTCGTTTGTATTAATGTTTCTTTTAGGAAGAATTGGACTGAAAATTGTTCAGTTAACTGTGCAGGTAGTCAGTGCAAAAGTCTAGGTAAAATTCGGAGTTCAAAATGGGTTGATCATGTAAGCGATCAAGACCAAGAAAGTAATAATGAATTCGTTGGTGAAATTGTTGCTGGAGGCATAGTCGGAACTCTGGTACTGCTTGGGGCGCCTGTCGTTTTAAATTGGTGTTTATCATTCGAAAAAGGTAATGTAATGCATTTTGTTATCTTTCGCTTTTTTCTTTCGTTAAATCATACGTATGACGAACTAACTGATATATTTTTCAGTATGACGTGTTGTGGCAAAATAATGGTAAACTATGTATAAATCTAGCAGTATTTGGATTCAATTCGCGGTAATTGGGGGTAATAATCCATTATCATTTCTTAAATTTGCTAAAGTATAGATTATTGTCTTGCCGAGGATACTAGTAATAGTAAATTGCGGGGATGTATTTCCAATGGCCATAATGTAATAAGTACTAATCTTTCTATCTCTAAATACTGCCAACTTCTCTGTCGAGTGTTATAGTTATGAACCCATCAGTATTAATCTATCTCTAAATACTGCCAACTCCTCAGTCGAGTGTTATAGTTATGAACGTTATAGTTATAACCCATCAGTATTGATCTATCTCTAAATACTGCCAACTCCTCAGTCGAGTGTTATAGTTATAAACCCATCAGTATTGATCTATCTCTAAATACTGCCAACTCCTCAGTCGAGTGTTATAGTTATGAACCCATCAGTATTGATCTATCTCTAAATACTGTCAACTCCTCAGTCGAGTGTTATAGTTATAAACCCATCAGTATTAGTCTATCTATCTCTTAATACTGCCAACTCCTCAGACGAGTGTTATAGTTATGAACCCATCAGTATTAATCTATCTCTAAATACTGCCAACTCCTCAGTCGAGTGTTATAGTTATGAACCCATCAGTATTAGTCTATCTATCTCTAAATACTGCCAACTCCTCAGTCGAGTGTTATAGTTATGAACCCATCAGTATTAATCTATTTCTAAATACTGACAACTCCTCAGTCGAGTGTTATAGTTATGAACCCATCAGTATTTATCTATCTCTTAATACTGCCAAGTCCTCAGTCGAGTGTTATAGTTATGAACCCATCAGTATTAATCTATTTCTAAATACTGACAACTCCTCAGTCGAGTGTTAAAGTTATGAACCACATCAGTAATTTATCATATCTCTTAATACTGCCAAACTCTCAGTCGATGTTATATTTATGAACCCATCAGTATTAGTGTATCTATCTCTAATAGCCAACTCCTCAGTCGAGTATTATAGTTATGAACCATCAGTATGATCTATTATCTTAATACTGCCAACTCTCATCGAGTGTTATAGTATAAAACCATCAGTATTAGTCTATCTATCTCTTAATACTGGCCAACTCCTCAGTCGAGTGTTATAGTTATGAACCATCAAGTATTAATCTATCTATCTCTTAATATGGAAACAGTCCTCAGTCGAATGTTTATAGTTATGAACCATCATGTATTATCTATCTCAAATACTGCCAACTTCAGTCGAGTGTAATAGTTATGAACCCATCAGTATAAATCTTCTCTAAATACTGCCACTCCTCAGTCGAGTGTTTAAGTTATGAACCCATAGTATTTATCTATCTCAAATACTGTCAATCCTCAGTCGAGTGTTATAGTTATGAACCCATCAGTATAATCTATCTCTAAATACTGCAACTCCTCAGTCGAGTGTTATAGTTATGAACCACTCAGTATAGTCTATTATCTCTAAATATGCAACTCCTCAGTCGAGTGTTATAGTTATGAACCCTCAGTATTAATCTAATCTCTAAATACTGCTATTTCCTCAGTCGAGTGTATAGTTATGAATCCATCAGTATTAGTCAGTATTCTTTAATACTGCCAACTCTCAGTCGAGTGGTTATAGTATGAACCATCAGTATTAAATCTATCTCTAAATACTGCCAACTCCTCAGGCGAGTGTTATTTATTGATCCCATCAGTATATAATCTATCTCATAATACTGTCCAATTCTCTCGTATGTATAGTATGAACCCATCAGTATTAGTCTATCTATCTCTTAATACTGCCAACTCCTCAGTCGAGTGTTATAGTTATGAACCCATCATTATTAATTTCTAAATACTGCCAATCCTCATCGTTGTTATAGTTATGAACCATCAGTATTAGTCTATCTATCTCTTAAATACTGCCAATCCTCAGTCGAGTGTTATGTTATGAACCCATCAGTATTTAGTCTATCTATCTTAATACTGCAACTCCTCAGTTCGAGTGTTATAGTTATGAACCCATCAGTATTGATCTATCTATCTCTAATTTTTGCCATTAATTTTTTAAAAACAAACATCTACGTACTTATTAGTGGCTGTTGTTTTATTTTTTTGTTGTAATTGTTTTGACTGATCAATGACTTTGAATAACTTCCGTTTTATCACGACGAGCTGTTACCCAGCTGATTAATGGGAAACATACATTTTACATCAGATGCTTGAACAACAGAATAAATTCATTTATATCTTTGATCATTGCAGTATTATTTTCTTTGTTGTTTTTCCTTTAACTCACAGGCATGGGTTAAATCTATAACAGGAATTAAAACAAAATCATGAGATGTTAGTTTTATGATAAATTTATTTGCATTACATTACAGACAGAGAGCGTGCTTCTTTACCAACATACGAAAGCCTGAGAAGCCATATCACATCTGATGGACTGTATTCTTCATTGGTCACAGAGGACATTTAACTAAGACACGGTTGTCATATCTTGAAGCCATTAAAGTATGAATAAGAAGTCGTCATTCGACATCAGAAAAAGGGAAGAGTTTAATAGATTATATAAATGACATAATGCAACATGCTATGAACCATTCTTTACTTGTCTTGATATTTTGGTACGTTTTCTGTGACTATAGGTGTGTCTACGTTGATTAGGTTTTCACACAACAATGTAGAGAGCGATGATATAGTCACCCGTGACTGTACAGTTTCTAATGGCTTCTTAAATTCTTCAGGTGATTTCCCGAAATTTCTGTGGTTTTCATATCACCTCTTTGAAATGTGGGGATACTGAGTTACTCTTGATCTTTTTAAAATGAAATATGTAAGATATCTGCTTGAATAACATTCCCTATTTCCATACCTATTTCTTAACCGTTTTATGTTATTTTTATTGTCCTCTGTGTAGAAGTTACATCGTTAAGCAAAACAACATTCTAAAGAATTTACAGTGTCTTGCAATTCCTTAATCAAACAGAAAAGGATTGAGGCATAATACTGTTCATTGCGGCTCTTTCTGTTTTACTTTAACTTCATGAAAAGTGACCTTCTAATTCTACTAGAATTTTTCTGTCTGTTGGGGTTTTATAGCTACTGCTGAATGGATTGTTATACATGAGTAATTCTATGCGAATATGGTCTCTTATCCCTTTGAGTTTGTGCAAAATCTTCTGTGTGGTACTGTATGGAAGGTTTTGATACTATCGAGTATGGCCAATTTCTGGATAATGTGACTTCGTGTGGTATCATGCTATTTGTCTTCGGTGTGAAACCGGGGTGAGGTAGTTCTTCGTCAGTCTCATATAGACAAAATGTCTTTAAATGACAGACAAATTCTAAATGACGTTTAACTCAAGCAAGCAAATACAATTATCATACATACCTTCTATTACTAAATTTTCTACACGTTTATGATCTCTTCGTCTATGGCATCGTCATCCGGTATCGTCTCGTAATGTAATGGTGTTTATGCACAGTAACACCTGCAATCATTTCAAATGGTTGCAATGTACAAGTTGAAGTGGGTACCGGTATCGGAGTTCATATCACTAACGTGATGTGTACCCCTATAAGACCAATTATGCATAATTTCAGCGAAAATGAACTAAGACAGTATTTAAATTACTAGTTACTTTAATGTCGCTTCGTGACAAAGAGCATCGCAAAATGTAAGCTACATGTATTGCTCTACTAAGTTGATCGCTGTATTCCAGGGAGCCTTTTCTTTTTAGATTATTAAATCATCTTATATGGATTATGACAAAACATTTCGCAATTACCTCCAAAAATGACGCTACAATGTATTCATATTATGTTTAATTTCTCACATATTAATTACAGTTGGTAGTAGTAGCTTTATTTTTTCAAACGTTGCATAATAGATCAAACAATCGCTATTTGACTACACGAGTGCTGGAAGGAAAACCTCCAGATGGTTTACGCTAAGTTGATTGCTTTACCCACATATCGTCCATTGAGAGCCAGAAGATGCTATCAGAATATGTAAAAAGAAGGGTGATAGCCCCTTCTGGCTTTCAGTGGGCGAATTTAATTTAAAAGCCTAATATACCTACCCAAGAAATATGGCGGCTATGACGGCAAAGCCACCCATCACCCAGAACACAAAGCTATTGGACACGGACACTGTGGCGGTGTATATACTATTCTCAGATAGCGACGCCACCAAATAACTCATCACCTCCACCGTGGTTAAACTGGAGAACAAGGATCCTGCACGGAAGAGACAGGACAACAAAATGGACACATCAAAATATACAATAATTGTAGTGTTATTATTCATGTATCCAATCAATACGCTTAATAAGATATGTACATTTAAGCATTATTTGCTAATCACCATGACGCGCTGATCCATGATAAATATGGTGTCCCATCTGAAGAAGAAATATACTTTTATGAACAAAAGAAAGAGTGCTTTTATACAATGAGGTTTAAGTTCTTAGTTTGAAATAAAGGGTTTGGGCGTTTGTATTTTAATTATACCTTGCTTGTCACTTGACGTGATGGTTGACATCATACCGCGAATCAAAGGGATGGTCAGTGCTGCGAATGTGGCTGGAACTGTTGCTGCAGGAATAAAAGTTCAGTAGACATTTTTAACTTACTGATGGATTGATAAGAGATGCTTAAGAGCTTAACAATCACTTAGAGAGGGGACTGTCACAAATAAAGACAGTCAGTATATTTGTTATTATAAACCGTATAGTTTTAATCAGGGCTGAATCTTGCATTAAAAGAAACATTAAATGAATACTCGTTTAAGTTAAACAGAATCGTTAAATTTATATCCCCTATTCAATGAGGCAAATAAAATAAACAATGTTTAAACTCTAGTTGTAAGATATGCATATTCAATCCTGCGATATGACTCCATAATATTGAGTGGACATGCACCATTCCACTAGTTTCCAACATTAGAAATGTGTTAATAAAACACAGATGGCCTACATAAACAACTGCAAGTTTTACATCATTCATTCATTCATTCATTCATTCATTCATTCAAAGCTATGAAGACAAATGCGTCACAACTAGATTTTAAGTATTTCATACTCTGTAGTATCGGTTAAAACAATAAAAGATATTCTTAGGGTGCAAAAATGGTATGCTGATGAACATTAAAGACTATGCGCGACAGTTATTTTAAAAATTTGCATGACCTATAATTCTGCATATTATGGGCAAAACAGAAAAACTCAACTCGGGTGTCTTACTTTTTATGCTTGTTAAGATTTCTGTAATTCCAATACTCATACAGATTTGCAGATATACGAAACAAAAGTATCTTACAGGACCATAGCTTTACAATATATACATCTTGAGTGAAACAGCGAAAAAGATCCAAGGTATGAAACCATGAATGATGGTGAATATTCCTGTAAAGTTTAGAAGTCCTAGCTTATGCTGTTTGGGTAAAATGTGCGAAACAGCTTCTTCTTACTTTATTAAAATGTCATAACAGTGTATATTATGGAAGAACTAGTCAAAACATTGTATGCTAGTGAGCATTCCTGCAAAATGTTGTGAATCTGGCCCATATAGTTTTAAAATATGACTCCGGACGGGGAATAAGTGTGACGGACAGAGAACGCCACAACAATGACCTCATTCTAAGCTACCGGTTTGGCGGGGAATAATAAGAATAAGTCAATACTTACTCAGATATAAAACGACGTCGGTTCTTGCAAGGGCTTCTTGTACCAGAGAAACCTCCTGGATGAGTGCACTAGAAACAACCAAGACCTCATTGCTTATACACAGTTTCAGGATCAAGATTCCAAGGGTTCCCTGAGCACCAAAACGTAGTGAGGTAAAATATCCAATTTTCGAAGGACTCCAACAAAGTGGCATTCCAAGTAGATACAAAACTTCAACACTTGCCCTATTGTTGGCGATTAATTCCATAAAAAAGAATGTCGCAATAAAAGATATGTAAGGCAGGCGCTGTCTTTCAAATTCATCACCAACGTAGAATCGGAGACTACTTGCATAAAGTTTTGATACACTCAATATAGTTTTGGAACTGTTTGATAGTGTTTCTATGACGAGTAGAAGAGCTAGAAAGGAAAGACCGCATGAGAGTCCCATTACAAATGCAAAACTTTTTTTTTTCAGTAAGGATGCCATTAGTTAAACTTCCAATCGTGCTAAATAGATTGACACAACACTCAGCGAGCGTGACTGCCACTGTCATTTGTTTTGTTGATGTTGTAACATCAGCTAAATACGCAAATGAAACGGCAAAGAAAGAGTAATACATCCCAGTTAACCCTTCAAGTCCATAAGCAACAACGATCAACGAAAGAGGAAGTGAAAGAAATATAACAGAAAATATTAAACCTGTTTTGAGAATAGAAGCTAAAATGCTTAAAACGAAAAGACATTTTCTCCCGTACGCATCAGTTAATGACGTCAGAATAAGATTCGATGCAATAGCCAGCGCACCTGCCGCCGTTGCGTAATACATGGTCCATTGTGACGTTTGTTCCTGCGTATGCGCATACTTGATATATGCAGGGTCCGAATGATTCGTACCCTTGCAAGCCGACACATTATTATCGAACGTCATATTCGGGAATTCCTGAACCATGATTGTGTGCTGGGTATATTCACTATATATAAATCAACTATTTATAATCCACTGAAATGGAACACCATCACAATGTAAACTATTCAATATTTGCAAGAAAACAAAGTCCTGGTGTTCTCCTCCATTGTGGTAGGTTACTACTGTATCAATTTGTAATGGGGCTGGTGTCAATAAATTTTCTAAAGAAATGTTGCAGAGCCAAAACTCAATCAACAAAGTCAACAACGTAACTCAGTTTTAGAATACTATTGTTGTTCTATAACAATACATGATTTTCAAGATTACTAATAATATCATGCAAAATCTAAACTCTAAATGACTAGAAAAGTGTTTTTACTTAAAAAACAAATACTTTACTAAATTGACTAAAATATTCATGAAATTGGTTTAGACAATAATGAAATCTTATGCTGAACTTACCAACTAATTCTAAATAAACTTGTAATATATATTTTTAATACAAAATCTAAACTATGCAGCAAAAGAAACAAACATGTTTCATTATGCATCATCAAGATATAATTATTAAAGAACCTGTTTAAGTGCAAGAACTTTATAAAGAACAATTTATCTATAAAATAAAATAAAACAATATCAATAAAATGTACTATAAAATGAACACACATGAATTAACTTTCTGTCGAATTCCTGGATATTAATTTCCTCTCTGTAGACGTTTCTGATGATTACAGACCGACATATCTATGTCACAAAATCTTTTTCATGTATATTGGCTTTCTGATCACTCTTCCTCTTGATGTGACACACTCATTAACACCTGAATTATGACTTTGCTTAATTTCACTTTTCTGATCACTAATGACTGACTGACACTGCTTCTGAACATTTTCACTGATATTTTAACTTTTCTCAGATGTTTCCTATTCCTCCTGTAAGTCATTCCATCATCTTCCATTCCTTCTTCTGATTCTACAGTGGCTTTATTTCATTGGTCGGACCTTCCTGTTGGCTGTACCCTTACAACATCTCCAGGCTTCACCTGTTTCAAGCTTTTAGTATTCCTATCGTACTAACTAGCTTGTTTTCCTTTGTTCCTTCTTACTTTCTCTCTGTGTTTTTCCTTTGACAAGTGACCAGCATCAGTAACTCTTTTGTCATCGGAAGTAATGTTCTGGTTCTTCTACCAAACAGAACCTGAGATGGCGACACATCAACACCTTCTGTTGGCGTATTCCTGTAGTCTAATAAGGCACTTTGTGAGTGCTTTGCCTTTTTCATTAACCTTTTCGCTGTCTTCACAGCATTTTCAACTTTGCCATTGGATTGAGGATACCCAGGCGAACTAGTTATATGGTCAAACTCATACTCTTTTGCAAACTGTTCAAATTCTTTGCCAAACAAAAAAATGGTGGACCATTGTCTGACTTCAGTTTCTCTGGTATTCCATATCTGGCCATGTGTTTCTTCAGTATCGAGATGACTGTTTTACCATTTTTCTTGTTCAGTTTGTCAACTTCGAAGAAATTAGACAAATAATCAACAGTGATTAGATAGTCTTTGCCTCCCAGTTCAAACAAGTCAACTCCGAATACTTCAATTGGTTTTGAAGGTATTTCATAGCTTTTCAGTTTTTTTTTGGTTTGTTGGGTACCAAATGTGTTGCATGTTTCACAGGACTGAATATGTTTTTCAATGTCCAGAGCCATTTTTGTCCAATATAATGTCTCTCTCGCCCTCCGCTGACATCCTTGAATTCCTATATGGCTTGAATGTATTCTCTGAAGCATTTCTGATTTCATGGAGTCTGGTACTATCACCCTATCTCCTTTCAACATCAAACCATTTTGAAAGCTGATTTCTTCTCTGAAGTGAAAATATGGCTTTACGTTCTTTACGTTTTCTGATTTTCTGTATTGTTGTCTAAGACAGTCTCACATAGACAATTTGGTTTACACTCTCAACCTCTTTCTCTGTGTAAGTTCTATGGTCTATCTTAGGGAATGGTAGATAGGCTCGACTCAGTGTATCAGCCATATACATTTCTACTCCTGGTTTATACACTATGTCATAATCAAATTTCTGCGATGTCAGCAGCATTCTTTACAGTCTCTTTGGTGCACTTACTAGACTTTTCTTGTGTCTTATCTCAAGTGGCTTATGGTCACTTTCTACCACATTTTTTTTCCATACACATACTGTTCAAACTTCTCCATACCAAATACTATAGCTAAGGTGCGATAGGATGGTTCTCTTGCATCAGGCATGCTCCAAGGCCTGTCTCGGATGCGTCGCACTGTAACACGGTATCTTTGTCTCCATCAAAGTACTTCAGTACTGGAACTGACGACTAGTTTTAATTTCTTCTAAACATTCATCATGGACTCTGTCCAACACAAATTTAGTTTCTTTCCTTATCAACTGTCGAAGCGGTTCTGTCACTAAGACAATCTCGGTGCAAACTTCTGGACACAGTTTACCATACCTAATAACCTCTGTACTCCTTGTTTGTCTGTAGGAGCTGACATGTTCTTGATTGCTTCAATCTTAGTCTCATCAACCTTCAAACCACCTTCAGTGATAATATGCCCCATGAAAACTTCTTCTCTTCTTTCTGCCTATACTTGCTTGTCCTTGTTTAGCTTAATGTTCTTAACTCTGCATCTTTTTAGCAACTCTCTCATTTTGCTATCATGATCTTCCAGTGCTTCTTCCTCACTTTCTCAACTGCCCCAGACCAGAATATCACCATGAATGGCTTTAATACCTTCCAGGCCTTCTAGGGCTTCATCCATCCTTCTCTGGAAATCTTCTGGTGCAGGCGACAGTCCAAATGGGAGTCTAAGCCATCTAATTTGACCCCAAAGTGTTCCAAATGTTGTTATATAACTCGACTCCTCATCTTATTGCATATGCCAGAATCCATTTTTGCGTCAACTTATGAGAATAGTTTGGCTTTTTTTCAACTCTGGTAACACATCTTCAATTGTGGGAATTGGATAATTGTTTCTCTTCAAACACTTGTTCAGTGGTTTTGGGTCAATGCAGAGTCTAATATTTTTGTTACTTTTAGTCACCACCACCATACTCGACACCCAGTCCGTTGGTTCAACAACCGACTTAATCATCCCTAGTTCTTGAAGTCTTTCCAGCTCATTTTTTTAATTTTGGCTTTATCGCAATCGGGACTTTTCTGACTGAATGTTTCACTGGTTTGGCTCCTCCTATCAGTTCTAAGTGTAGCTTTCCAGAAAGCTGTCCTTCACCTTTAAATGTATCTGCATATTCGTGCAGTAGCTCATCTGGTCGTTCCACTGACAGTATGCATTCCTGATTTACTGTTATCAGGTTCATCTTCTGGATTGCTGTTGAGCCTAGTAACACCTGTGCTGGTCCTTGGTTCACTACAAACTCAAGTTTGTATTCTTTCCATTCTTTATGTTTGTCACTAGCACCATTTTCTTCCGAAGTGCTTTGGTTTCAGATCCATTGTACATCTTCATTGTGATGTTTGATTGTTTCAAGTGAGTAAGCCATGGATCTTTGTATATCTCCATATAGACAGTATCTGGCATTACATTGACTGTTGCCCCACAATCAAGCTGGCACTAGACAGCTTTCTCTTCGAGTTTCATCTTTGCAAACAGTTTTTTGAATAATCTTCCGACTTTGCAACATGAATTGTCTCTACTGACATGACATCTTCACTGTCACTACTTTCATAATCTACCAAATGAACAGTTTTCTTTTGTTTTGTTCGGTTCTTATGGAGTTTACTTGTCTTTGTTTTGCATTTAACTGCAAAATGATTTGTTATTCCATACTTGGTGCACTTCTTTTACCCAAGCTGGACATGCATGTTTATTATATTCATGTTTTTTCCACAAAACTGACATTCTTTCAACTCCATTTTTTCTTTCTTTTTTCTATCTGGTCTTTTATGAGACACTACAGCTATATCTTCATGCGCAATTGACTTAATTCTCTCTTCAGTCTTCTCATTTGCTCTACAAATGTCAATACGTCTATTCAGATCTAACTTCCTCTCTTGCAAACGTTTTTTCCTGACGTGATTGTCTCTCACTCCAATTACGACCCTATCTCTCAGTAAACTGTTCCCAAGTGTTCCATAATTTCATGTTTTCCAAATTTCTCTCTCTTCTTGTTGATTTCTCGAGTTAAATTTATATCGTTCTAGGTCTCATTTTTTCACCAACACAGTAGCTTTCAAACGAGCCTAAACTCTTTGCGGGGTCTTTTCTTTCTCCTCCGGGCAATTGAAATTTATCAAACAGTTCAATGGCATCGGCGCCAACACAAGTTAACAAAGTTGCTACTCTCAACTTGTTGTCTTTCTCAGTCAACCCCGACGCAGTCTCATAGTTCTCCCAGACCCTCTTAAATTTCGTCCAGTTTTCCGCGACATTACCTTTCCCCAGGTCTAGCTTCGCGGAAATGGAAGCTGTGTGGCGTGATCCATCCTACAACAGCACTTCTGACACCATGTATCAATTTGTAATGGGTCTGGTGTCAATAAATTGACAAACTCGTCAGGATTCTTACAATGTGCTTTAATGGCGCGATTCACAACAACCGGCAAAACTATCTCCACACTGGAGAATCATTATACAAACTTAATGGTCTAAAAGAGATAACTCTTACAAACTAAATAAAGTATAACCCTAGTTATTTCCCATTACAACTACGTATGACCCAAAACGTTCCCAAAACTACACCGTTTATAAATATAATTTTGTTTTATCTATGACGTTGTTTCCTCTAATGAAAAGAAACCAATGGCAATCAATTTCTAATTAACTTGTATCATTTAAAGCATGGTACAGAACTCATTTGGAGTAATTAATTCATGTGTTATCTGTCGACCTGCTACGCTGAATGTACAGTAATATAAAACTTCGGTAGATAAGTCGTCCCGGATGGTTTACAGGTTGGCCAGTACGTGGCCATCAAGTATGATGTTATTAAAAATATAATGGTAATTTACTTCTTTAGTGAATGTTTGGTTTAACGTCCCGCCGACAGTTTTTCAGTCATTGAGAGACTATATGTCATAGTGCTGACACACTGCAGTGTCACGTCGTAGACATGTTACATGATACCAAACCCAATCATATTAACCTGACACCGGGTCAACCAGTCCTGAAACTAACCTTATATGCTAAGCCCCAAGCAAGGGGCTATACCAGTACCATTTTTAACGATTTTGATATGTCGCGGCCGGGAAACGAACCCACGACCTCCATATTCCGGGGCGGACGCTCTAAGCACTCGGGCACCGGGGCCTGTCTTAAGTAATTGATGTAATATGAACTACACATAATGTAACTGATCACTGCACAATAATGTACGAAATGCAAATTACATTTCAATTATATGCAGTGTGTATGTGTGTATGTCAATCTTCATCTACATGTACAGCATCTACTCTTGCAATTCTACTGGGGTAGGTCCAACAAATTTATCAAGTTGTCTTTTTCATATACAATGTGTCATTAGTTCTTGATACAACTTGTATTTTTTACAAGTTTTCATTTGAAAAATCATTACTTATTAAATTTTTAATTATGCTTTCTTCGTTAACTTTGTTTGTCATTGCTTTTTTTTGGAGGGGTGGGTGGGAGGTATTGTTTTTCTTCTTCTTCTTCTTCATTTTTGGTGTCTTATTTAACACCATACCAGCTTCTAGTCGATTTTAAAAGAATTTACTGGTTATATTTATATCATAACCAGAATTCTGGTTACTTAATTAGTATTTGATTGGCGATGTCATCCAGGCATTACTTCGTTTCCGGATGATTTGTTAGGAAAGAGAATTCTCTACCATATTTGGTCAGAGGTTAGGTTGCATTTTAAGGAAGGTTTGGATGGTTTTCTGGATAGGTGAGGTCATGGCCAAGGTCACTGTTGCTAAGTCTGTCCGTCTGTCTTTTCATCCTCACGTCATAATTCTTGGCTTGATCATAACTGTCACATTTGTCGATGGATTTTAAAATAACTTGGCACAAATGTTCACCATCATGAGACGATATGCAGCGCGCAAAACCCAGATTCATAGCTCCATGGTCAAGGTCACACTAAGAGGTCGAAGATAAAAAAGTGGCATTTATTGTTTTGTTACTAGATTATAACTTCCACATTTATTGTATTTTTTTGTGATTTGAAAATTACTTGTCACAAATGTTCGATGTGCAGCACACAAAACAAATGTCCTTAGTTTCAAGGTCAAGGTCACACTAAAAGGCCAAAGATAAAAAAAATGGGGTATTTTTGTATCGTGTCTGGTCCATAACTTCCTCATTTATTGGTGGATATTATAGTTACTTTGCACACATGTTCACCATCATGAGAGATGTGTAGCGCGTAAGACCCAGGCCACTAGCTCCAACGTTAAAATGGGGTCAGTTGTGTGTGTGTGTGTGAAAAAAAAATCCGGTGAAATATAATATTGAATTTAGCTCAAGTTCAGCATATAATTTATATATTTTCATGATTTTTTTTTCAAAACCTCACAGAAAGTCATATTCTTTCTTCTTATTATTCTGATTATGTAATAAAGCAGAATAATGCATTATACATATATAAATACTTTGTTCAATTAATTCTTTGCCTTTTTATGTCCCAGTTCTAAAAAAACACTATGGATATATGTCCAAAAATGATATGAATGTTCAGAAGGGCTATGGGGAAAAATCTAGCATGGTGATGATCACTTTCTTCCACCAAGTTGCTTGCATAGATTTTAAGGTGACTCGTGCCAATTTTCATGCATTTTCCATGGAAACTTCAACTGGGTGTGTATGCCTTTAATGGATAGTATTTTTGAACATAAACCATGTTTTACCATTAAAAATACCGTTTATTATACGGCGGGCATACTTATTATTTCGGACTCAATATGCAAAATGGCATAATATATAATGAGGACGATATCATTGAGTTGCCATTATTATAATAAAGACGCCTCATCTTTATTTTGAAGTGAAGTTGACATCACGTTATATCATATCTTATTTGTTTTTGTATTACACATTTCTGACGGATATCCCCTTCCATGAAATGTTAACCTTTTTTCAGTTTCATAATGTACGACGAATTCAGTTATATAACTTGAGGGTATGATGCCACTTAACATATACATGAAGTTTTAAATTATCTCCTAACTGAGATTGCTGAGATATATAGAGGAAATTTGTTTTGAGTGGATATGGAATATATCTAACCCAGAAGTGATTTTTACGAGCGTGTATGTTTTTTGAGGTATACCAACAAAGAACCTTTTTTCAGCTCCTAAATCAAATATATAAAAAAATACTAAAAAAAGCACGAAAAATACAAACCGAGGTACAAGATTTCTACATTACAATGTGACACACACACTCGCGCGCGCGCGCACACTGATCCGGTGTTATGCATTTTTGAATATAAGTTTGGTTTAAACATATTTATTAATATAATATAGTACAATTGAAATGCAAATCATACAAACATACATATAATATGAAACAAGTTCAAAACTCATTATGCATAGTTATCGACGTATCTATATCTAATGGACTAAATCGAAAGTTTAAAGCTTATTGGGATTTTCTCTCTTTTTACAGTTACGTTTGTTTTGAATATGGCTTATATAAAGTGTCTATTTTACGAAAAATAAAGTAATTTACTTTTAAACTATACATTATCAGTAGAAAGACAAAAGAAAATAAGGAATAGGTCTTATTGGATTGGATATATATATGAGAAAACTAACAAATATAGCATTGATAAATATGTATAAACATATACGTATAATGAAGAAAAATAACATATATTCTTATACATATATATTACATACACATATGTTTATGTATATGTACATGTCTTTGTACGTACATACACATGCGTTACACACACAAATACAGAAGAAATAATAAAAAATGCTGCTGATGATGATGATGAAGCGAAGCCACATATCTTAGAAAAAAAAGTCAGAGGTTTACATACTCTTAACCTCGTTGATCATAAGTTCTCAAGAATGAAAAATCAAGATAAATTAAAATCGTTTAGAGTGTTCTTTAAAGGAATGGACGGCTTTAAATATTTCAACATTACTATCTTTCGAGAGGTTAGCAGTAGTGAAGGGCGGCACTATGGTATCTGTTTTTTTTTTTGTTTTTTTTTTTTAAATTATGGTACCTGAGTCGAAAATTTATGGTACCGACGGATATCTATGGTACCTTGAGTATATACGAAAATACGAAAAATACTTATGGTACCTTATGTTGCATTTAATAAAACATTTCATACCTGGTAGATCTAACTAGGATGACTTAAGATCTGATAGAGAGAAAGAGTATGAACTTGCATACCAAACATTCCAATGACGCAATATTGACATTTTGACGTCATGTTTTATTTCTTAGTTAAAGGGACCACTTCTTAACGTTATGTAAGTTAAAGGGGGATATTATTATTGACAATTGTAAAACATGTCCTTTCGAGACATTTGGGTTGGCCCTGAAAAGGGCCGTTTTGTTTCTTATTAATTGTGGACCATACCACACGTTGTACAGTCCCATCCCTTCCCATAGTTCTTCATCCATCCTGCAAGGAGATGCAAATGACAACGGATGAGATCCTTGTCACCTATGAAATTCAGGCTGTGTCCCCATCCCTGTTGTAATAGGGTAGACGGTACATCTTCAAAGGTAACTGACAGGTAATTAGGGAGATATCCCCTTTCTATAAGAGTGAGATATTGATCATGCACCTTAACTCGGTCGTGATAGCTGTCCGGGTCGCTCTCTTGTTCCTCAAAGCTGGGATTGTCGAGGAACAATTTTAGCAAGTCTGGGGTGGACATACGTGTGTACGATCTCATGTTGCACTCATTAATAATAAAGTATAGAGTATGTGCACTGTTTTATAGCACCAGATTGACCTACTTATTTATCGAGTGTTGGTGCACACCAATCAGAGAACGTTATTTTTCATCCAATTAAAAATGATGTGATCGGCCTTGACCTGAATTGGATTGACCTACTTTTTCTTGACTATAAATTGTGTAATGCTATGTATGTATTCATTCTTCACCATGAAGTTCCTTCGTAAGATATTTCGACGTATAAGGAAGGCGATATAGAAGAAGAAGAAAGTAGAAGTCAAGGAAGAGGGTGTCAGCTTATATCCACGTTTACCCCCTTTGCCAATGTACCCGGATTTGTCAGGGTTTTACCTGGCATATCCAGAAGCCAGCAGACATTACTGGCGATATTTGTACTTGAGAGAGTGCTAGGCACTTTTTCAAAAATAACGGTCCTTTTCAGGACCACTACAATGATGTAGAAAGGATAACCAATACAATTGACATATGATTTTTTATTGTGTTTAACAACAAACATGTGTCATACAGCAAATAATGAATATAGCACAACTTTGTTTTCGAGTCTAGTGTTCAAATGTCACATTTTACTTTTTCGCTTCTTAGCTTGTCGGTTACACTCTGTACTGCTTGTTGATGGGTGAGCCTCAGGATACACGATGCATGTGTTGACGCTTCTTTTGCGTTTTGGGGGTTTTACGGTAGGTTTCTCCAACTCAGAGACAGCCTCTAGAAACTCAACATCACTGTCCGTCTGTGGCACTGTCTCGACCACGTCCATTTTTTGTATTTCACTGTCCGCCTGTGCGTTTACTGTAGGTACAGTACTATTCATCCCTTTCTTAGGACAGGTGGATGCAAAATGGCCTAGTTCGTGACAGCTGTAGCACACTGCAGGCTTTGGGCAATTAGAAACAAAATGTCCCTGTTCATGACAACGGTAGCACACCCGTGTTTGAGATGTTGAAGCTTTCTTCGTACATGCCGATGCATAATGCCCCCTTTCCTGACAGCGGTAGCATGTCACTTGTCTTTCTGTTTCTAGTCTGATCAGCTTGTCACTGATAGCTTGTAGTTGTCCTTTCACCCAGGACTCATATTCAGGTCATTCCGAAGAGAGCAGTCTGAATCAGGTTTGAGAGTGATGAAGTGGACGGGTCACACCGCACTTTATAGGCCTGAGATCAGGTGGGCGGAGCTTAGATGTTTGAAAAAAGCTTTGCTCACTTACTTATGATCACAACGATGCCGAGTAGTGAAGAAAGCAGCGATGTAACGCCACCTGCAAAAAAGACAAAGAATGAAATACGGGAATATTATTCCATACAGCCACGGTCACAGAGAACTTCAAGAAAGTTTAAAACGAATGGCCTCGTGTACGATGTTACTTTTAAAAGATATAAAAAACCGTTTGAATATACACATCAACTTTTCAATGACATAGTCAAACAATTATACAGAGAAGCACGGGTCAATGACAACGATCAAATTCGTATTTCCATGAGTCATCCTGATCTAGCGTTTGGTATTAACATTCCGTTCGGGAACGCACCACACATTTCAGGAGATACGCTGTTGAACGAAACAGAGAAAGTATCACAGAGCAACCACGAGTTTATGATTCATGACGGGCATCTCCAGTTAGAAATGACACATGTCATTATGCCTGAGGGTGGTGGAAGAAGAAAAAGAATTTTTGAATCGCACTTGAGCATTGAGAACATGACCAAAGTCAAACGAAGCATGGTGAAGATAGACAATGCTCATGACAGTATGTGCTTGGCACGATCAATTGTGGTAAGGATATGTAAATTCAATAAACCTGACGATGAAGCCTGGAAGAAGCGATGGAATTTGATGAGACAATCTGCAAAATTACCTCAAAGCCAAGAAGCCAAGACATTGTTAGACAGTGTGGGCATTAATCCAAGTCAACCTTGTGAAGCCCACCTTTATCCAGACTATGTGATCAAAACCTGTGGTCAAATGGTTGTGGGCACAAAGAAGAACCATCTCTGTCCCGGAACTAAGAAATGCAGGTATTGCAAGAAAGTTGTAGATGCAGAACATCAGTGTTATATCCCCACGTACAAAGAACCAGAGAACATGAAGTTTCCGACTGTACCTTTCATCTTCTTTGACTTTGAGTGTCGATTTGATTTGGGTGAACATATACCAAACCTTTGTGTTGCCCAGAGTGCTTGTGGAGATTGTATGTGTCAATCCATAGAAAGCCCGTGTCAGAAATGCGAAGCTGTTGAAGAGCTAAGAGAAAATATATTTCGTGGTAACAACACCTTTGAATTTTGTGCATGGCTGTTTCAGCCAAGTCACAAGGGCACCACAGTGATTGCTCACAACTCACAAGGATACGTTGCACAGTTTATTTTGAGGCACTTAATGACACATGATACAGTCAAACCAGAATTGATAATGAATGGAAGCAAGATTCTAATGATGAAAGCCCATCAACTGAAATTCATCGACTCACTGAGTTTTCTCAACATGCCTTTGTCCGATTGCCCCGACACGTTTGGATTGACTGAGATGGCAAAAGGATGGTTTCCATTTTATGCCGACACGGATGAATACCAAGACTACATTGGATACAATCTCCCCGTACATTTTTACAGACCCAACAGCATGGAACCTAACAAGAGAGAAGTGTTTCTGAAATGGTACAATGCAAAGGTGGCACAAAAGGCTGTGTTTCACTTGTGTAGAGTTTAGGAAAGAACTATTGGCCAGTGACCAAATTGATCCGTTCCTGGAAGCGACCACTCTAGCTCAAATGTGCAACAAAGCTTGGCGTAAAAACTCGATGCCTCCTGAGACGTTGGCTGTAATCTCTGATGACGGGTATCCAAACAAGACCCGATACTCAATCAAAGGGATTCACTGGATAGAAACAACTGCTTCCATTGAAAATAAGCACATTCGCCATGCATTAAATGGAGGTGAAGTACAAATCGGACCTATTACGTTGACGGATTCCACAAAGAGACAAACACCGTATACGAATTCATGGGGTGCTGGACACACGGATGTCCGAAATGTTACCCAAGGTGAGACACTGTGAATGGTTACACATTTCAAACTATGGAGCAGTTATACAATGCTACAACCTTTCGGTTGAAAGACTTGTCACAACAAGGTTACAACACAGTTGTAATGTGGAAATGTAACTTTGATCAGAAAAGTAAGATTGAACCAGAATACAGAGATACTGTGAACCGTTTCTTTCTCTTCCAAAAACCTATTATACCTCGGGATGCTTTGTTTGGTGGACGAACCAATGCCGTTCAATTGTACCATGAAGTGGATACAACCACCAAGGAAGAAATCAAGTATGCTGACATTTGCTCTCTGTATCCATTCGTGAACAAGTACAAAGCATACCCCGTGGAACATCCCAACATCTTAAGTCAAGAGATGATTGATACAAAGAACATTGGAAAGTACAAGGGACTCATAAAATTTCGTGTATTGCCACCACAAGACCTGTGGCTACCAGTCCTACTTATTCACTATACAAGAAAATGATCTTTACACTGTGCCGTACCTGTGCTGAGGAAGAGTGTGAAAAATGCAATCACACTCTGTACAAACGCATGTTGACAGGTACCTGGACCCAAAGCTCTTGAGGTAGACGTCTTCTACATTTGGCACTGGGACACATGGAGTAAAGATGTGTATAAACAGTATATTGACAAATACTTGAAATTGAAACAAGAAGCAAGTGGTTACCCTAATTGGGTAAAAACAGAAGATGATGAAGCCCGCTTCAAACAGAATTACTTTCAGATAGAGGATATCTGGCTCAACAACGTGAACAAGAACAAAGGAAAAGGAGCGTTTGCCAAAACCATTTTGAACTGATTGTGGGGTAATAATGCACAAAACAATGTTCAAACCAAGACCGAGTATGTGTCTAAGGTAAACCGGTTGTTTGACCTACTCTCCGACCGTCATGTCACTGTGCAGTTTGCCGAGATTTTCGATCATGACAACTTTATGTTGGTGAATTACTCGGATGAAACAAACGCAACACAGCTTCAAATCCAGTGGTAGCTGTTCGTTACGTCCTATGCTCGACTTGAACTTCTCACCCAGTTGGAAAAACTTGGAGATCGGATACTGTATTTTGACACAGACAGTTGTATGTACATCTATGACCCTGACAAGTACAACATTCCAATTGAAGATAGTCAGTTGGAAAAGTGGAAAGATGAAGTACCACATGGACGCATTGTCAGATTCTTGGCAATAGGGCCAAAAACTATGGGTTTGAATATATCGATGAAGGCATCACTCTGGACTACAATGCTAGCCAGAAAGTCAATTTTACGACTTTGGTCGACTGCGTAAAAGATTGCGAACATTACAAAACAGTCATCGAATATGAATCCCGAATCAAAAGACATAGAAATCGCAAAGTGACCAGTGAGACACAGACCAAGACGTTCCGCTCGGTGTATACAAAACGCGTGGTCGTGGACAAATATAAGACAGTGCCGTACGGTTACCAACATTCATAACCATTTGGCTTGTGATCGAGTGCACAGCCTGAACGGTGGTGGAGATTCGCGATGAACACTCTACCAGTAGAATGCAACAGATGATCTACAGACATCTAGTTGAAGCTAATAAGAAACCTGCTGCATTTTACAACGAGTTATTTTTTACCTGGGCACAGCGTATTGGAAACAATATTTCGCCAGACGATGGAGGATCCCTCCTGTTTAAACCAAGTTCAAGATATATTTAATGATGTTCGAGAGCGTGATCTTCCAAGCATCTATAAAAGTTTGGTCAATCAACAGATTTTCGTCATTTACAAGCAGCTAAGCAACCTGATCTCTGACGTGTGGTACATATACATTGACACCATAAACATTGACACAGTGGAGAAACTGGACCGTTTTGATGAGCAAATGTATCTCAGATTTGTGATTAACTTCCGGAACGACACACCAAAGGATATACGTGCCATTTTACTGACTCCAGAACCTATCACTTGTGCACAAGTGTTTAACACTTTTGGTAAACAGTGCGCCGCAATATTCAAACAAAAGAGACCAAATCCTAGTGAACAGTTCTTTCAAGATCCCGATTTCGTCAACTTACAAAGGTTCGAAGTGGGAGACGAATCCCTCTGGGACACCTACAAAATAAGATACTACGCAGAGTACTTGCAAGACGAATGAGAAGCCAAAAAATGGAAAATACTTCACTACAGGGAAAAAACATAACTCCAATTCGGAATCCATGTCTTAGAGCTTTGCTGTTGGCTGTGCGTGTACTTGGAATTCAATCAGAAACAGGAGTTAAGGCAATCCGAGGAACTGTTTGACGAAGTGCGCATGGCTTTAAAATACTATGGGATATACCATGTTATTGCCGGAATGGATGATGTATAAAGAAAGACTGATTCATGATGTGTGTCATAGTTTACATTTTTGACTGATGTTCAAGTGTTTATTTGCTATGCTGTATAAGATAAAATGTTGTCATGTCAATGCTGTTATTATTTCTTAGACCATCATGAAAAGTAGTTTACTTTTTCAACATCCTAGTAACATTTTCATCTCAGGTCTAGTGGTTCAGGAAAAACTCAATATTCATTTTGTGAAAAAACTTATTGAGTACAAAACAGATTTATTTAATGTGTACTACAACACATCGTCTGGTGTTACAAAGAATGGCAAAGTGCCTACGCACAACGTGAAGCTATCAAATTCATTCAGGGTATCGCTGAGGATGATGAAGAGATGGTAGACGATACAGCCTTACCACACCTCGTCATATTTGATGATATGTTAGGAGAAAAAGATGAGGAGAAAATTAAATTATGGTTCACATAAAAGGGACACCATAGAAATGCCACTGTCATTTACATCACTCAAAACATGTTCCAACAATCCAAGGCTAGTCGTTCCATCAGCTTGAATGCACACATGGTATTATTTCTAAACACAAGAGATAAAGGCCAGATCAAAACACTTGCGAACCAAATACAACTACCCCATTTTGGTGATGGCGTATCAAGATGCAACCTCTACACCTCATGGATATCTTATCATTGACTTTCATCCAAGAACACCAGACCTGAATCGTTTAAGAACTTATGTGTTCCATCGGTGGGTTACAGGTGAAGATCGAGGATCGATCGTCTACACTACAGTATAAAATGACTGGAACATGACACCCGATCATCATTATGGATACAGCTACCATGGAAAACACACCACATACAGTGATCAAAGCTCTAGAATCGTTGAGTCGGGAAAAGAAACCAACGAAACGACAAGAGCTGGTAGAATCAGGATTGACAGAGATGGTGAAATGGTTCACCTTAGCTGCCCGACTCATCCTAGAGAAAAAAGTAACTGTGCCAAAACAGACGATCCATTTTATGGAACGCAACAAAGACATATTAAGACAGCTGATCAACATGTGGATCTGACCACAAAACGAAAACTTATTTTAAAACCTGACGGTGGAGGTTTCCTTGGGGGCACCATCATTCTTACCTTGCTTCGATGGAACGGGACCAAAGCTGTGAGAAAATATGGTTCAGTAGCAAGAAAACAACTACCCAAACGAAAGTCACCAGCCAGGAAACGGTCACGATAACAACTACGAAAACAGCCAACCAAACGCAAGTCACCAGTAATGAAACAAATAAGGAAGAAGCAGGTATTGCCTCATGACCTATTTGTCACTGTAAGAAGAAAACGCTCTGTATCAACTGGAACGCCAAAAGTGTCCCCCATGGTAATTCAAGGTGATGTCACACCAGTGACAACATCCAAAGCATCATCACTTGTGACCCAATTCTCTCCACTGACCTCATCTACTCCCCGTTCTAATAGAAGTTCGATGAGGTCTGGGTTGGCTACACCACAAGGATCAATGAAGGTTTCTCCAAACACTACAGTTCGACGACAATTGTTTGACCTTTCCAATTCTTCAAGTGGGCGTTCATCATCATCATCATCATCATCATCATCATGAAGATTTTCACCAATTCCCTTTACCTACTGCCGTAGCTGCATGAGAAATGCAGGACCACTGAGTAGTGCTGGCAATATAGCTTTACAAGCCCTTCAACAGTGGTATAAATAATAGAGACCAAACTTTTCATCACCTTTGTCATCATGAAGCGCAAACACTCGTTCGCAAACATGGCAAAATGTTGCTTGCTTTGACAGAAGCCTCGCCCAAATTTCGAAAGAAGATTATTCAAGAAGCACCTAAAGAATTGGTGGATTGTATTGTATTGCTGAATGTTGACACAACATTTTAAAAGGCAATGTACCACTGTCACAGGCTTAGAAGCGTCGATTGCATTCTAAGAGAAAACAGCTCCGACAGTTAGCCACCAAGAAAGTGCCAGCTCGAAAAAAGAAAATCATTCTCAATCAGAAAGGTGGTTTTCTACCCCTGTTGGCACTTGCACCACTCTTAGCCAAAACAATTTTACCTCTTGCTGGTGAAATCATTCGGAAGATATGAAGAAGATGGCCTATGTTCCGGTTCGGCTGTTGGAAGAGATGGAATCGATGGAAGAAGGAACAACGACCTCGGTTACCCCCATCCCCTCAAGTGAGTCAGACTTCATCTTTACAGAAAGAAATGAATCAAGTTCTTGACGACAATCAATTGTCTGAATCAGAAAAGACACAACAATTTGGAGAAGTATTACATCGCTTTCAAGTGTCACACAAAAAACACTCGAACCCTCCAGACCACAAATGGCTGAGAAAACAACGAGTACAGTGACTGAAAAGAAAGAGGAAAACCCGATGACCTTGAAAGATCAAATATCAGACAGTGTTCCTACGACTATGCGGCGAAAGGCTACTCTCTTGTTAAACATGCTGAAAGACCATCCTCACTTAAGTTGGGATGAACATGGCCCGTTAGAATATGATGGAAAACCCGTTGAAGGTTCAAATATTATTGATCTGGTCAATGATGTACTTCGACAGCGGCAAGGGTCAAATCCACGTGGATGGGAGCAATTTTCTAGAGGACTGAGAGACGTCAACATCCCACAAGAAGTCGTGGGCAATAAACGTCATTGGAAAAACAGATGATGATGAAGAAGAGGAGGAAGAGGAGGAGGATGAATTTTATGATAGTTTTGCCTACACACCTACATCGAAGAAACGAAGACCTATTAAAAAGGAAGAACCCAAGGAGATATTAGCCCATTCGTCATGGGACGCCTACTAAAGAAGGACACGTTGCTTCGTCATCTGTACTATGATAGTGATAGAGGAATTCATGGACTCTACAAGGCAGTGAAAAAACAGATGAAATCTATCACTTTAGAGGATGTACGAGCCTGGCTGAGAAGTCAAAGGACCTACACGTTGCATAAAACAATACGACGAAAATTTCGACGTCGACAGACTGTGATATGAGGTATCGATCATCAATGGCAAGCTAATCTCGCAGATATGCAACGTATGTACAAAGAGAATTCACCATATTGCTTCTAACTATATGTCATTAATGTGTTTTCAAAATATGCTTGGGTAATACTAATCATTGACAAAACTGGAAAGACGCTCGTCCAAGCCTTTCAGTCTATTCTCTTTGCAAACAGACAAAGACCGACAATTTTTTAACAAAGAATTTCAGTAGTTTCTAGAGAAGCATAACATTCATTTCTTCATGTCTGAAAACCCAGAGACTAAAGCGTATTGTTGAACGTTTTCAACGTACGCTAAAATCAAGAATGTGGAAATATTTTACTCATCATAAGACCCGTCACTATGTGGATGTACTGCAACTACTGGTACATGGCTACAATCATCATTTTCATCGAAGCATCGGACGTACCCCTGCATCTGACATTGTATGGCAACCATCAAAAGAAAAATAAGAAATCAACCGACTTGAAAGTGGGTGATATAGTGCGCATCAATAAAACCAAGCAAACATTTGGTAAAAGCTATCTACCAAACTGGACAGTGGAATTGTTGTGGTTCGCATCAACAGAACACACCCATTGACCGTTAACTTGAAGACTTGGCTGGAGAATCTATCGCCGGATCCTTCTACAAGGATGAAATTCAACACATAAAAGATGATGAGCTTTACGAAGTGGGATCAGTTCTTGATCGGCGTACAAGGCGTGTAGGCGGTAAACTTTTCAAGAAGTGAAAGTGAAGTGGCTAGGATATCCTTCAAAGTTTAACAGTTAGATTCCAAACTCGCATTTAGTATAAAGTATAAACGTCATGAACATCATGTCTCAGTCCGATATCAGCAGTGTTCAGGTAGACAACAGTATACAGGCGGACAAAAGAAAAGGTGAGGTACCAAACAACAAAATCACTTTCTTGACACAGATTGTGATCATATTTATCATCGTAATCGTGTCATTAGTGAACCTGTGTCTCAACAGTCCAGATCGTGAATTTTGGTTGCTATTGATGAGCACTTCTATCGGATACATTCTTTCAAACCCAAGTTTATAATTTAAGAAACCATGAACTCTTTCTACATCACTCTCATCAGTGATAGTTCGATGGCATTGTACCCAAACAACACACAATGTTGTTTTAGAACCAAACTGGAAAAAAACATTGATGTCGACAAACAAGATTGGGAAGTGGCTCTCGTGGAAATGATCGTTCAGAAACATCGAAGAGGATGAAGGAAAATTCTACGTCGGGACAAAAGATCCACAATTGGCTGCAGCCTTTTCACAAGTGACAAACGGCTGTGAATTAGAAGGCAAAAAATGGGAAAACCCCTTTGCATTCCTGCAGGCATCTATGTGACACCTCAACATCTTATTGACGAAATGGACAAGGTCATTTAGCAAGCCACTAAAACAATTTTAACTCAAAGAAACCTCACATTTGGATTTGATTTTTCTGGCTTGTCAAAACGTGTCAAGTTCACCGGCAACAGTGGATCAAAGATTGGGTTAGAACTTAATCCAGCTCTCCTTGCGAAACTTGAAGGAGAGGGAAGTAATGAGGTGTTTCCGGACAGAGACAACAACATATTCAAGTACGGTGTGGACCTCTACATCTGTTTGTATATACCGATCTGGCTGAAAACACTTTGATAGAGGATGTCGAAGCACCCATTTTTACGCGTTGTGCCATCTGACGCAAAGACAAAAGCTGGGGTTAATCCACACATGCACTTTGAATTTCTAAATCTACACTACGTACCTGTCAGCAGATCATATTTCGACGAGATCAGTATCAGTATAACCGGTGACACAGGAGAATCAGTTCATTTCACTCACGGGAAGTCGATGGTGAAGCTTCATTTAAAAAGAAAGACACGATGATTCCAGTTTACCGTGGTGAACCTCGACAAGTCGAATTTGGCTTGGGCTCCATGTTCAAGAAAATGGCCAGCAACATCTTACCTATGGTGAAACCAATCGTAAACTCAGGACTACAGACTCTGAAAAAGTAGGACTTTAAACAAGGTGTAGGAGCCTTAAAAGATATTTTGTCCGGACAAAATGTAAAGACAGTGATCAAGAAACGGGGTAAAGCATTGTTGAAAGATGTGGGTCGGAAAACTATGAGAAGTATAAAGCCTCGAGCATTCAAACGTCGACATCATTTTGCTTCCAGCACGCCAAGGAGACACATAAAAAAAAAGAAAAATCACATCACGACCGTTAGATATTTTTGATTGAACAACATGATGCAACACGGCTCTTGCGAGTGCAGCAAAACCGAACTTGATGTGACACATGTCCCAACTACCATGACAGCAATGCAAGATGCACAGTGGACAGAACATTATCTTGTGTCAGCACTGAGCAATTCATCTCCCATTGAATTTGTAATTCCTGCTCAATCAGAAAAGTGGACTGATGTCAACCAGAGCTACCTGTACCTGAAAGTCAAAGTAGTCAAACCTGATGACACTAATCTGGCAGCCGATGGAGAAACATCTACAGTAAATAATTTCTTCCACAGCTTGTTTAGCAGTATTGATGTGTACCTGAACAACAAACTGATCACCAATAATGCTGACACGTATGTGTACCGGGCCTACATTGAGAAATGCTGTCTTATTCTACGGACAGTAAATCAACACAGCTGTACGCTACTGAAATGTGGAGTCCTGACACTGCAGGACATATGCAAGTGCATACAGTTGCGGAAAATAATGAAGGATTTAAGAAAAGAAGGACACGTATCCACCAGAGTCGTGTTCTGGAAATGTGCGGACGTCTGCATTTAGACCTGTTTTTGCAAGACAAGTACCTCCCCAATGGTGTAGAGATACTACGCCGTGCGATTGACTTTGACTTTTCCAATAATTTTACATCGATAAAACTGCGGTCGCTTTCCCGCTTACTGTAGAAAACAAAAGGCATTGTGTATGCCAATCAGATCGTAGCTCCGCCCCTTGGCTTCACCTGGTTATTGATTTTGCTCAGTTCTCAGTTAACTTTCGTGATGGAAGTGTCAGCCGAGACGGACTTGAAAAAAATCATTATCCCTATAAAGGATGTCAGCGGTGCGTTTTGGAAAGGTTTTGAAATGACATTCGAGGATTTTATATAATTCCTACATGAAGAAGTACCGCAATTAAAATGACTAGATATCTTTAAAAGCCACATGTTCGTAGACCATGATGACAAGGACAAATATCACGCTCCATTTGACAGTAACTACGCCACACTGCTTTGCTGTGTTTTATTAATTCAAGAGAGTTTCGTTTGAAACTACATAGTTGTCTATTTAAACTCATTCATTATTTCCTCGCAAGATTACACGTGACATATATATACCAGCAGTCAATATTCATAATTCCGCGAGTTAAAAAACTGCAATGTGTCAACACCGGTCTGAATGAAGCTAGTGACGTCACAGTCTCTATTTATAGATTGATAAAACAGTGCACATGATTCCTCTCGCTAAGGAGGCGTGGTTTATATTCGTCAACCGAAGCGACGTGCTATTCGACAGGCGATAAGGTCGAATGGAATATCGGTTTTTTGTTGAAGTGTAAAGAGGAGAAAAGTCAAAGTCAATCGCACGGCGTAGTACGACTGTGACTCAACAGAACCTCAGTCAGTGTCTGCCTGTTTGGAGCAGAGGCAAAAATCCAGTTAATTCAAGCTGAGTTCAATGTTCGGACTGTCGACCTGTTACCCGTAGTGGCAAACAACTTAAACCAGACCATCGCTCAACATGGCATGAAGATCCCAATTCGCCGATCTGAGGTGAAAACTTTCACCATTCCTGGAGGCCAGCGATCAAAGATCGAATATCATTTGTTTCAAGGACAGTTGCCAAAACGTATCATTCTGGGCATGGTAAAGAATTCAGACATGAACAGCGATGTGGCAACCAACCTATTTGATTTTCAACATTTCAACTTGTCTAAGTTAGAAGTCAGTGTAGACGGAAAGACGACACACAACTTGCCGTTCCAGAACAACTTTCCCACAGGAGAAATTTTGAGATCATACATGTCACTGCATCAAGCCACGGGATCTCTTGGTTTAAACCGCTCCATGGGTCTGACAATGGACGATTACATGCAGGGGTACACAGTGTGGCATTGACTTAACGCCAGATCAAGTATCAGAGGAGGGACATTTGCATCCTATAAAAACGGGGAACTTGCGAATCAAGCTACAGTTTCGTGCACCTCTTGATGACCCCACCAATGTAATCGTGTATGCCGAATACGACAGTCAGATAGAGATTAATGGGTTCAGAGAAGTCATCGCAGACTATTAACCATGAGCAAATCCGGAGAACAGCTGGCAAAACAACTGTACATAAAAATCTACAACTTGAACAGGCGACACGATATTGTAAAGAGTTTGGACCATCATGTGGTGCATGAACTGCAGACACACCTTTTTGATATCGTGAAAGAAAACTGTTATGGTTGCATTGTTGATCATCCCAGTCAAACCCAACATCCCCTGTGTTTGTTTACCAGCAAAAGTGAGTGGGTCGAGATGTTTCTGAACAACGCATTAAAAAAACTGGACTTGTATCAAGTGATGGCAAGATGGTACGCTGAACTACAAAACATGGATCTCACACGAGCCGAGAAAGCTGATGCCTATCAGATGTGGGCAAATATAAAGGCTAGTGTAGATACGAACAAGATCACACCATTGGAAGCTTTTAAGTGCGAATGTGTGGAACGAATTAAAACAAGATTAGGAAAATGGAAACGATTGAGTTGCAGTATATTTTGGATCATTCACCAATTCTAGCTCCCTTGAATACCGTGGTATGTGCTAAAGATCAACTACCACAACGTAGACCAGAGAATGTAAAAGCTTACATAGTGAATACCCACAATTCGACTCAACCTGGTGAGCATTGGGTGACTGTGTTTTTCAACGATAAATCGACTTACTACTTTGATTCGTATGGACAAAAACCACTCCATCGTGACATTCAACTTTTCTTGGAAAGACATGGGCCCTATAGCCCTTTTCGAAAACTAGATTTATCTGCCCCTTTCTGACTCTTCAAAGGAGATACGAATGCTTGTAAAACGGACACCTGCCACTTCCGGGTAGTAAACAAGCGTACATTGACAGAATATTTCAGAGTAATTTTCAAATAATTACAAGACATGCCTTCGCATCAGCGATATTGTTGTGTGTGCAAGAACTTCGGCGGTAAGATAGTGGACGACAGAAAGGTTTCAATGCATAGATTCCCTGCCGATTTGCGTGTGAGAAAGTTGTGGATACATCGGTGTAGGAA
>CM037786.1:7346634-7396634 GCA_021229015.1 Solen grandis | reverse complement strand
TGGCACAGATGTTCCATAGGTCACTCTCTACTAATGTTGTTTAAATTATTTTGATCCTTTAAAAAAACATGGCCACCAGAGGGCTGAGCCGGTTTTCCTTATATGCATATAGTTAAACTTTGAAAATTCTTCTTATCTAAAAGTACTGTACTGGCTGGATTTCAAAGGTTTTTGGCACAGATGTTCAATGGGTCACTCTCTACCAAGATTGTTCAAATTATTTTGATCTGTTGAAAAACATGCCACCATGGGGCAAAGCCCATTTTCCTTATATGTATATAGTACAAATTTGAAAATTCTTCTTGTTCAAAAGTATGCATTTGATTTATGACTGGCAGGGGGCAGATCCCATTTTCCATAATATCGTAAGATATATCCTGTTTCTTTTCCTCCTACTAATACCTTTAAGGTTCTCTGGTGAGCGATCTCAGGGCCTTCATGTCCGTCTTGTTGTCATCTTTAGACCATACCTCGGCACATAACACCATGAAGTGTACCTGTCTCTATCAAGAGAATTTGAGCTGTTATTAACTTAACCCTTTCCCTCATATAGACTCATTTTGACGCACTCAATAGGTACCACATAAAGCCTGATCTGCAGAAAACCACAGTTAAACCTTACCAGATTTAAATATAAAGCCCTCATTTCCAGACTACTGAGGAGCAGCGAACGGCATAAAACCTGATCAGCCTGCGAGTTACTCGCAGGCTGATCTGGTTTTATGCTGTTCGCATAGGTCTTTTCATGGTGTCCTCTATGAGGGAAAGGGTTAAGGAGTTGACTGTACCAGTCTGGTAAAAGATTAAAACACCTGATTGGTTGTATTTGACAAACACTATACTATAGTCCTTTTCCTGGAATGAAACCTTTTAATTGTGATGGAACAAAGGTGTTTTTTTTACTCCTTGGTTTAGCTGATATTCTTATGAATCATTTTGATTCACTGATGCTATATTTAATATTATCCAACTGTGGTAGTGTTCTTTGATAATTTGCAAAAAGAGAAAAAAATGTCATTGATGGAAATAGGAAAAGAATTCTCTCTTTCATGTGAATAGATGTATTTGGAATAATTGGTGACATAAACCAGATTTTTAGCTCACCTGAGCACAACATGCTCATGGTGAGCTATTGTGATCCCCTTTTGTCCGGCGTCCATTGTCTGTGCGTCCGGCGTCAACAATTTAAACTCTTTAAATGACATCTCCTTCTAAACCACTGGGCCAAATTTTGATGAAAATTGCCTGTGACGTTCCTGCATGAAGCTCTACCAAAATTGTTCAAATATTTCTGGTCTGTTGCATATCTGGGTCACAGGAGCTAAAAATAGATTTTTAAAAGTGAAATCGTTAAAAATCTTCATCTCCTAGAGCTTAGATATTTGGTGTGTGCATGTCTTGACAGCTAAAAGGCCACCAGGGAGATTTAAACTTAATTTTTAAATGAAATAGTAAAAAATCTTCTTCTCGAAACCGCAGGCTAGAGCTTAGATATTTGGTGTTGGCTTGTTATGACTTACCAAGTTGTTCAAATCTGGCCTTTGGGTCAAAATTGGCCCCACCCCAGGGGTCACTTGATTTTACATAGACTTACATAGGAAAAATTAGAAAAAATCTTCTTCTCAGAAACCACAAGGCATGGAGCTTAGATATTTAGTGTGTAACATGGCCTAGTAGATCTTTACCAAGTTTGTTCAAAGCATGGACCTGGGGTCAAAATTGACCCGGCCTTAGATGGTCACTTGATTTTACATAGACCTGTATAGGAAAACCCTCAAAAAATCTTCTTGTCAGAAGCCACAAAGCCTTGTTTACTAGTGAATCTCAACCAAATCTGTTCAAATCATGGCAATGGTGTCAAAATTGACCCCACCCCAGAGGTCACTCGATTTTATTAGCTCACCTGAGCAAAGCTCAGGGTGAGCTATTGTGATCCCGTGAGCATCCGTTGTGCGTCGTCAACAATTTTTAGTGTTTACACTCTATCACTTTTATTTCTTTAGCAATCATCTTCAATCTTTAATACAATGTTTATGACCATAATGTCTCAATTGAGTTTATTTCATTTGTTTACACTCTAGCTTCTTTTTTGAATTCTTCAACTTTATACAGTGCTTATGACCATAATGTCTCAATTAAGTTGGAATATGGTTAGGGAAGGTCAGGAGTTAAGCCCCTTTTAATATATAAAAAAAAAAGCCAGATTTCACTTTGCTTACACTCTAGCATCTTCATCTTTTGAGCAATCAACTTTATGGCAATGCTTATGACCATAATGTCTCAATTGAGTTCGATTAAAGCTGAGATCTGTTGATTAGGTCAGGAGTTATGCCCTTTTAAATATAAAAAAATGCCAGATTTCACTTTGATTACACCCTAGCATCTTCATTTTTTTAGCAATCTTTTTTAAACTTTAAGACAATGCCCATAATTTTGCAATCGGGTTTCATAAGAACTGATATTGACTTGTTAATTTAGGAGTTATGCCCTTTTCACCGTAAAAAAAGCCAGATTTCACTTTTAAACTCTAGCATCTTTATTTCTCAAGCAGTCATCTTTCTCAGGTGAGCGATCAAAGGGCCATCTTGGCCCTCTTGTATAGACTTAATAGAGCTTCAAAATTTGGATGGCAGGTACAGTTTTTGTTTGGGATTTAGATGATCTTCTGTACTTCTGCATGAATTATATATTCATTATGACACATTATACAATAATTGGTAATGAAGGCAATGTTTCTCAGGTGAGTGATTCAGGGCCATCTTGGCCCTCTTGTTTATGAGTCTCCCAAATAATCAAATAATAAGTTTAGATACCTGTAGAAATTATCATAATCACGCTTATAGATGTACAGCTTGCTTCTTCCAAGTGTCAGCTTAATGAAGTTTCATCTCCTTTATTTCTCCTTGACCCAGTCTGCTGCAAACCTCAATTTTCCCCTAGGTCCTGGGGCCAAAGACCATTTTACATTGTTATAACCTCTTATCTTAATCTGTTGATTATACACACATAGCTCTCCCCTATACTGGTCAGGTATTACAAATGTCAACAGTGAGGACAGCGTAAAACTGCCGAGTCATCCTGACTGTTCAAGCAGGAGTGTATCACCTTCTGTGTACTCAACAAATAGTGTCCGTTTTATGAAATTTGTGAATGAATTCAAAGGGGAAAATATTATCTAAAAATAAGTTACAGTGAAGAAGGTAGATAAAAACACCAAAATCAGTTTGGCATTATTGATTGAATGGGGGATGCTGAGCTAGCTACAAAAGGTACAGAGGTAAAATTAACATGAAACTATTGATTTTTATCGCTTGTCTTTTCTCATCTTTCTTTTACCTAGCTAAATATTGATCAGAATGACTTGACTATCACCATGAACCAACAGATTTTGTTGCTTGTTCAGTTCAGACTTTGTTGACAAATAAAGATAGAGACAGTCTGTAAACGTGACTGCGACGCTTACAAATATTCTAATAACACACTCGCTTTCTAGTCAAGTAAGTGTTTACGGGGTTCAGGTATTGTTAGCAGATCAAAGCCTTATGAAATGTTTTATACTTTACTGTGGCCTTCTTCGGTGCTGAACGTGAGGGTAGTGGAGTGGAAAATTGTGACAGTATGATATGCATTTTTAGGGAATTAGATGTTTCATTCACATTTACATTACTGGAGATAGTATCAGACTTTATCTGCTTGCTGATTCACGAACCTTCCATTCAGGTAAATGTTACCTTTTTTCCATATATTAAATTCATCAAGTGTTAATTTTTAGCAAAATGTGTGTCGATTGTCATAAAAGACACAGAGCAGCCTGGTGTAATTACCAGCATCATAAGATCTCATTAGCCATTTTGCTTGTATTTAATTGTTATAGGTGTCTTCCATTAGCATTAGCTTTGAATTGTTTTTGGACTAATTGGTCCAGGTCAGGTGTGTTTTTGGACTTAATTGCATTAATGTTGTGGATTGAGGGTTGTAACTAGAGGACAGACGGTGCAGATGAAGGTTTGTGATGTTTTTTAAATGTGTTCAAGACTGCAAGGAACAGGATGATGAATGTGTGTATGTAAGTAGAATTTAATGTACTACCCAAGGTTTTATAGTATGGAGTGCATTTTATTACCTTTTCACTTCACATGTTGCATTGAATCACTTTATGGTGGTAAGTTAGCAATATCTTCTGTCAATTTTTGCATGTTAGTATCAGGATTGATATTCCCATTTTATAGTGAAGGCAGTGTAAGGAGGATGTCCAGTTCTACCAGATATAATTAACTCTTTATCTTTAGATACAACCTTTTACACCATGTTGTACATATATCTTGTTGGTCCCAGGTAGCACACCTGACGTCAAATTCAAAGACCGTGGTTATGAACCCTGGTAGAGATAACAATCTGCCATGACCTTCATATGTGCTAAGTACTGGTCCAACTCAAGAATGGTCAAGAGAGATTAATGTAAGTTGTAAGAACTTGTTTTCCAGTAAAAAGAATAGGTTTAAATCAAATACATGTATCCAGAGAGACAACATTTCTGCATTTCCATGGTGTTGATAAATAGCAAGCAGTTGAAACTTTTGTGTCATTTTTGTAAAAATGTGGATAAACTTGTTTTTATGTCTCAAGCACTTAATTAATACAGTGTTACCTTTGTCCATCTTTACATTATTCTGTCCTTCATAAATACAAAGGTTTCCAGGAGTGAATCTGAAGTATTGGAGATATTAGCTGCCATTTGATGTGAAGGGCTGTTAGCAGATGAGATACAGATTAGGTTTGAATTTCGTTCCCTCTTCAAGCATTTTTGAGAGAATTATGGCCCCATGGACTAAGAAAAAACATGAATGCTCTGGTCAAAGACAGCAATCTGTGTTGAGGAAGAATGCCTAAATGGTATGCTAATAGTCTGCCTCAACCTGTAAATTAGTTTTATTTAACAGTATAACTGAAATACTTCTGGCAATGGTTAACATCAAAACAACAATTTGAATTTGCCTGACATGGTTTTAGATGATAATAAATACAGAGTGGCAACAGGCTTGCATATTTATCTTTCGGACAGGATATGTTTTCAGGCAAGATTTTTTTCCATCTATCTAATATTGTACAAATTCTTCAAGTTTTACATTTTTTACATTAAGAAATGCTATTACAATTCATTATTTGACCACAGAAAATAAGAATAAAGGAAAAAAATTGAATCCCAAAATAATTATTACTGGTGGTATCTAATGACCTAATATTTGTTTTAATGTGCAACAATTCAACATTGTTTTGAAATAGGTTATGCTGTAAGCAGACTTACAGAGACATTGTAAGTATAGTTTCTATGTTGTTTTTTTTTTGTAACTCACCTGAGCACTTGTGCTCAGGAAGAGCTTTTGTGACCAACTTTTGTCTGTTGTCCATCGTGCGTCGTCAGCATTTGCTTGTGAACACTCTAAAGGCCACAGTTTTGGCCCAATCTTCATGAAAATTGGTCAGGATGTTTGTCTACATTATAGCTTGAATGTGTTCGAAATTGGGTCATGTGAGGTCAAAAACTAGGTCACCAGGTCAAATCTTATAAAAACCTTGTGACCACTGTAGAGGCCACATTTTTGGCCTAACCTTCATGTAACTTGGTCAGAATGTTTGCCTTCATCAAAACTTGGATGAGTTTTAAAACTGGGTCATGTGGGATCAAAAAGTATGTTTCCAGGTCAAATCTAAGAAAGAGCTTATGAACACTGTAGATGTCACATTTTTGGCTCAGTCTTCATTTGGTCAGAATGTTTCTCTACTTAAAATCTTGGACGAGTTCATAACTGAGTCACATAGGGTCAAAATCTAGGTCACATAGTCTAATGTTAAAAAAACATTGCAAACACTTTAGATGCAACATTTTTGATAATCATGCCTAACACAGCAATCTTACTCACGTGAGTGACACAGAGCCATCTTGTTTTTTCTTTTCTTGAGAAAGGCTTGTGAAAGTTTAAATATCAAAACAAAATAAATTGATTAATATCAAGGCACTCGATTTCCATTGTTTAGTACCTGTATAAGGCAACATTCCCCCAGCCAAAATGTATGTTTTTTTCTCCTATTTTCAAGCTAAATTACCCCTACAAACGAAAATGACTGTAAGAGCTCACATAAATAACAAAAATGGTCAAGTGGTAGATTGTTGTATTGCATACCATTTGATTTCCATTCAGTTTTACCAAATAAAGCTACCAGATGTAATTATTTTGTACATTTTTACTAATATGATTATTGTAGTTAGTAAGTGCAGCAAAAATTGCCCAAAATTCCCCCAGCAGGAGAAAATGACACAAATATTCCCTCTCCTGAAGGTAGAGGTACTGTTCCCTCAAAACAGAGAGAGAGAAAACTGAATATTGATAGACATTCAATTTTGCATTATATCCTGTTTATAAAAGTGTAGTACAGCCCATAATTCTCTTTAGATATTTACTTGGAACATTTTGGAACGAAAAGTAAAGATATTTTCTCAGAATATGTTGGAACAGAAGTTTGAGGAATAGTTCTGTCTGAAATGATCATGAGTAAAACATCTTAAGTGAGAGCTTGTCCCTGTCATGAGAGTTACTTGCGTAGAAGATTTCAATGAGGTTTTAGCAAGATAAAAAAATCTCACTACTTGATAATCTCTGATAAATATTTCAGTACATTTAGGTGAACTCTGTTTTGTATTCACCTACATTTTTGTAACAAGATATTGAAATTGATGAAATAGGAATTAAAGCTGGTAATAGCTCTTATAGCCAGCTTTTAAAACCTGATCTAGGGACTATAACATGATAACTATATGTGGGATACATATTTTTTCTTAACGGCTTTCTTCGCTTATTTTGTCAAGTTGAATGAGCTACATCTACAATTTAAAGTGATGACTTTTTAAGATGATAATTTCATGGATGTAAGTACCATGTAGTCTTTATAAAGAAAATAAGACGGTGGCATGCAAGCTAATCAGATTTTATGTATTTTTGTTATGAGAGGTAAAAAATTTAATCTCTTCAGATAAATATATTTTTAATCTCTTCTAGCAGTTCTTTGGTTTAACACAGTGAATAAAACATGATGCTACGATGAGACAGCATTATGTCCAACAAAGTGAATGAAATACTGTTAATGGGCCATTAAATCTAAACAAACAAGTATCTAGATGTGGACGTGGGGCCAATGATGGAAACTACCTTCACCTGCAACTTGCTGAGTAAGTCCCACCACGGGGGGGTCTCACTGTAGACGTGGGGCCAACAGTACATGCGACCATCACCTTTCTGGTTGATTTGGATTATAAAGGGCTGACTGTACACAATTACCCTGTTATGAGCTGAATAGGGAACGTGTTTAACACTGTACAGACGGCCTTCACACTCAAAGAATGGTCTATATTTCATTAGCCTCTTCACTACACATTTGCTGATTTCCTTTTATCGTACTCAATAATCTGATTTCATTCTTCAATATACCATTAATCATCGCTCAGTTTTGATGTGAAAGAAAAATTTGCTTGTGTCATACGTGAACGTGAGTCCAACACCGACCTTCACCTTTCAAAAAGATTAAACCCATTTGATTTTCTAAACCGTCTGCTCAGGTATATTTGTAAAAGAACGGGTGTAGATATGCGTTCAGCAATTGTATTGAAATTTACTACCTTTTACCTACACTTTTCTCAGGCGGTGTGTTTATTTCACTGCTGACAAAGTGTTTACCCACTGTTTTCATGACTCGAGTCGTCTGCTTTACATGGGTCAGAGTTGACAAATGCAAAAAAAGGATGTTTAATATTGAAGGCTAATGGAATTCCAGGCCAGGTTTTGTATACCCGTTTTAAATGGTTGTACCCTCACGGGGGTTATGACTAAGGTCAAAAAGTCTCTCTTCCTTGTGACCAATCAATGGACTTCTGGTAAACCTTTTGCCATATAAATATGCCAGTTTAATAAGACCACTAGAGATGTAGTCTAGACTGAGAGTATAGTATTAAATTTTATAATGTATGTAAACTGATGGTGCTATAAAGCTGGGAAGATACCTGAATAACCAGATGTGTCCTAAAACACAACCAAATTGAGAGCAACCAGATGTGTCAAAAAATACAACCAAAATGAGCTGATGTGTCCAAAAACACAATCAAATTGAGAGCATCAAGATATGTCCAAAAATACAACCAAAATGAGCAGATGTGTCCAAAAACACAATTAAAATGAGCAGATGTGTCCAAAAACACAACCGCAATGAGAGAAACCAGATGTGTTTAAAAATACAACCAAAATGAGAGCAACCAGGTGTGTCCAAAAATACAACCAAAATGAGAGCAACCAGGTGTGTCCAAAAACAATGAAAATGAGCAACCAGATGTGTCAAAAAATACAACCAAAATGAGAGCAAGCAGATTTTGTCCAAAAACACAGCCAAAATGAGAGCAACCAGATGTGTCCAAAAACACAACCAAAATGAGAGCAATCAGATATGTCCAAAAACACAACCAAAATACCCTTTTTAGGCCTATTTTCTTTTAGATCAATGATTAATGGAAAATACCTCAATAGCATATTTTTTGGTGGGAATAATAACCAATTTCTTCACATCGGAGAATTAAACAGCTAATTAGGGGAAAACTTTATAGAAAATTTACAGAGGGAAAGGTAAAAACAGCTTCTGATAAATTTAGGAAGAAAAAAAGCCCAAAGAAATTCTCAGTTGAGATTAATCTTATCAAAATAAAACAGCCTTTGAAGTCAGCAGTTGTGCTGAGTTGGAAAAAGAATGCTAAGCAAATTTGTTCCCTGTTGGAATATAAAACAGACTTCAGTCTATCACAGTTTTTGAACCAAAATTGATTTTATCAGCATGATGTGGGCTTCATTGAGAAACACTGAAGTTCTCTTTTGTCTGTTGTCACATTTCATGTGGATTTCATGCTTGCTATAATGATCCAGTATGTCGTAAGTGTAACAATAGCTAAATGTGTATTTTTTCATGTAACTTCCAATTCAATTTCAGTTGTTTTTTTTTGGGGGGAAGTATAGACACAAAGGCACTATATATCAGCAAGTTTGAACATAACAGGAAACAAAGAGAAGAGATTTTCTATAGGAAGAAAGAAAAAGATGGACGTAAGAAAATGAGATACATTAATGAGTTGAATATAGATATATGATCAGGGTCTCCCCTGTTTGCTGATACAATATTGTACAGGTGTGGCTTATGTTCTACTCATTAGACTGTATGGCAATGAAAAATCATTGTTTTATATACCATTTACTGCTATTCATTAAGTCCTAAATTTGTTCATGAATATTCATGAGGCAGAAGGTTAATTACTGGTAATGATTTTAGCTGCATATCAGTTAAAAAACAATATTAGTTTGACTTCGTAAATAGCTTAAACATTAGAGAGAAAAAAAATCTCATGCCCTACCCTTCACTGTTTTAAATTGTCAAATAATTTTATATTTGGTCATAATGCTTATTGATATGGTAGTGCTGTTTTATAATTTTATCTATCCATTCAGATAAGATTGTTATCTAGTTGTGACTGAGGAGCTATTTCATCATGTACAATTGGAAAACATTAAATGTAAATATATACTGGAATGCTTTATGAAGTTTTGGCATATCACCTTGGAGTAAACTGTTCACAATAAATATGGATGTTTTGAATATATAGATAGAGGACACCATGAAAAGACCTATGCGAACAGCATAAAACCAGATCAGCCTGCGTCAAAATGAGTCTATATGAGGGAAAGGGTTAAGGTGGAAAACTCCTGAGAAGTAGTTGCTTGCAGCTAGATGCTGTGACTCAGGTACTGGTTCATGCAGGGATAGGAGGCTAGGATAATTCATTATAAATGAATAAAGATGTTGATAAATTGAACAAAAATTAACCAAAAAGAAAAAAAAAAAAGAAAAAAAAAAAAATGATGTCAGTACTGTGAGTCTTCTTACTGCTCTTTTTTAAACTTGAATAGTGAAAACAATGAATGCAAAGGAATAAATGATTAGGGACATTTGATTTTGTGCTTAAAGTCACTTCAGTTGTTCATAAAATGTACAACCCTTTTGTATGAAAGATAAAATTTACATACAAGTACAAGTATTTACAAAAAAGAAATGTCCCAATGGCTCACAGCTGTATTAATTTTATGCTTTTATTTTACACTTATATTCATAGACAGTTGTCTCTGTTGAGATACTTAAAGTAATTATAAAAATATTACAACACTGAATATATTTCCACTGCTTTGGAAACATGCAGAATATATACTGATAGGTGCAACATAAAATCTTCAGGTATTTAAAGACGTTATATGAAACTAGGAGTGACATTAAATTTTAGGGTATTTTGAGACCTAACAGTGAAACTAGATGCCATGTTGAGAGGATTCATTGTTATTTATGAGTTGTATGATTCATGAAAATCTTGTAACCTATCTGTTAGTCTTATATGGGGAACACAGCTAGGGATGCTGGCAAGTGTCTGTAATCTGAGAGTCTTTCTCTCTATCCAATAAACATCTTAGTGTTGCAATAAAGACTGAATTTTTGTGGTTATAACACCCTGTGTCTACAAGCTTTACATACATTAAAGGTTTTATGACAAAGACAAGTCACCCATTCTGGTAACAGTGTGTCCAGATCAGGAGTTCATGGGTTCGATCCCAGGCCAAGACATACCAAAGTTGTAAAAAATGGCACCGCTCACATAATAACTCCCTGACTTGGAGTTTAGCATATAAGGGTAGTTCCAGGACTGGTTTACCTGGTGGCAGTATAATGTGACTTTGTGTGGAATCATACCACATGTCTAATATGTGATACTGCAGTGTCTTTAGAATGAAACGTTTTAATTCTTCATTTGTCTAGCTTTAATGTATAGATAATGCTGAACATACTGAGCAGAATAAGGGATTAATTTCTTACATGTACTGAAAGTGTAGATGTTAAGTTTATATGATTAATAGATTTTGTCTGGAGTTTGTATCTCTTGATATCATTATCATTTTTTTGTTAGTATCTAATTTTCTTTTAACTTTGTTGTATTGATAGTCTACATCTGATCAAATCCATATTGATTTCTCAAAAGTCAAGGCCAGATTGTCGAAAAAAAAAAAATCTCATGTGGACGTGACTAGGGATGAACGTGATTTTCACTCGTTTAATCACCTTTGGTGAACTGACACTGTGAGAAGTGCAAATCATTATTACAGGGGTCTCGGTTTAAAGCTCTCTCTCTCAATGTAAACTGTATACCAGTGTGGCATGCCTCACTCAATATTTTGGCTATGTGTACGCTGTGTTGTCACAGTCCAGGTAGCACGATAAACCATAAACTGACAGGTATAGGAAGATAGGTAGAATGTATCTCAGATAGAGTTCAGCTGTAACAGGGAGAGGATCAGAGTTAGGAGGTGGTGCGTCAGAATGTTTCCACTGTCAAATAAACGTGATCAGAAACATTGGCATTTCTTAATTAAACCTGGATTGTATAGTGTGTTGTTCTGTGACAAGTATATAGGAGTTTATTAGTTGATCAGGATTATAGTGTGAGGAAACTTTGTGGTGAGTTGATGTGCTCTCATGTAATAGAAAGGTGAAATAGGTCACAACAAAATCATCATTTGATTATTTTTGAATTTTAATTGAATTCTACGGTTTACACTTGAAACTTGCTTCATATATATGATATTAGGGTCATAGTCAATCCAATGTTTAACAGACTTATCATGAAATAGTATTCTTAAGTCATGTATTCAATTTCAAATTAGTGTTACAGGAACAATACAGTCGGAAGTGAAAGTAATAACTACTCTCTCATAGTTTCTGACAACCACTATAGGTTGATCTTGTACTAGTATATTGATCCTGACTGAAAAAGTCCCTCAAAACTGTCTAGACATAATGTTTTGGAATAGTCCAAGGGCTTACATAGATAAAGCTGGGGAATATGAGATGTGTATATTTCATTTGCGCAATACTTGTTTCACAAGGGTAGTTTAGGTGTGTGCCACACCTGCTATTGAAGGGATGTCATTACTTGTCTTTGGATGTGTTAAAAAAGCATTTGAATGAGCAGTGGTGAGATTAAGATCTCCTCATCTGACACTGTCTGTAAATCTTATTGTTTTTTCACTCATATGTGTAAGTTGTGTCAAAAGTTGTCAACAAATATCTTATTCATTGTTGCTGTTCCATTCTTTTATTGATATTATTTTGTGATTATTCTGTTCAAAAGTGTCCATAAAAATAACTGGTATATATTTTTTTTTTAAACTGATGAATGAGAAAAACGCATGGTTTTATAAATTTTCATCATTAAAATATAAACACATGTTTAAAAGCTATGCATTGTAGCTGTTTATTGCAATTTGAATGAATTTGATTTTTCAGCTACTTTGTCAGCAATATTACCAGGACATATTTTTTTTTTTTTTTTTCATATTTATCATAGTAATATGACATTGGAAATTTTGATGTTAAAATGTAATTATTTGTTTTCTTGTAGAATTATCAGCCTAACATCCTTTAATGGCACCTTGAGACATGTCCAGGATGGATACACTGCCAGTTGATCCGAACGCGGAGCTGGATGAGTTTGAGAAGAAACTACAGGCCAAGGCGGACTTCTCCTCATGCTATAGGCCCAAGGCCGTCACCACAGAAAAGACTGATGGGAATATGCATTTTAACATAATGAAGCATCCAAAAGAAGCTTTAGAAATAATGAATGTGTTGCGGTGCTCAGCAAAACTTTGTGATGTGACGTTAATCGTGGGGGAGGAAAAATTCTTGTGTCATAAAATTGTTCTTGCCTCGTCTAGTTCGTATTTCCGTGCAATGTTTACGGGTGGGATGCGGGAGGAGGAAATGAGTGTTATACCTTTGCATGGGATCCACCCATGTACTTTGGCAGTATTAATAGACTTTGCATACACGGCAGAGATTCGGGTCAGTGAACAGAATGTGTGCTATCTCCTCCCGGCCGCCACCATGTTCCAGATGAATCATGTGGTTGAGGCCTGTAGTGTATTTTTAGAACATCAACTTGATGCCAGTAATTGCATAGGAATCGCAGACTTCGCAAGTGAACATGGCTGTTTAGACTTACAGAATAAAGCTCGTGAATATATCTATAAGCATTTCTCCGATGTGATAAAATGTGACGAATTTCTCCAGTTATCTCCTTGCCAGCTTACTAAACTTATCCGTCATGACGAGCTTAATGTTCGGTGTGAATCTGAAGTTTTTAACGCTGTAATTCGCTGGGTGCAGCATGACACAGAAAAGCGCCTGTGTAAACTGGAAAGCATGTTATCTGCAGTGCGCTGCCATTTTTTGTCTCCAACTTTCTTGGAAAAGCAGCTTACTCACTGCACAGTGCTCAAGAAAATGCCTCAGTGTCAGGAATATCTCTCCAAAATTTTTCAGGGTTTAAAATTACACCAGGTCTGCCCCGAAAAGCCTAGAAAACCATGTTCTCCTTTAGTTATTTTTTCAGCCGGTGGTTATTTAAGACAATCGTTAAGTAATTTTGAGTGTTATAATCCAAGTAGTAATAAATGGTTAAAGCTTCCGGACCTGCCGACACCAAGGAGTGGTCTGTGTGGCTGCACAGCTAAAGGGTCTTTCTATGCTGTGGGTGGACGGAATAATTCTCCGGAAGGCAATTTGGATTCTAATTCCCTTGATATGTATGATCAGTTTCGTCACTGCTGGGTTCCAAAATGTCCCATGCTGGTTCCTAGAAACAGAGTGGGGGTGTGTGCAATGGACAACATGATATATGCAGTGGGCGGTTCCCAAGGCCAACAGCATCACAGTTCAGCGGAAAGGTGGGTATCTGACACAGACTGAGATAAGATCAGAGGGGCGGGACTTAGTTTGCAGAAGTGCATATAACCTGAGTACTTAATACACAAACAAATGAAATACAGAAAACAAGTAATTTCAAGTCCAATTGTTACGGTTTTGATGTACTTTTTGTTATATTGAAGTTGCCTCAAATCATGTGACATTTTAATTCATCCTTCATGCTGTCTTAGGGAATAAGATGAATTAAGTGAGTAGCATGAAAATATATGTATATAACACAAAGATACATATTTTACTAATAAAGAGATCAAACATAAGAAATACATGTAGGTATATCTCAAAACAGGTATTTGAGACATAATTATATTATGATGATAACATCAACAACAACTTTAAAGAAAAAAAAAACATTATGAAAGGCCATATCCTTCCATATTCTGGAATTCTCAACAAAAAAAATCTATATTGCAGAGGATATACATAAATCAAATGAAACAAAAGCATAATTTAAGATTTTGAAATTGAGAAAAAAAAATCTTTCAAATGTTTAAATAACAGAGTTTATGTATTATATTTTGAACTTGTTCACTAAACATAAAAAAATAACATATTCAATGTTTCTAATTTTTATTTTTCTCTATTAATGTTTTAAGAAATGGAATACAATAAATGTCCTGATAAGTAGTGATATCTGATGTGGCTAGAATTATTGATCGTTTCCTTATAAAGCAATGACAAAGCAGTTTCCTCGACACTGAATGATACCTGATGATGAGCATTTCTTCCCTATCAACCGTTATCAGGTTTTTATTCCTGTGTTGGATGGTCAATAAGGGCCAGATATGGCTAATTCTTAAGAGTTTATTGTTTTTATGCTGGGAGTATCTACCAAGGTGCCAAGCTGCGGCAGATGTTGTCACAGTGAACTAGGTCTATATATGGGGCAAAATTCTTAAGAGGTTTTGCCGCTAATTTGTCAGGGTATTAATGACCATATTTGGAGGTTAGCAGATCCAATTTCAACATACAGACCTAATGGCAGATTATTGTTTGTGACCATTGTATGCTGCAGAACAACTGATTTGCAAGTCATACTGTTTTATTGCTTAAACAATAAACAGGGTGTATAAATTTGTAATTGATTCAATTAACTGGACTTTAAACAGGAATGCTTAGTTCAGCTGTGTTTGGCATACATATTTTGTCATTTATTGTAGCAAATTTTATTGTTAGACATAATAAAAACAGGGGAACAATGCTCAATGACTTGGCACAGATTGTACCTGCATGTACAGAAAGATTTGTCAAAATTAATTAAGAAACTATAATCATCTGTATATCTGATTGAACATTCTTTGTCTAACTTCTATATTTAAATGAATAGTCACAGCTTTTGTTATTCAGACAGGTCCCTGAAGAGGTTACTATCTTGTTTGTCTAAGTATGCCAACTAGTCTGAACTGATGTAGTCATGTATATATGTCATACATAAAGTATAAACCAATTCCTTTAAACCAATTCCTTCAACAAGCGCCTGTATTCATGACACACCTTTCATTCCTCAGCATTTTTTTTTAAATAATTTTTGTTTGGTAATTTGTCCATATTGTTTTAGACAATGCTTAACTAGGTATAACCCTTTCCCTCATAAGACTCATTTTGACGCACTGCAATAGGTACCACATAAAGCCTGATCTGCAGAAAATCACAGTTAAACCTTACCAAATTTAATTATAAAGTCCTCATTTCCAGACCACTGAGGAGCAGCGAACAGCATAAAACCTGATCAGCCTGGGAGTTACTCGCAGGCTGATCTGGTTTTATGTTGTTCGCATAGGTCTTTTCATGGTTTCCTCTATGAGGGAAAGGGATATACAGAATTAGTGACAGTTTTGTGTGTCTTTTTTGTACTGATATTATTTTTTTCTGATATAGTAATTAATCACAAGTTTAAATATTTTCTCAGAGTATTTATATATACATGTATAGTGTATATTTTAAACGGCTTAGACAAAAATTAAGTGATAAATACGTGTACCAGTAAGGGAAACAATGTAATGTGTATACCTCAACATAAACTATAGCTCTTTCTTTTCATGAATTCTTTTTTTATATATTATTGAAAATAGTAACTATTCCCAATTTGATTGTTACATACACATGAAATATGATAATATGTTTGGAAACAAAATTGAAATGATTATATTTTTTATATAAATTATGTATGTTTTCAAATGATTATCCTTTAAATATTGGTTTGCTTAATATAGATATTAAGATAACTACTCTTGTTAAATAAATGAAGACACATGGGTAGGGTAAAAAGTTGATTGGAAAAAAAAAAAGAATAAAGGTTCATAGGTTTTGATTTGGTCAAATGCATTATTATATGTATTTTTTTTTTAAAAGCTGAAATATTTATAATCATTTAAAAAAACCCACTAAAACAGAGAGAGACACAGAGAGAGAATAAAATGAAATTGTATACTTGTGACAAAGATTCAAGGATGGAAAGATGCTTTTTGATATGAATGTAATTTATAAGAATTTTTTGCGACAGAAAATTTCTTTTACCAAATGAATTACACGTGTACATGTAATTCGTTAAAAATCATAAAGCAGGAGGCAGTTTTTTTTTTTGTTTTTTTTCAATAGTTCTTGACAAAAAAAATGAATCTGATAAAAATTAAAAGAATTTGCTACAATTAGGAGTCCATACTTAAAATCAGATAAATAATATGATTCTGGCATAATAAAGTGATAAGTGTACATATAGCAATAATATAAAGCTGACATTGCCAAGCTTTGACAAGATTTTGGCAAGATGATAAGAACACATGACTGAAGGCACCAGACAGTGTTGTGTGAAGGGTCAAGAATGATGATATCTTCTTATGTCTGCTATGTTTGAAGTTTAGTATTAAGAGGTATCCACTTTGACTATCTTGCTCTTTTTTTTTCTTTTTTTTTAAATCCATTTTTATGAAAATATAAACTGATTATAGAAGATTTTATGGAAAGGAAACACAATTGTCTTGGAATTTCATTGACTTAATTTATCATGTGTACATTGTTTTGATATTAGAAGTAAGCATTAGCATCAAGAAAAACTGATATTCAAAAAAGGGAAAATAATGGGATTTTTGGTATCATGTTAATTAACCCTTTCCCTCATAGAGGACACCATGAAAAGACCTATGCGAACAACATAAAACCAGATCAGCCTGCGAGTTACTCGCAGGCTGATCAGGTTTTATTCTGTTCGCTGCTCCTCAGTGGTCTGGAAATGAGAATTTTATAATTAAATTTGGTAAGGTTTAACTGTGGTTTTCTGCAAATCAGCCTTTATGTGGTACCTATTGAGTGCGTCAAAATAAGTCTATATGAGGGAAGGGGTTAAATATCATTTTCTATGGCCAGAAACATTCTGTTTTGTTTTAGTGGACTTAACCATTCCAATGTCAACAACAAATCAAAACATTTTTTTAATAGAATATGGAATATTATTTTTTTCTTTTTAAGTAAAACAGTAAATCTTCAAAGACTGTAAATGTTACTACAATTGCCTAATGTCATATATCTGTTTTATCCTACGATAATGGGAATTTAAATGGACTTTATTTGAAATTAGTTAGATATAAATATCATTGAATTAAAAAATCTATAGAATTAATATCATTATGAGTTACTGGTTTTGAAATTTTATAGATACTCTGGTAGAGCTTTCGAAAAGATTGAACTATTATATTAAACTTGATATTATTGATGAAAAACATTTGTCTCATTCTAATTAATTTTATTTTATTTCTGGTCTCCTACAGATATGACCCTGATCTAGACAAATGGCAAAAAATAGCATCAATGAACAGCAGGAGAATCGGTGTGGGACTGGCTTGCATTAATCGGTTATTGTTTGCCGTCGGAGGATTTGATGGGCAGCAACGATTACGGAGCATGGAGCGATACGATCCAGAGAAAGACGAATGGGTGATTTTGGCGCCAATGCATTCAACAAGAAGTGGGGCAGGTGTGTGTTTTTTCTGTGTACTTCCTAAAGCTTGGATAAGCTCTAGTGTTTTTATGATGCTTAGGTGTGAATCATCTACTACATCATGTAGACTAAATTCAAAATGTTTGAGTACCTTAATTGGTTGATTGACATTGACCACAGGAAACAAATTGATGTATAAGAATAAATGATTCTTAAAAAAGAGCAGGGCAAAACACCTTTTTATTTATTTATTTATTTTTTTTGCTTCAAGAAAACTGTTTAATTATATAGGATTGTGCTAAAAAGAGTTTTTTTTTCTCCAAATTTAGAAACAGGAATGGTGACATATGTCAAATCTGTGTAGTGCTCAGTGTATTTAAAACACTTAATCATGGGAGGGTTGTTACAATAACTACCAGTATAAAACCAGATCAGCTTGCGGATTACGTGAAGACTTATCAGGATTATATTGTTCCTTATTTTTCTACACATTTGGGATTAGAGCATTGTTAAATTATTCAGTTTTGAATTTAACCTATAGTACTCAGGGCTAATTTAATACTAAGATACTTAAATACTTAAGAACATTTAAGAACATTTTTTTATCTTTCTATTTACCTTATTAAATAAAATTATCTGAATATTTTATTTATCAAATAGTAATAATTAGTTATGTGGCTATTTGTGTTTACTTAATCATTTACTTTTTTAAAACAAAGGTTATGGAATGTGCTCCTTCTTTATTTGTGATCTTAGTATTGTTGACAGAATTTGAGTCAAACTAAGTATTGCTTTCAGTTTTATGTCCTTACAACATGTAAAAAAGTTAAATTAAAGAGGGTTGACCACAAAATTTTCATCTCCTTCTGTTTCAATATACACTTAGCATAGTTTTCTGGTCAGCCCTTGATATATGTACTTGTATTTCCCTAGAATTTCATTAGCTTCAGATATAATCTGGGCATGTAAAGTCATGTTTGTATATGACTGGAATATATCAGATTGTCCTGGTTAATGTAAAGTTGCTTGCATAAGCTTGATAACGATAGAGTACATCAGCATCAGTGTCATTTAGAAGCTTGTCACTTGGAGACAAAGGTGCGCTCAGCATTGATATTGGAGATCTAGTGTTTTTGTTCGCATAGGTCAGGAAGAGAGTCAGATATCTATTTTAGTAAATCTTTTTTTTTTTTTATATTTATTTTATATTACCTGGTAATTCTCTCAAAGCTTGTCTGAAGAAATTTTCTGTACTGATATATCAGTATTGGATTACTTGGTCAATGATTTTTTTTCCATGTAGATGTCAACATGATTTCTGTGTTTCCTTTCCATAAACTTGAAATTTAGTACTCCGAATCAAGAGACAAATCTTTGGAGTTTATTGTAAGAGATGAGGACATTAGTTAGGCCACAATATTTTCAATATTTTATCAGGAATACATTCTGCTCAGTGGTCCTGTCAATCTAAGTGTCTAGGGTGGTAAATCAATGAATATAAAAAAATACTTGCAAGGTGAAAGTCAAGAACTGCAACTCTTTACTATTAAGCCAGTTTCATCAAGGCATTGTGGAGTGATATCCCTTTTTTGTTTATGCTTTTTTTAGCCTATTTCTTTTTATGACAGGAAACAAAATTTCTCAATTGTTATTGAATGGAAAACATTTTTTTGCATGATATGGACAAAAGGTCATCCATTTAATGGATAAAAATGATAATTTTAGTTATGTTAATGCCATATTGAAGCAGACACAAAAAATAACAACTAAAAACAATTGACTATAACATTATTATTCTTTTTACTAATTCATTCCTTTACTATGAAAGGAAAATTAAAAAAATATTATTGCAAAACCATGGGTAAGAAACTTACTTATGTAATTTTCAAACATGAAGTGATTATTTTTTCTGTCCTTAAGAATATAATTCCTTACTATTATATGTGATTTTTTTTTTAACTAACCTCTGTTTATTTGTCTATGTGTAGGTGTGGCAGCCCTGGAAGGGTATGTGTATGCGGTCGGGGGATATGACAGTACTAGTCAGCTGCGGACAGTTGAGCGCTACTGTATCGCAACAGACAAGTGGCAGTTTGTCGCCCCTATGAAGAGTCCAAGAAGTGCGCTAAGTGTGGCAGTCCTTGGAGGAAAATTGTATGCTCTAGGTAGGTAGATGCAGCTTTTTATTTGATTTGATAGTGTGCATATCCATTACTACACAGTCAATTATAATGTACATACCTATATAAGATGGATTATTCAATGGGCCCCTAGTCATTACTTTGTTCGTGTTGTATATAAAAAAAAGTCCACTATATGGTGGTAACTTGGTTTGGACCTCACAATAGTGTTGTAATGGATAGGAGCTGTCGATATTTTATTTTCCAAAGAAGATTTGAAACTGGCGATACAGGTCATTCATACATACTTTTGTATATGACATGACATCTTTAGGTCCAGAAAACTATTTATAAGAGTAAGGATTTATTATCAAAGATTTTATGATAATTTTTGATGATACAAATTTGTACATGTAAAAAAAATTAAGATTTTTTTTTTTGCCATTCATTTTCTTCAAATATTTTTTTATTTTTTTTTTTATTTGATACAGCCGGTTAATTTATCTAAAATTGTTACATGTATAATAATGAGGATTTTGTCTTATATTAAACTGGTAGTTTTCTTCTAAATTACAGAAAATATGCATAAGATATTTATATTATTTTATTATAAGAAAAATTGACAAAACAATTATTGAATTTTTTTTTTGCATTTTCAGGTGGTTATGATGGAAATGATTTCTTGTCAACAGTAGAGTGTTATGATCCAGACAGTGATGAGTGGACGGATGTTTCTTATATGACGTGTGGGCGGAGTGGACATGGAGTGGCAGTAGGGGCGGAGCCAGTAGGAAGTTGATATCATGGGAATTTTTCTATTGGTCATCAGAAGAGATCAACCATGAGCTGTGCTATAAAGTGAAAGAATAAGGTTCTGAGGGGAGATCATTTGAGGGTGGGGAGAGGACTGTTGATACATGCACAGATTTGGAGGAATATTGGATTACTTGGGACTGGAGGCATATCTGATCTGTACTTGCTTGGTGGTCAAACATAATGAAACAAAAAATATTGATTTATATATTATTGATTAAAAATCTCATTAATATATGTAAATTGAAAAAACAAAAAACACACAAAAAAACACAGCTTAACCCTTTACCTCATATAGAATCATTTTGATTCTATCCTTCTTTGTGTCTGAACAGGCCTGCGTTCAGTATGCCGAACCGTATGCAACCGTACGCTTAATTGAAATTGTCTCAATGTCATAAACCACGATATTCACGTATACCTAACTACAGAATAAGGTGCACGAAAACAGCATGATATGTAGTCCTAATCAACTCCATAGCGAACTGTTAGCAAACGGTTGCATATGGTTTGGCATACTGAACGCAGGCCAGGTTCTCCTCTGTTAGCTCACTCAGTATTGTACATGTAGCTCAGAAGAAGAAAAATATTGTTTTATATGCCATTTACAGTTCAGGAAATAAGATATTCATCAAGTCCTAAATGTATACATGAATATTCATGAGGTAAAGGGTTAAGTCACATAATATTCATGAGGTAAAGGGTTAAGTCACATATTTTGAAATGAATAAGTTTCCTTGTTTTTAATCACACCCAGGATAGCCTTTTACTTTCGTTTTGTTCTAAGGTTTTTCCAAAATGGGAATTTGCTTCAGTGTTTTTTAATGTTCAAATTGTGTTAGAGGATTTTCATTTTATCTTTGCATAGTCAAAGATTGTGATAAAGATCCTATTCTGTCTTATATTAATTTAATTTTGTATATGCATTTTGTCCCAGAGATTAAGTTAATGGTCATTGATAAAGTGTGAAATAAGTGTTAACAGTGTACTGTATACTCAGAGAAAGGAGAACCAGGAGAGGAGAAATTTGTGTTACTTTATGTACATGGAGGAAGTTTTGACCAGAGAGAAGTATTGACTTCCTCAAAGGAGACAAGATTGGTGCAAAAAAGAATACCAAGAGGGCTTTCATTTGTGTATATAGAAGTTTTGTTACATTGTCAAATCATGCAATCATGTTAAATCAAAAATCTTATATTTGTGTAATTTATTTTTTCTTCTAAATGAATAATCATTGACCATGAGAACCACTGTCTATGAGAAATCATGGTTTTTGATTGTTTTTTTTTGCCCATGCCAAGATGTTATTTAGCTTAAATTAATATTATATGATAAATTTGACTACATATATATCTTAAATTTTTAATGTAAAGTAAACTTTAAAAAAAAAAAACTTGTGATTTGAATAAAGGAAACTACTTCATTCCATATCAGTTTTAATCTGAAACTGTTTTGCAAGGGGAATTTTGGTGTTAGGACTGAAAACTTCATAGAAAATCTTGAGTATAAGTTGATTTGTCAAATGTAGGTTTTTAGTCAACAGCTGTGCTTTAGAATTTCTCACAATAAAAAAGCAATTTCAGTTGAGCATTAAGGATGTAACAAAAAACATCTACTGCATTGCATTGTCAGTCCATCAATATTGAAGGTTTGACATTTACATAAGAAGCCTGTTGACAATGTCATCTTGGTGCAGTGTGTAGAATTGCAAACTTCCGTCAAGAAAACACTGATTGAATACATGTAATGAACCTGCCACCAGGTATTTCTGATTGGATTTGTAAAGATATGAAGAAAAGAGATTGATTAGTAATGTAATTAGAATTATTAAAGGAATCCATGTGTTTCATCCTTTGAGGTTGAATCATTTGTTGACAAACTGTTGTCCTTTAAAAAGGTAATTTTCTTGATTGGGGAAAAAATGATGGTAATTAAAATGTCATTTAATTGAAATAATAAATTATAAAGATATAATGGTATGAAACTGGTTGAATCATAAATTGGGGGGGGGGGGGTTGAAAAAGATGCACTCAATTTTGAATTTTAAGAAAATGGATTTAGAAAAAAATAGAATGTGAATAAATGTTTAGTTCATATTAAGAGGGAAACTACAATGTCAATAAAATCTAACAGATTTTTTATATATATAGAATAAAAGTTAAATACAGGTGGAAATTCAGCAATTAAGGAGTTAAATTCATATGTGGAAATTCAGCAATAAAGGATGCCTTATTTAGAAAATGAGATTAATAAAATTAATTTTATTAAAATAATCTCATTTCTTTGAAATAACCATTGTGACCATTATTAAAGCAAGTAAATATAAGTCTGTAATTTTACAAATATAAAAATCAGAACAAAAACACTAGAAGATTAGTTAAGATTTTTTTTTTTAATTATTTACATAAAAATGTCAGCATGAGCCCTCATTTCATACATTAAGTTTCATTTCATTACTTATATGCCAGTTTAAAACTGATAATGTTTCTATTGATAAAAGTGCATAATGATGTTAAGCATTGTATGTGCTATTTGTTTTTGTTCACATTTATTAAATTTTGTTAATGATAAAAAATATTTAATAATTATTAAAAATATCAAATGAAAACAAATTTCATTAATTTTGTTTATTTCCTGAACCTTATGCATGAACGTTTTGTGAGTTGTTTCAGTGTGTGAAAGAGAGAGAGAGAGAGATATGTTTTTTTTGGAGATAACCTTCTTGGCAACAATATTTCAGCTAATTACAAATGAAGGAAAACGCCGTGTGTACAGTGGCACCCAGGTATTTAAATCAACTTACTGCAAGCTAGCTAAAGGGTTAACTCCTCATAAGATAAACCTGAATGACCATACTGGGACTTCCACTACATGGGGTTGAGGGGCTTTGAGAGAGCAAGTAAGCATTTAGAAAGAAATAGAGACAGACAGGGAGACAGATAGATTTCTCGAGTCAGATTTGGTAGGAACGCCTGTTACTGAGACTTTCAGCCATCAGTTAAGTGGGTGCCAACTCACTTTGTCATGACTGCTAATGTTCACTTGGAAGTGACGTGATAGCACTCCTATTGTTGATGTTAACTCTGACAGTGTTGCTAAGAATCACAGACGGAGAAAAGATCACATGAACTTTATGATAAAGATAATTTACACATGGATTGGCATTTTTTTCAGAGTCCATCCTTCATCCTGGTAAGCCCACACATTTGTATGCTGGTCTGGTTACAGTATCATCTACTTCTATTAACCCTTTCCCTCATATAGACTCATTTTGACGTACTCAATAGGTACCACATAAAGCCTGATCTGCAGAAAACCACAGTTAAACCTTACCAAATTTAATTATAAAGTCCTCATTTCCAGACCACTGAGGAGCAGCGAACAGCATAAAACCTGATCAGCCTGCGAGTCACTCGCAGGCTGATCTGGTTTTATGTTGTTCGCATAGGTCTTTTCATGGTTTCATGGTGCGTCAAAATGAGTCTATATGAGGGAAAGGGTTAAGGTCTTTTAACCTTCAATTATCAAATGTTTCATCACAGTTGCATTTTTCAGAATATCTCTTCTTAATAAGGAACAAAGATTGGTTAGGTTAATGCCCTACTAACATAAATTTCAGTCATGTAAAGAAATTGACTTTATGAGACAAATATAGTGCTCCCTCACAGCAATACCATAGACAAGTGCCATGGCACACTATACTTGGCTAACAATTCTTGGAATACCAGAACTTGTAATTTTTTTGACTGGAGTATGTCACAGTTAAAGATTGAACCCAAAAACTCCAGGTTATGGGGCAGACAATGCTCTTGTTGTCTAATAAGAAAGGTTAAGGAGGAAAAGTGTGCAGTAAATAAAAAAAACAAAAGCAGTGTTACATTAAAAGTCAAACATTTACTAATACAAAGATACACCATCATTTACATCAAATTGTAATGTAAACATTCTTAACAATTCAAACATGTACACACTAAAATATTTGGTAGTAACAGTATTGCACTTTTACATTGTTTGAAAAATATGGAAAAAAGAAGGCAAGTGGTCCTAAGTTTATAAACAAATTGCCAAAATAAAACTTAAAATTCAATAAAAAGTGAACATTTGACTCCTGCTCTTAATTACAGGATCAGAGTAAAATCCATTTTGATGAATAGCTTGGTGTTAATTTATAATTCAGATCAACAATTTCTGAAGAACTTTCCAAATTTACAATTAATTACCTAAACTGATTTTTTTTTTATATAAAACCAAATTCAAAATAGGTGATTAAAATTATTATTTTTTTTGGGGGGGTTTTTTCCTACATATTTTACTTATTTTATGGTGTTTCTGAATAAAGATACTGGTATTAGAGATAAATGAATTAGAACCCAGTTGTCATAATGAACAAAATAAAACTTGCCACCATTCTTGAATCATTTCAAGGGGAGAGAGCAAAACTAGGCTATGTGCTTATATGTATAAATGCACTTAGCATAGTTTTGCTCTTATTCCTCGATTTGTAAAACACCATTAACCCGTAACCACATCTTATCTATCATTATTACAGGAAACCAAGTAAATTAAAATTTGCAAAACTTTTCAGTACAGAAAAGAAAAAATGGATCTAAAGATTAAATTGTTATATATTATACATCTATAAGGAAATTCACTATCAAGCTATGACAGACAGACAGAAGTAGGGGGAAATTACTTTTTTTTTTTTTTTGAGCCCGACCTGGACTTTTTTTCATAGTTTTCAGGCTATTACAGTTGGAAAACACTGTTTTTCGTCAATTCCTCTAAAAAATAAGGTAAAAATGGAAAAAAGTCAAAAATAAAAAAAAAGTTTAGCTGACCTACCGACCCTATTTTTTTCGGAGATGTTAGTGGAAACAAACAATTTTTTTTTCTCCTTATGATTATCTAAAATTTCATCCCCTTCCATAATTCCTGGAATTATCCCAATTTCACTTCAGTTAAATCCTTTACTGTTAATTTGATAATATAATAGTATCTTATCATTAATTTACATTTATTTAATTTCTTCATTTCTTTTTAATTTTAATAATTCAAATAAACTTCTAATGCTTACTTTGATAATTGAGTAGGTTTGTATTTAAAAATAATAAATAAAATCGAATGGAAAAAATTTATGTGAGTTCCGGATATCTTCTTTTGTACTGTCACTTACATTTTTTTTGAATGGGTATTGTTGCTTACTGTTTGATTATGTGTCATTTTGACTTAAACAACTTGTACTGCATGTGAAAAATATATATTTTTTTTTATAACAAAACTTCTACCTATCTATAAAAAGCATCCATTTTGAAAATTACCTACAGCAAAAATTACAAAAAAAAAAAGGTCCCATGTACTCAAAAATAAAATGGTACTTAAGTATGGTTTTCGTATTCAGGCTCAAACTATGTTCACTTGTTTCAGTGGATAGGTCCACAACCTTTTGGATTTGCATGATTATCAAAGATTACAATTATATTTTCACCACACACGAGGATATAACAAGTCTATATGGTAATGTTTGTGGGTAAGGTCTGTGGTAACCAGATTAAAAGGTCACCACTTGGATCTATCCATAGGGATTTGAGGACGATACACAAATTTGAACACGAGATCATACTTAAGTATTTTCAAGAACACTAGGGCCTGGCGCTAATTCCATCAACTTAATCTTTACGTAATACATGTACTTAAAAACTTTTGGAATTACTTCTTTTTTGTTTCTCTAATAAAAATACCCATATATTTAATTTTTTATTAAATATTTTCCAATATTTAGTACGGTAAGTTAGTCATGTTCTTGAATACATGTACTTTGTATTACAAGAATGGTGAAATACGTTTCAACTTTATCTAAAAATTTCAGCAATACTTCATGTTAATTGTTGTTGGTGGTGTCTGAGCCTGATCACCTGGTGAGAAGAAAAAAACCCTCAGGATCCCCCATCTCCCAATAATGCAAAAAAGATAAAAGATGAGCATACATGAGGTCAAATGTTAAACCAGTGCTACAGATTCAGATTACCAAGTTTGAACTTTTTCTGGAGGCATGTATGTTTTATAGCTTTCCTTGAAAAGAAACAATTCCTTCCCCTGGATCCGAATAATCTGTTATTACATGTATATGAGAATCAACAATTTCATTAGAGATAAAGTCTAAAGAAATTGCCTCTTACATACAGATCAAAAGTGACAATATTTATAGCAAATCTTGTAAGTTTAAAATGAAAAATAATAAAAACTACCTGGTGAAGATCTTTGTGGTGGAGGGCCTTAAAACCACGGAATGAACAGGGGTATTTATAGTATATATTCTTTCTAGGATTTTTAAATATGAATCAAAACAGGTCATTAAGATAACAGAGTATTGACAAATGCTAAACAAAATGGTAATAGGGCAGGTATTTTTACTTTATCATCTATACTTAAACTATGTAAGCACTGATGAAGTCAGAACCTACAAATGAAATGATGATTTACACGAGTATGAACGCGTCCAGGTTCTAATGTGGAGGGGGGTAGACACTATTTTATTTTTATGTGTAAAGGGTGTATTACCCCAGTTATTCAATGAAAAGAGTATTGCGTAAAAAATGAAAATTTTTCCTTTTGTTCCTATATGCAAAACAAGGTAATGAAACTTTTTTGTATGACAACTTGCTGGAAGCTGTGATGAAAGGTTTAATTCCAATGTAAGCTCTACAGTACTTTATTCATACCTGAACAAGGTTTGGAAATATAACTTCTCAATAGCAATCTATTCAGTAGAAAATATATGTAAAGGAAACTAATCATGTGAAAAGAATAAAAAGAGAAGTGTCCAATTTGACTGAGCTTTCTATTCTGGAATAACTTTTAACTGAACTTTTACTGCATAGAGACTCATCCTGAAGCATAGGCTTACAGAGCTGTTTGCTCATACAATATTGTAGCACATATTTTAATCAGTCTGCATAGAAAAGAAGAACCCATTGTTTCATCCATCATTATTTTAAATTCAGTTGATTAATATTTATCAAGTCATAAATTTGTACATAAATATTCATTAAGTAAAGAATTAAACTGTGCGGGAGGAGGAAACATATGATGGTAGTCTAGTCTCATTTCACTTTAGTCAGCAAATCTGACAAAAGGCCTAGACAATGTTTCAGTTTTTGGTTTCATCACTCACTCATTTTATAATGTAAACAATTATTTAGCAAAAATTGAAAGTATAAAAAACAAGAAAAAAGGAAATACAATCTGATATGATTATGAATATAAATCTATGTCAATATAATGAGGAAATATCTCTGAAATTTTGTCAGGATAAATCTTTTTTTAATGGTTTAGTCCAAAAATTCATATGTACCGACTTATAACAAAAACAAAATACATCTATTAGCATGATAATAGTACATCAATAACAATAGGTGATTTCATGTGCATGCTTTACAATAATTAGCCAGGACCAGCCACCAGCTTTCTAGAGTAACTCCTTTTCAAAAGTAAAATAAAACAATAATTATGTGACGTATTCCTCCACAACTGTGCCTCATTTATTTTAAGACTTAGATTCAAGGAAGGCAATCCAAAATATAAATTCAAAATTGTTTGTAGTAGGATTACTTCCCTTACCCCCCCACCCCAAAACTCTCCTTTACATGTCTGACAATCCTGTTTAAAGAAAATTGAAAAGTCTTAAAATAAACAGTGTCATCAACAATTTACAATTTGTGCAGTAAAATCTTCATTAAGCAGAAAATTCATGTCAAAGTTGTTTCGAAAAGGTGCCATACCTGCCTTTTGTAATTGTTGATCCATGCACAGAATCTGTGTTAATTAATATAAATAATCATATATAATTCCAAGTATAAAAAGATTATTATTTAAAGATATACAAATATTTTATTTCAAATCATAAATAGGCTTATATGGTTATGTATACAAGAAAAATTATTTAGAAATATAAGCTGGATAAAATACTCTTTCACTATTCATTAATATAAAAAACACATTGTTTTATATATTATGTCTCTATTTCATATTAATATTCCATATCAACTTCACAAATCAATACTGAAATCACATTTTGTGTACAGTTAAACCTGTGTTTGCAGGCATCTGTACTAAGAAATTAACATGATTTTAGTGGCCACCTTTCAGATTCCAAATATGATATTTTATCTAACATTTGACGCCAATTTAGCAGCTAGCTGTACTAGACAGACACTTCATTCTATTCCATTAAAAGGTTGCCCAAGGCAGGTCAAGCCAAGGATATGTATTCATTCATTTTACACATTACAGATCTAACATCTGTACAGAGGGTTTAATGTCTGAACCTGGCATAGTCTACTTCCTTGATAATGTAACATCTAATAAAGCAATAAAAAGACAATAAAATATCTAGATCTTATTTTTCCAAAACCAAGTAACAAAACAATATCATGAAAAATTCAGAAAACATAAAGAATTCATGAAATCCTATACATTTTCCATAAGGTATCCAATTTACACACAACAGAGCAAAAACACATAAAAGACCTGTCTTTAATATTGTGGAAAATAAATAATATTCTGGTATATAAACCAGATTAAGAGACACATTTGTTGCAATCCTGTGAGATGGCATAGCATCTTAATTAGCAAATTACAGACAGACATTTATACGATGAAATAAAATTTCATCCACAATTCTAATACCATATAATATATAATGTGAATTGTACACATTTTTCAAAACTTCTTCCAAAACATCTCTTGCCTCAATGAAAAGAAATTTAAAGGACGAAACTTACTACTTTGCCATGTCTTTTCTTGTGTCTATACATAATAGATAATAAAATTTAAAGTTTAAAATAGAGAAAAAACTACATAATATATGTATATGATTTACAAGTGTAAATACAGAAGAACCTCGCCAAACCGAACATCATTAAACCGAATTCCTCGCCATTTCGAAGTTTATTTTCGGTCCTGATTACTTCCCTTCTTATTTTAACTAAAAATAAAATGTTTTATCTGAATTTCGCTATTACGATTTTTTCACTATTTGGAAGTAAAATTCCGGTCCCGAGATCGCAATTTATGTATATTTTTCATTTTTTTTTCGAGGTCAATTTTCATAAATTTTCATGAACCAGTTATTGTCCTTCTCATCATTTGTATCCGGTCAGTAACCTAGTTTATTTTGTGGCGTAATGGCTCAGACAAGTTTTTCACACTTCTTTCTGAGATTGGATTGGGTAATGTGTGTCTGACCGGAAATGTTGATTAATGCTAATCAATGTCTGATAGGTTACATAATATGCACGTGCCAGCAGATAAACCCAGGTGTCAGATCTTGAATACATTCCATATCATCGCGTTCATCACCAGCATGTGACGCTACATGAAGCAGCAGATCGACAGTAAAAATATGTATCACTATGTGGACATGTTTGAACTATTATGTTAATCAGTAACACCGCAGTAGATTATGAAATATTTTTATTACCGTACTTTTCATAACATGCAAATAGTATTTAAATCTATATACGTAACGAAATGCACCAGTAATGAAAATGCAGACATGCACACATAGAAACTATAATTTCCATCTCATTTTTAATCCGAATAATCGTTATTTTTAAGTTTCAGCTTGGTCCCAAGGACTTCGGTTTAACAAGGTTCTACTGTACCTTTAAATTTCTATCAGATACCACAAACACAAAAACACATATTAAACTTTGTCAACTAGCTGCTGAATGAGTAAAAAGAGGGAATCTGTACCTTTCTCATGATATGTCAATTTTAACAGTAAAATTTAAAGTATGGAATATCATGACCAAACAACTAAAGATTGCTACATCAATTAGGCAAAATGTGAGATTTATAAAGTGTATAGGGATGGACAAATGTAGATGAGGGAACACCAGGTAGAGTTGCAGTCACCTGATATCGGACTTTGTTAAAATTTGTTGAAAAATCCTAAACCTATCCCCAATGAAACGATTAAAAAAAAATATGGGAATAAACATTGATCCAGATTTAATTAACAATATGCATCTCCTTTCTGAAGTGAATATTCTCAAATTTAAATCAGTTTCTATCAGTGTTTGCTAAGAGAGAGAGAATACAAAATTCAGAACAAAAATAGGACCATAGCATTGTGAAAAATAAAAACTGGTGATATCCACACCTGCTCTTGATAGTAGATCTTTTCATAATGTTACACTAAATTCCAATCAGTGGTTGCTGGAATAAAGCCTGAACAAGAAGCAGGGTGGACGGACAAAGCAGCAACTACCATATATGCTCCCCTGAAAAAATGTTTCGGGAATCATGAATAATCTATAAACTGGATTAGTGTATCACATAAGTACAGCTGGTAAAGGCATCTGGTTTCTCCTCATCTCTTGTCTTTCTTCTCTTTAGTTGATTGTTTTTTAGTGTCTGGTACTGGCAGTTCAAACCCTGAACCTGTAAAAAAAATGTAAAAAAAAATGAGTAGTGGTCATTTTAATGGGTCTGTTGAAGCACAACAAACGAACATATTTTTAATTATGGCCTAACTCTAAACTTGTTTTAAATGAAAATAAATACAATATATCTTAATGCATCAGCTATAAATTATTATATCATTAATATGTCATCATAACATGATTTTATATTATATCAGCATATAATAGTCAGACTGACACTAGTAATGGCAAAGTTTATTAATCAGAGAATAATCTATAGAAGATTCTATGGATAACAAAATTTATCAATGGGGTAGGAAGTCTTTGTTTTGATCCTCATCTACAATTCAGTGATGCTATATACATTTATATTTATATTTCAGTTATGGCAGGGGGGCCTTCAGTGGAAAGGCAAGTGTTTGGGAATGCTGAATATAGCAGGGTTGAGGTGAGACTATGGTAGTAGTGTATTTTCTGCAACAATCTCCAAGTTCAATAAAAGACACAACTCTAAGTCACATCCAATAAGATACACATACTCTGTTCATGCTTCCTTTGGTTTTATGTCCCACTAACAGTATGGGAGTACAGTCCAACTTGTCTTAAGCAGCCACCTAAGGGACGACCCGAGATTGGCTGCTTAAGACAAGTTGGCTGCTTAAGACAAAATATGACTTCAGCAATATTTTTGGTGCACCTATATAATGTATATGTACTTATATGTACTTATGTATGTGTGCATGTTTGTTATTGTCTTTATTTATTCTGTCTTCTGTATGTGTGTATGTTTGTTGAGTTATTTTTTTATTATAATTAATACCACTTTTTCTTTCTCCCTTGTCTATTTTCCTTCCCTCTTCCTCTCCTCTCTCTATTTTTTTTCTCTTATCACACCATTATCTTTTTTTTCTTTCTCTCATCCTATCCTCTCCTCTTTCAAACAATAGAAAAAAGAACATAAATAAAGTTTTAGCGGTCGTTTTAGCGTGGAGTTCTCGCTTTCAAACTCTTTCAAGAATTTCTCTCTTTCTTTTTCCAATGTTCTGGATTTGAGTCCGGCCCACGTTGAACTCAGATGCCAAGATTCTTGAGCCTTTTCCAGCATTCAGAAGCTTCACTACTTTCATTCGCTGTTCTAACGTTAGGCATTTTCGTTTCGACATCGTTTCGAATTGTTCTAGAAATTCCATTTTATACCGCCAATGATTTATTGTTTTTAACATCATTTTTTGTTAAATTTCTATAATTATTCGACTTCAGTTATTCATTCTTTATACTCACAAAGATGAAACATGTCCGAATTTAATTATTCAAACTCAAAACACAAACAGTTTCGGCGATCTTCAATGGAGCGTACGCAAATCGAGTCAGCTTTCTGTTTACTGATTACCGAAATTGAGTGTTTTGCCCAAACTGTGATTACATCAAGAGCTATCGAAGGTAATTAAAACACTGGGCATTGGCTGATGGGTCATTCATCAAATAACAACGTGTCAAATACCAATTCACACCGTACTTTGTTTGCACACTCTATGAATGGAACAATTATGACAGTGGGTGGGGGGTATGCAATTAGCGGTTAAGTGTACGGCGTGAGACAACTATTGACCGTCTGCTCCTGCATCTGTTGATTGGGTGCCGATGACCGCTAATTAGGAGTCAATTAAAGAAGGATTTGACCATCAAAGGTGACCGCTGGCCGCAGAAGACACGTGACCGCTGATTACACGACATTTAAAGAACAAATTTCTCGGGGGGACCTGAAGTGACCGCTTACGGCATGGTGACCGCTTAATACACGTGACCGCTAAGACAAGTTCGACTGTAATTTGGGGACTCTGACAACATGATTCAGATATGGTACTGCCAAACTGCAATACCAAACTGTAAATAAGTGACATGATACATTTTATCTTGACATCAGATCCACCAGTCCTGCAACTACTTATATGTTGTGCAATGAGCAAGGAGACATACCAGTATTATTTTTATGACTTTGGTTGGTTACTACCAGGGTTCCTGGTTATGGGTCAGACCCTAACCACTTGGCCACCAGAACCCATCAAACAGTAATACTACCTCATGGAATTACAAAAGCATAAAACATGTACATGTATACCTTTCTGGTCCAAATTCTTCAGATCTGTTCCTTCATGTTTTAACCTCAGCTTCAGAATATAGTGCATCAGCTCCTGTCTGAAAAATAACATATTTAAGAACAATTAGACAGAGAGAAATCAATTCCACATGATAACAAGATTTGCAACTGTGAGAATATGCTTTAAAAGTTCCATATAGGATTGTCAAGAAGTCCAGAATCTGATCTATGGGCAAGTTGTCTTGAAATCAGACTCAGGGCCACTAGATAGTACCCACAGCTTTTCAGAAACAATTGTTGGCAATCAAAACATTCTTTGTATTCTCAACATAAAACAACATCAAACTTACCTGTGTTGTGGGTTGTTGATACCTATTTTTTCAAGTTTTATTTCATTCAGTCTAATCAGTGTTCTTCCTGCAAGAAATACACAGATGTTCAAAATTACAATGTTAAAATAGACACAGGTGAGCTTGAACAATTTTCACATGATAAAAAGTTTATAATGGAAATAATACCAGATTCATTTTAACTGCTTAGTCTCCAAAACTGACCTACTGTTTAGTAAAATAAGTTAAATATCTGAGTCACAATTTGTGTTGTATGCAGATGAAAACATTCTAATATGTTTTACATTTTAAAAACTCTGACATTAAAAAAAAATCTATTTCTTCTTGTTTATTCCATTTTGAGTCAGTTCAGACCAACACTGTGTCATGAATGGGGCCTCTGTTGCTATAGTCCAAGATTTACTATCACTTGACCTCTCACCAATGTAGGTTCGAATCCTGATAGAGTCACTCAGGATTTTTAAGTGGCTTCTGTGACCACAATAACACCAGAGCAGCCTGGCTGTGACCTGCTAATTTTAAATACATCAGTCTTGCCTGTAACTTCTTGCTGCAGGAACAAATCCCCGTAAAGCTCATGGCAGTATCCCCCATGTTTCTTTAACCACTTATTGACATCTGCACTGGTCCAGAAGTACAGAGGTTTTGTCTTGTTGCGAGTGACTTTCTTTCCCGTACTTGTAACACTAGTCTGTTCCTTTAATTTTGGCTGAAAAAAAACCACAAAACCAAACCAAAATATAGAAGAAATGAAAATATACCGGTATTGTAACTTATGATTTAAAAACAACAAAACATGTTCCAGGTTTTAAGAATACATATAGATGTGTTATTCAGCACTGATTTTCCATATTGACTGGCAAGATCTTTTAAATTATTACACATAATATATAGTCAAATGGCAACAGTCCAAGGTCTGGTTATCCAAAATCAAGCCTAATCAGAGATAAATCCTAGTCCCAACACAAGTTAAACTACATGTACTTTCCATGAAACTTAAAAGTCAATCATATTCTCTCTGTTGTCTGAGCCTAACAATGATCTTAGGATTTCCATTCCCCCTCTTCCATCCCCAAATAATTGTAATTTAAGTGTATATTCAAATTCAATCAGAAGTTTATCCACAAGACATACATGTCATCAATGGTTTACCTAAATCATACTTAAAAATAACTAAGTTTGTGATACTGTTTATGAACAGCTGTCAAACCATGGCATTAGATGAAATTAATCTCTAAACAATAATTAATTATATGTCCCTGTAGAGATAGGGCTTAAACATGAACTGCAAAAATGAGGTGGTCTTTTCTCTAAATCTTCAATGTTTTTAAGGACTTTAAATATGTCTCATGTACTACTACTACTAGTACTACATGTATAAAATTCAACATTTCATGTCATTTTTTTTCACAGCCTCCCCCTTTCTTTAAAATTGAATTTTCTTTAGTGATAAAATTGAAGTAGGATAGAACAAGCACTACATTTCAATGAACGCCATGCCCCCACGACCTGTAAAGTTTGGAGGCTGTAGGTGGAAGGACTTAGTGTTATGAATAAAGGTCAAGGTTAAAGTTTTGTGACAGACAGACAAAAAACAATGTGCTGACCAATCTATCAAGCATAATAATAACTTATTACTGAAATTTCTAAACAAGAGGGCCATGAAGGCCCTGGAATCGCTCACCTGAGAACTAGGTATTAGTGGGAGGAAAGGAAACCACAAATATCTTATGATATGAAAATTGGGCTCTGTCCCCTGCCAGCCATATCTTTAGACGGATCCATATAATTTTAACATTCTTGATATAGTGTGACCAAAGGAACATTTGTGATAAAAAAAACTTTGAAATCCAGACAGTACTTTTGGACAAGAAAATTTTTCAAAAGTGTACTACATGTATATACAATGAAAACAGGCTTTGTCAACTGGCCTTCATGTTTTTTTACCAGTCCAAATAATTTTTACAATCATGATAGAGAGTGACCCGAGGAAAATCTGTGCCAAAAATCTTTGAAATCCAGTGAGTACTTTTGGACAAGAAGATTTTTCCAATTTGTACTATATACATTTAAGGAAAATGGACTCTGCCCCCTGGCGACCATGTTTTTTGACCAATCCAAATAATTTTTACAACCTTGGTAGAGAGTGACCTAAGGAATGTCGCCAAAATAACTTTGAAATCTAGCCAGCACTTTTGGACAAGAAGATTTTTCAAATTTGTTCTATATGCATTACATATAAGGGAAACATGCTCCATCCCTGGCTGCCATGTTTTTTAACAGATCCAAATAGCTTTTACAATCCTGGTAGAGAGTGACGAAAGGAACATCTGTACAAAAATATTTTAAAATCCAGTGAGTACTTTTTGAGTTTTCACATTTTTTTTTCCATTAAAGTTGCCATGCCAACCAGAATTTGGTATGGAATTAGTTCTTTGAACAACTTTGGAAGAGGACCACCAAATGAAAATTCCTGTTAAGTTTTATAAAAATTGGCACAGTTGATTAGGAGGAGATAATATGTTAAATGATGACAACGGACGACAGAAAACTGAGCTAATAAACTAGTTTGAAAAACATGCAATGAAATATTCCACTACACTTTTTTCCAGAACTGTTTTTTTTTTAAAATTCTTAAGTATCATATTTCTTATACTTTAGTTCTTATCCTTACAGCATACAAGAAATCAATAACTATGTTATCTTAAAAAAAACACTTTCTTACCTTCATCACAGATATAGAAGCCACTTCTGGTGCTGATTCTACATCAAGTGTATCTGTTTTATTTGAAGATTCTTCTTTTTCTGTGACTTCCATGGTGCTTTCATATTACTGAAACATTTGATTTCTTATGATCTATGGAAATATTAAAAGGATATGTCTGCATGGATTCATTAATATTTCAAACTGATTGTAAGAAAAGTAACTCTGGGGTGAGACCAAGAGGTTGGCCAAAGAAGTCCTGGCAAGCCACCATCAGGGAGGACCTGACAAGCCTACAGCTTAAGTCAGAGAATGTGAGAGACAGAAAGAAAAGGAGAAAAGCCATAGAGAACCGTCCAACTCAGAATGCTGGAGCACAGATGTCAAACGACTGAAAGACACTGAAATGACAATATATTAACTTACATTATAGTGCAATTTCATAATTCTGCTATCTAAAATAAAGAAATGAGAATACTTTTCTGCAAACTTTTTTAACACCCCTTGTACATGTAGCGACAGGCTCATAGTGTTACCCTGATAGAACCATTAGCCAATCATATTGTTGTTGTTTGTGTTCCCTCAGGCATAGTGTTGAACAGTGCTGCGGTTATACATGTAGTATTTTTTTCTTTTTTATTCATTTTACAATAAATATTACACTATTTTAACAATTCACCTTTTAACTATTGGGTAGTGCGACAAAACACATCATTACCAATTATTAATAGTAATTAGTATTAAAGTTTAAAATGACTGGCCCTAAAAAATATAAAATGTGTAACAGACCACTAATAAAAGTTTCTACTACTAAATAATGAGTAGTGTAGGATAGTGTGACAAAACACATCTAGTACATCATTTTTTTATATTTATTTCACAATAAATATTACACAAAATATTTTAAACAATTCTCCCATCAGTGTGGGTTGGATGTTCTATTCTTATGGAACAACTGCGTGATTCTCATGATCACCAGTCCGCTGTCACCGCCCAAATGGATACATCCAATATTGGTAAATAATTAACATTTATGTTGAAAATGACATTAACTGGCTCTAATAAAGTATAAAATGTATAACAGACCACTTTTAAAAGCTTCTATTATTAAATATCTACTGGTGTGGGGTAAATCGTGTCACCCGACGAAACAAAGGTTGACAAAACTTCCAACACCCTGTGAAACGCACAAATTTTACAGGGTATAATGATTCCGATGTCAGCTCCTCTATTGAAAATGAAACAATGTGAACTACAGCGGATGTGAACCTTGGATGATGTAAATCGCTATCGCAGGGATGGAAATTAACGGGCACCCACTCGCCTTGGGCAACCACCTTTAGATGTGGGCAAGTGTTTTTCTAAAGTTGGTAGTCCATCTTGGCGACTAGCATTTAACTGTAGGTTTTTTCCCCCTTCTATAACAGCTGCCTTTAAACAGCGGCTTCCACTTAGTAAAAAGACGATATTTTTCCCCTCCAAGAAATAAAAATTCCCCTGAGAATAGATTTCCCCACCCATTAACTTTAAAGAAAACAAAAGTGAAAGTAAATAACGCATATCGTCCACGCTGTATAGCACTTGTTGTGGGCAGATAAAAAACAACCAAACCACGAGCACAAGTTATCCAATCAAAACGCTTTTTAATGCTTCCTAATTATGCAATGATGTGGAATACTCAGAGAGTATCATTCATTATGTCAGTTAACGTCTTTCACCTTTTCAGTTGAGTACTGGCTATTGTTTTACTGCTTAAGTTGCACAATCACTGCACTGCAGGTGTTTTTTTTTTCCTTGTTTACATTTTCGAAAATTCCCTTTCTGAAGGGCGGTGGGCGGCTTCCCGAAAGATGGAATAAAAACACTGAGTGGCTCTATTCTTTTTTTGTTGCCAAACTGTTTCTGTGCCTGAGAGTAACACATAAATGTTGTTTTCATGTTGTTTTTTGTTTGTTTTTATTTCATGTTCACATGGTGGGCCATTAAAAAATTTGGTAGGCCTCTGAATACCAAAAGCTAGTAGCCCACTTAGGCAACCAGACCAAAAAAGTTAGTTTCCATCCCTGTTATTGGTATGTACCCTGGACAATATGAAGCATATCATGAGACTATGTATTATGTAAACCCATTTAAGATAAGAAAGATGTGAACCACTTTGTTTTGTGCAATATTATGTCATAATATGTGTTATAATGTAATAGAATTCAGAAAGTTAATTTCATTCCAAGCAACTGTAGCTTCAGAACGTATAAAACAATATACAATGTAAATAGATAAGTGATGAATTTCACATTTTGTAAAAAGTTATTGTTTTGATAATGTGCTAAAAATGGCAGTTTTGCTGATCTAGAACTGGATGTTTTACTTCCGCTTATTTATCACTGATAACAAACTGTCAGCTGCATGCATTCCAAACAACATTGAGCTCCTAAATGCCATTTTCATAAGTAAATTAAAATGAAAAGTTAACTGATCAATCACATCAAATATCGAAATTATGTATTTGAATAAGCTTCCAGTAACGCAGATTAGAATTTACGCCAGTGTTTAGTTTCTTCATCGTAAAAAAAGAAATCAGGATATATATTGAAATTGTAACTTACTTGAAATTTCCTCTACATAAAAAATCATTGTACAGTTTTTTTTTAATTAATTTTCCTTTAAATTTCACCTCGGTGGCATAACTTCCGCTAACCCATAACAGTTACTCACTTTTTACAAATATAAAGAAAAAAATAGACAAATAAATAATAATAATAAAATAGTAATAATAATAATAAAAAATATCGGTAAATCACAGATTTACTAAACTTTATATCTATTCGCTAAATGTAAATGTTTGGACACAATGTCCGAAGCCTCTTAATTCTTATTGCATAAATATTAAATGTTGATGATGATTAGACGTCCTATGCTGGAAAACGAATTCATATTTTCCACAGCAAGTTTAACTGTACCTCTCCGCGCTTTGTGCGGATCCATGCAATGCGATTCTGCACTAACGAGTACGAGTGGAATATGTTACACAGACGTTTAAATCATAACCGTAACCGCTTATAATGTATTATTAACATGTTTTCTTTAACCATTATTTTGCACTAGAAACATCTATTTTAAGCGTGAACAAAATATCCGTTACATTTCTTAATCAGCCTATTAAGCAACCTATTTTACATACACGAAGATCTACTCCTGTAAAAAGAAAAAGTAGCGTTCCGTATGTATGTCATTGACCTAAAAATAGTCCACGCTTAATTTTGCATTATGGCGAGTTAGGTTCCTCCCAGAGCATTTCTTATCTTTGAAATAGAAAGGCAAACATTTAAGTATCTTAAATAATAAAAAAAATTGTCAATTTCTACACATACACAACAACAGATAGAATCTATACACCAGGTTCGCTAGTATTGAAGAAAAATAATGACCTCCTTAATTAGGTATGCAACTTTATGAATGAAAGGTTCACGACCCTGACTCCGAATTATTATGCAACAAACAGAGAGCGAGTAGCAACAGCGCGTGGAGTTTTGTCGTTATATAACTGCTTCAATAACTTCAGAAACGCTGGGTTTCGAATTTTAGCTATTTCATGTTAATCCTATCGCCCTCTCTCAGCGCAGAGTGCGCTTTATTTTTGGTATGCAGATGCAGAGGTACCTATAAATTACACTAATGTAGTTTAGTGGCAGATGATAGTCATACAGTCTGAAGACACTAGTGAGGTATGATGATTATATTTGGTAGAAATATACCTTATAGAAAGAGGCTGCTTTCTTCAAATAACTTCTTCTTTGTCAAGAGACATAACTTTTCACCAACCTTTATAAAATTGCAGTGCCTGAGTTAATTTCTGTCCTTTTGATGTCTTCAAGCATATTATGCTGTCATCAATGAACATCAACATTCTAGAAGAAAATACATATTTGTTAAAAATGCATGGATAAGAACAAAATAAATAAATAAATGAACAATAAAAAGAAAGACTTGTAAGCGTAAGTGTTTGGGTGACAAGGATGTCAATTTGTGTGATGTCATATGTTTGCTTCTACGGCAGGGCTGGAAATAAACGGTAGTCTGGTTGCCTTGGGCGACCTTTGAAAATCTGGTTTTGCTTCATTTGGCGTGTTTCTTCCCCCCCCTTTTTTTGCGGTTCGGTTGATCACAAGCATGTCCCCGAAATTCCCAGAGGAGATTTTAAGCGGCAAACCTAGGGTTTTTCAGACAGAACTCATTCCCGTAGATATAATCGTTGAATTTGTCCACCAATGCCCATTCGCGCGCAAAGAACTATTATCATCTGCACAGTTTCTACTTGCTTACATAATGGTCTTACCTGTCCTGTTTATCTCTCATTATAATACAGCACCGATGCCTGCTGACACCAATATTCAAGATAAAAGATTTTGATTTACATGTATATGCATACTTAAGCACAGGGGATAAATACAGTTTGTCTACGAGGGTGTCAAACGCGTCATAATGAGCCACTGAATAAACCCATTGCGCTACGTCCTTCTTTGACTTGCTTTCCAGATTCGTAGCATGACCAAGATTCAAGATTCAAGATTCAAATATTTTATTTAGTAACGTAAACATATACATGTTTTTTGTTACATGATCCAATGATTTTAATAACAAAACAACAAAAGTCACATGCCATGGTCTACGATGGCAACTATAAAGAGAGAGAGAGAGAGAGAGAGAGAGAGAGAGAGAGTACATGTATCAAACAACTAAGCAAAAAATATTCAAGTTCTAAATAAATATACATTTGTATGTAGATTACTTAATACAATAATAATGTGAGGATGAACAAAATGCTATACAAAGCACAATGCAGTCAACATAGCTATCACAGAACAAAATAATTACAGAAAAAATTATAGTATCGTAAATAAAATCTTTTTAATCAATTCAAGTATTCGGTATGAACGCACGGCTTACATAATGCTACTGTCTAAATAAAATACAAAGATAGAGAGATGTGCAGAACAAAAATACACAATTTATGTTTCATTAACAGATAAAATGGTATTACGTAAAGTAAAAGCATGTTTAATAAATTTACCTAAATTTAGCAAAATTGTTTTATTCTTAGATTTCATAATATTAATAAATTTATAAACACTAGGTTTAACATAGTATTGTCTTTTCAAATATAACTTACGTAAATCATTATAAGCATTACAAACACATACAAAATGAAATTCGTCTTCAATATCTCCATTTCTACAAATACTACAATACCTTTGGCAATATTCAACTCTATTTGCACCGTACCTACCAGCTTCAACTTGTAAATTATGTGACGAAAGTCTTAACTTTGAAAGAAATATTCGATAAATTCTTGGTAACTTATCCAAATAAAATTCATAATCAAAACATGTTTTAATAGATTTATATGGGCGAAAGGATTCGCCATTAAATATAGTTGTAAACCAAGCCTGTTTAAATTGGTCAATCAATCTTTCTTTAAATAATAAATGAAATGATTTACGATCGATACTATTTGGATTAAGCCAAACATGTGAGAAACCATTTTTGTCCAATAAATCTTTAACCTGAAAGGCCCAATTCCTCTTGCCTCTATTACAGTCATTTATAAAGAATTATACATTTTATGAATTATTATATTATTACTATCTAAGGTATTCAGCCAATATTTTATTATTCTAACATGTCTATTAATAAATAAAGGAAATCTACCTAATTCACCATAAATCGACATAGTACATGTAGATTGTTTGACACATAATAACCATTTACAAAATTTTAAGTGAATTCTTTCTAATGTTTTACCTTTACCAAATCCAGATATTTCACACCCATAACTTAGGACAGAGCCAACAAATGCGTCAAATAATTGACAAACAGTACTAGGTTTAATCAATTTTGAACTAATATTCACCATCAATGTATTTAGAGCCTTTAAACCTTTACCCGCCAACATTTCCTGGTTGTGTACGAAACTTCCGGTATAATTAAAAATAGTACCAAGATAATTAAAATTATTTACTGTTTCAATCGGTGTATTATCATAAGTCCATTTTTCATTTGCTTTAACGGGCCCTCTTTTTCTAAAAACAACTATTTTACTTTTATCTGGGTTTACTTCTAAACACCATGAGCTACAATATTCTTTTAACATATTTAAACTATTTTGTAAATCGGCTGGTGACTTACTAACAATAACCATATCATCAGCAAATAATAATAAAATAAATGTAATATCATCAATAGACAATCCTGAATTAATGTTTTCCATTAAAAATAACTCCAAGTCTTCTAAAAATAGAGAAAAAAATAAAGGGGAGATAACCTCGCCTTGCTTTAAGCCAATAGAGCATTCAAAATATTCAGAATAAGACTTGCACCCACGAACACATGATTTGACTTGAGAATACATATCACGAACTATCCTAAGGGTTTTTCCTCTTATACCTAAGTTATACAATTTATACCATAAACCATTTCTATAAACGCTATCAAATGCTTTTTTAAAATCAATGAAAGCACATATAAGACGACCATTTTCATTAAGAATTTTACTGATAATTGCATTTAAAACAAACATAGCATCAACAGTAGAACGCCCTTTTCTAAACCCAAATTGTGCATCACTAATAACATGATTACTTTCTGCCCAATCCGTAATGCGTTTATTTAATACACCTGTAAAAATCTTAGAAAAACAACTCACAAGTGTAATTCCTCTGTAATTATTTACATTGTTGGGATCATTTTTCTTATGTAACGGGACTATTATACCACTCATCCATTCCTCAGGAAAGAAGCCTGAATTTAGAATACCGTTAAAAATATCTACTAGATGAAGCCCTAATATATCAAAAGATTCAATAAAATATTCATTTAATAGGTTGTCCCAGCAACAGATTTATTTCTTTTAAGTTTATGTATGATATATTCGACTTCACTTAAAGTAATAGGTGCATCTAATTCTTCAAATATACAATCATTATCATTAAAATTATGACCGTTACAAAAATATTCAGCCTCCACATTTCCAACATCAGGTATATTTGCATTTAAAGATGAAAAAAATTCAAAAAATTCCTCAGTCGTAATATTATTTGACTGACCTTTATTTTTTCTCGAAAAGTGCTTCCAAAAATCTTTAGGACTACTGTGACGTAATTTTTCTATTTTTCTCATTTTCTCCAATTCATATCTCCTTTTCGTCCTTTTTTTTTTTTTTAATACACATATCTTCTCTGTTAATATCATTTTTATTGTTATTAAATTTTTCCATAGCATTAAAATATAACTCTTTGGCCTTTAAACATTCATTATTAAACCATTCAGACTGTTTACAAATTAACGTTTTAACATTAGCATTATTTCTAAAAGTCACATTTTTGCAAAATAATGGCTCAGCTATTTTTTTAATAGCATTTGTAAATTTGTTAACACATTGATTCATGTCATACTTGTTGCCAAAATTAATATCATGAGTAATATCATTGAATAATGATAACTGAGATATAATGCCATTTCTAAAATCATTGCGCAAGTCATCATTCCATTTAACTTGAGTGCGTATATATTTATCATTAATACAACTACGTACACAATTGCAATTTATTACAAAAACAATAGGCGAGTGGTCTGACCATTCACAAAATGGTTCAACATTAAAATCAGCAATAGAACTAAAATCATGTTCACGTAATAATAAATAGTCAATGACACTAGAGCCTGAGCTGCATGCATAAGTATAACTACCTGTACAAAAATCTTTACCAAGTCTACCGTTAGCAATTCTTAAAGATGTTGCTTTGCAAAAATCCAATAATTTCAGCCCAAAGCTATTACTACCCTTGTCCATCGAAACTCGATCAACCGTAGCATCAGGGTAATACTCATCCGTATCTATATAATCAACAGCCCTATCACACACAATATAATCCTTCCTATCCCCATTACCCACCCTAGCATTCAGGTCACCAACTAAAAATATTTTACCAAGAGATTCGTATTTATAAACATCGTTTTGTAATATAGCAAATAAGTCATCATTTATCGAATTATATGTAGGTGACCCCTCCGGCCAGATATACACTCCGGCTAGATAAATATCATCATTTAATCCAAAATGAAATTTACTTAGCTTAAGCCATATAATAGAATCAAAGTGATTATCAATAATATCAATAGCATTACAATACTTATCCCTTATATACACTACCACACCTCCACTACATCTCCTAGCACGCCTGTTTTGAAATTTACGATAAAAATTAAAACATTTATACCCGTTAATATTAAAATCTGAATTTTTGCTACCCCATGATTCAAAAAGAAAAATAATGTCATATTGAGATAACTTGACAATAAACTCACTGTCTTCCAATTTAGCCCTGGTGAGTCCGTGAATGTTCCATGACAGAACAGACAGTCCAGCCTCGTCGCAACCCTATCGCCTAGCGCTCGCGTCCGCTGTACCCGGAAGTCGGCCGTCACGCACTGGTTCGCCGTTGACATACAGGGTGTCGTATGCTAACCAAGCTCTCATGCCCTGTCTCTTAGCTTTCTTGAGGGTGGGAATCAATGCACGCCTCCTCGCGGATATCTCTGGTGGGAATTGTTCATGCAAAAAATAATCAGAACTGTCTAATTTATCACGTTGGGAGCGAACCATCTCAACCAGTCAAAGGTTTTGCGATTCGCTCAAATCCGGTAGTATCCGACTTAATCAATACAACGTCAATGAGACTTAATATTGCTCGGGACAGGCCAATGTTTAAGAGACTTGACCTTGTTAGGGTATGGGAAGCCAAACTTTCAAATGGACGAGGGGACCTACGATGGAATTAGCTTTCTTTCATGGCCAGCACCTGCCAATATCCAGAACATAGGTTTAACTTAGAAAAGTACTCTACGCCACTCACACTTTACTAGAATTTATTTCTACTGCCCTTTTCAGTCACATGCCTATTTTTACTCGGATTTGTGATGCCCTTATCACCATTCTTGAAACATTTCGGACATGTTGGCAGATAGCTGAGATTATCCATTTGCGTACACGTGATATGCCGGTTAAAATTAAGGCTGCTTACATTCTATACACTGTGATCCGCTCACGAAAGCAACGTCTACTAAACAAAACAAAGGGTCTCGAGGTTGCATTGGGCGACTCATTTCTGTAGTTGTTTTGGTACTTTGATTTATTTTACAAATTATTGCGTATTACCCCAATTATGATATTGGCCTTCACAGTCCGGTTTGTAATTTAGCAGTTGCAGCAATCAACAAATAATTAAAATCTGTAAAAAAAAAAAACCTTGACAATTTGATTAAACGCCTATCTTTACATATAAAACAACATATGCAGGGGCGCTGCACAGTGAAAGTAACAAAAACAGATTAGATATATAAACATTCATAAAACAATAAGGAACAAATAGCGATGCCGTTAGTGTTGCTTAAAAAGTGCAAAATAGTCCTTGAAATAAAATAATTTCAATTGCCTTTTGATTATTTTTCAAACTCAAATTGTCTCGGACTGAGGTAACTCATTCCACAATTTGGACCTGACTAATATTCTGTCAGAGAAAGTATTTTTCTACTATTTAAACCATTGACGGGGTCTGTTCATATATGACACACAATGGTAAACAAAACTTGCAAGCATGTGCTAAATTCAAACTTTATCAGTAAATGCATTCGGCGGTTCTTTGTTATTATAACGGGGCCAAGACTTGAACAATAAGCAATAGATGCTTTGGATAGACCGACAAATAAACTGGGAAAACCTTACTTTTAAAAGGATTTTTTGTCCAATTTTTACACTAAATTATGTCCCTTTTAAATTTAATGACATCCACCTCTATATGTGACAAATGTCTTGATTTCAAATGAATTGTTCAGCGCCATTTTATACCACCATGAGATGGCAGACGGTCACTTAACACCTCTTACCGAAGATCCTGATAGTACTAAAAGTTTACCAGTAATTCAGCTCGTATCACCATTAGAACAATTGGTCGTTCAACGATCCCGGAAACCATGCCAACCCTGATAGGGATCGAACCCTCAACCTATGGCTTCACAGCCAAGCTCTTAAAACCCTCGGTCATTGAGGCCAATGTATTTATATGAATCCAATGCTGCCCATTTTGAGGTTGGGAAGTGGTTCGCCTCATTTTAATTCAGAAAAAAATCCCATGCAGTAAAATAAAATTACCGCGATTATGCGAGCCTTTTTCTAGTGATTGTATAAACAAACGGACCAACCAGCTGAAGCACTCAACCATAATGAATTAGCGATTTTATATCAGTTTGGTAATTGGCCATTATCTGATTGCTTTGTGATTTTCGCCCATTGGTTTTATAGATTTTCTTTCTTAAATATAATAAGATTTTGGTTGCGATGACACAATCCACGGATCAAAAAATATTAGCAATCTTTGTGACACATCAATGCAAAGTTTCGTCAGTTTCTATTTATTGGTTTCAGGGAATGTAATTTGAAATTAATTTGACACCGCACGGCATGTGCAAAGTATTTAAAGCTGATACTAGTATTATATTATGTTCCAGGCGAAAACGGCAACATCGTTGTGTCGCGGGATTTACGCCACCTTTTCCCCTCTGTATTCAAGTTTTGTTAGGTCTTCCCATTTTTTTCTCATATTATTTCTCGGTAAATCCACGGCGGGCAGTAGGGGTAAAGGGGCGAAATAAAGACGCCCTTCCAATCAGTAGTTATCATTGTATCATGAGATTTCGACGAGACAACTAATAAAATGAATGCGTTCCGACCCATTATGAACTGCCTTCAAGTTTTGTTAGGCCTATAACGCGTTGTTACATTTTGTAGCTTTCACCCTGTTTCACTAGTCAACGGCCTACTTGGTTCCTCATCCGCACCGTTACTGTCGAGGCAATTTTCTGTTGACAATTTAATAATCTGGCCCGGCATATCCCTCTCCGTTGCCCCACCCCAACCCTTCACCCTATACAACCTAAAAACACACGTTATCTCTCGTCATTGTCCATCGCTTTTTGTCGACAGTGGCCAGAAACATCATTGACATGACCGGTCAGTTTAAAGTGAAAACAGATGATAAGGAAATTCCGACGTTTATATCCGTGCAACGCATTAATATCAGTGATGTTTCCATGTTGTTTTGATGTTTCTTTACATTTTATGTAACATTATGTAGGTTTTGTTGCCAAAAAATAAATACAAGATAAAACACCACCTTGAACTGAAATGCATAAAAAATATCACGTATATTTTTCTTATCAAATTGAAATTAGGCGTACTTTTTATTCACAATTTTTTAAATAAGACACATATGACCAAGAGTAATGATAACAATTTCATTTGAAATGGTGCAAACAGTATTTAATGTCACCGAAAAAAGTGATCTTACCATAGCCGGTATTCTAATTTAATAAATTTGATGTACAGCTAAAGTTCAATATCAGTAGTGGATAAAGTCTGTTCGTAAAATATTTCATCTGCAAATCGTGTATATAATTATACAGAAATTGATAAAATACATTTAAGATTATTTAAGTACATTTAGTTGTTCGAAATCAAACACCTATTTCAGCAGTATATGAGGAGTTACTTAGACATAATTGATAACAAATTATATCGAAAACAATTCACTTGCCTTAGATTGGGTTCACATGACTTAGAAATTGAATTGGAAAGACATAAGAGAATTAATAGAGAAAATATGTTATGTAAATCATGTAATTTACATGCAACAGAATCTGAATATTTAGGTCATATATCATGGCCTACGATAAATAAATTTAATACCATGATGTCATCTAACAATAAAAAACAGTCACATAAAATATAAAAATTTATAAAAGAAGCTTTTATTATTCGAAAGAATACCCTTAATAATTTAACTGTTTCTTGAAGTTAAATGTTCAGTATTTCATTGTATTTTTTTGTGTTTGTGTCTTTGCCATACTTCATAATTTAGATTGCAAATGGCCAAAGACAAAATTTTACTTGCTGATTTATGCCATTTAACTTGAAACTTGAAACTTGCAATATTTTGTCTTGTTACGCTGTACCTCCCTGTGATGTCTCATCATATTACCAACAAGATAAAAACATAGCGAGTGAAGCTTAGTAATATGTACAGTGTAAAGATATATGAGTTAAAACTAATGGTTTGCCTTAGTCAGAAACTTCAATATGAACATATATCATTTTTAATAACATACATTGACATATTATTCAGTATTTATAGGGATCCTTTCACTATATAGTATTTCAATAATACTATCTAAAAAAATTGTTGACATTTACCAACATTTAAACTAACTTTATTTGTTTTTGTCGTGACAATAAAGGAAATCTGATTTCTAAATTCCGAACATCGCGATCATCTTTATGTCGCGGTGGAAATTACCAATCGTGTGATGTTTGCCTTCGTCACATCGCCATATAAGGCAAAATGTTCTGTATCCAGGGACATGTCTTTTTGTCTGTTCAACGATATACAGCATTCATTATACCGCCATATATGGCTAAATGTCAGTCGATAAATTCTCGAACTGCTTTAACATGGCGTCAAAACAGGCAAGTCACCGCCCAGAATTTGAAGAAATTGACAAATTGTTTTCCTCAGAAGTCGTTTTTTGTTTTGTTTTGTTTCTTTGTTTTACATCCTGTAAACCCATTAGAAAGGTAAAAAATAAGCTTATAACTTATTAAAACAAGTATGTATTCACAAATCACGATTCACGGCGGTATAAATCAAGAAAACTCGATATATTGGCAATCAAAAATGTCATTTTATTTCATTTTCACTCATAGAACAGTTTTCGGTGGCATTGAATGAACACAAGTCATTCAAAATCAACATGAAGTTCCGCCTTTTTCGTAATTAACTGTCGTAAAAAAATAGTATTTCAGTCATGTGTAGCGACATCACGAGGGAGATATTGAATACAGGGCGTGTTTAGAGGTACCCAAGTTGAACCAAAGACATACTGTAAACCAGCCTTGAAAGTATCAGTATCTCAAATAATTACCCCTACCTTTACCAGTGTGTCTATTCCACTAAAACAACTATAAACACTAACTATAACTAAGCAGTTTTCTTTTTCGAATCGATGCAAAAAATGATTTGCGCGTTAACTTAAAATGACGTCATATATCACGTGGTATGGCCACACAGGAAATCGCAGAAATCACACTGGCGACAATGAGCGTGCCACATCCACAGGGATTCGGCACGTAGTATTTTGGGGAAAAATCTAGTTAGTGTCTATATATATTAACAAGGGATGCAACTCACCGAGGGCAAATTTAGATACTGGTGATCTTCCGACGTTCTGATCACAGACTGTGAATATATTCAGGTCCTGACACAAGCCAATGCATCCACCTCCAAGGAAAACACAAGAAAGTCCCACTCTTAAATCTCCTTTTCTCTCCATTGTGTCATATTGTCTCAAAGCACTGCCAGTTTTCGTTTGTCGGACATGAACTCGCACACGAATAGTCACGCGTAAACAGCAATTTATACACATATTTCGCAGAGTTTAACGTACCAAATCGATTAAATATCCAAAATTATTTCCGTATCTTATGTCCATTTCTTCCTATACGGTATAGCACTTTTGATATTTTGAATCATTTTTTTAAACTATCCACTTTCAAGCAA
>CM037786.1:7296534-7346534 GCA_021229015.1 Solen grandis | reverse complement strand
GTAAAACAAACATTGTTCGACCAATACCTACAAGATCGGAGTGCTAAACTCAATGGCTCAAATAAAGGAAATATGTACAAATCTTTCAAAACTGAATTTAAATTTGAAAATATTTATCACTATTACCGATACAGCTCTCGCGCATATTGTTCAAATTTAGAAGTTCAAATCATAAACTACCAGTAGTAAAATGGAGGTGGAGTGGGTGCCATTTGATGACAGAAAATGCTTTCTATGTATGAATAATATAGGTGATGAATACCATTATGTAATGTCCTGCAAATATTTTTCTCGATTAAGAAGTTAATACATTCCACATAGATTGATACAAGAATGTATAAAAACTATTTGGCTTCTCAATAGAATGATATAGGTATGTATAAAAACACTTTGGCTTCTCAATAGAATGATATAAGTATGTATAAAAACTCTTTGGCTTCTCAATAGAATGATATAAGTATGTATAAAAACTCTTTGGCTTCTCAAAAGAATGATATAAGTATGTATAAAAACTCTTTGGCTTCTCAATAGAATGATATAAGTATGTATAAAAACTATTTGGCTTCTCAATAGAATGATATAGGTATGTATAAAAACTCTTTGGATTCTCAATAGAATGATATAGGTATGTATAAAAACACTTTGGATTCTCAATAGAATGATATAGGTATGTATAAAAACTCTTTGGATTCTCAATAGAATGATATAAGTATGTATAAAAACACTTTGGATTCTCAATATAATGATATAGGTATGTATAAAAACTCTTTGGCTTCTCAATAGAATGATATAGGCATGTATAAAAACACTTTGGATTCTCAATAGAATGATATAGGTATGTATAAAAACTCTTTGGCTTCTCAATAGAATGATATAGGTATGTATAAAAACTCTTTGGCTTCTCAATAGAATGATATAGGTATGTATAAAAACTCTTTGGATTCTCAATAGAATGATATAGGTATGTATAAAAACTCTTTGGCTTCTCAATAGAATGATATAAGTTTTTATAAAAACATGGCAATAGACCAAATGTGATCAAATTCAGAGAACTTATCAAATATCAAAACTATGATATCCTTAAGGACTATGTTACTCTTGAAATTTCAATATGGGTGGGTGGGGTTCACTTTTTGGGTTATGAAACATTTAGACAAAACTGAATCTTTTATTCTTTAAAAATGTTTTATAGGCATAACTTACTAACTCTGAATACAAAACAGAAATTTAAGACAAAGTTATGAAAGGATTATAAGGATTAATATTTGATGTTTTTGGTACAAGTTTTTAAACAACTGCGTGAATTTATATCAAAATTAATAACTTAAATATTTTGTTTTTCGTGTAGGTTTTTAATTGTAAATTGACGAATGATACAAACGAAGCTTATCCATGAAAGGTTATTGAAAAAAAAAAACCCGCACAAAATACACTTGTGATTAATGGATATCAAATATGTTTAAGACTTAGAAAATAGTTTTTAAAGCAACAGCAGACATGGGCGAGTTTGGTTTCCATACCTTATCTCTCTGTATACAGTTGCTCCATTGTTCGCAAAGTCACCAAATTTTTCACAGTGAGCCGACGTCGTGTCAAAGATTCCACAGAGAATATCGCAGCCAACAATTCTGTAAAAGGTTTTGAAAAGTTAATTATAGACTCTTCTTACAGTTTTGAAAATTAAATAGATTATTCGTCTAGCTTTGAAAATTAATAAAAAGGATTCTTCTAATTGTTTTGAAAATTAAACAAATGTTTTCTTATAGTTTTGAAATTTGAATAATAGATTCTTCTTGTGTCGAAGAGAAAATGGCCGACACATAACATTGGCATGTTACGACAATAGCTTAACAAATAGGCTCACGTTCATTTAAGAAGTCAGTTACAGCTTTTTAACATATGTGTCAAGCAAAAGCTATGTATATAACTTAAGTTTACTTGTTGCATTTTCCGACAATAAAGAAATATTTTATTATGTTGTACTGAATGATTGTGCAGTTGGGAAGCTCAAAACGTGAACTGAAGAGCTGAAGCCAAGCACGTGGGTAAAATAAAATAAAATCACTATCATATTTGTTTTAGAATTCAGGTTCACCCGTTCTAGAAATACTTAATATAGATCATGGGTTCAAATTTAAAAATCAAACTCAAATTCAAACTCAAGTTATAATCTTGGAAAGGTGATCGCCATTTTTTATATTTCTCCCATTTTCTTGTGGTCATGGATTTTTGACATGACTAGACTAATTGAGTTTACCGTCGCTTCGACAGTATTTCAGTCATATTGCGACTTCCAGCTAATTACAGGTGAAGGAAGACCCCGAATGCACGGAGGCATCCGAGTAGAACCACCGACCTACCGCAAGCCAGCTGTAAGGCTTCCTCACATGAAAATCCGAAAGACCCTGCCGGGATTCGAACCCACGCGGTGAGGAGCTGAGTCAGCGACTTAACCCTCTCGGCTACGGGGGAATGAAGTCATATATAGTCAGAATCTTCATAACTGAAATTATGCCCATACAGACTGCAGTAGCAAATTAATTCTAGCAATTTACACCACTTTGACCTTGTACTCATGTGATTTAAGTGTGTTTGTACGTTTAACAATGCTCTCTTCGTATTGTTGCCTGAGTCAGCAGGGTAAGTGACCTTCATACAGTCGGCTTCATCCTTCTGTTGTGGTTACACAGTTCTTATATCAACTGTGTGACTTATCACTACCATGTGGTTGTGGCATATTTCTTAAATGGATTAAAACAATGTGACAAGACATTCGTTCGTATGTTATCCACTAATTCCAGTGTTATATTTTTAAGATTCAATATTAGTAATGCAATACATTCCCGGTTCGTTTTCGCTATGCGATAATTTCGATTGCTTTGAAAAACCGACACGATTTTCAGTCTAAATTTGTGATATAGAGCTTTGATAAGAAGTTTTAGGCTATGAATTATAGCCTTATTCCATATCTGGTCACTGGATGGCAAAATGTTTATGTCTCTTTGTCACTTTAAAGACACATTTCACCGTGAGTATCTTGAGAAATAAACTCATGGTAGAGAGCCACGTCGTTGTTTCAATTTTTATTATGAAATCCAAACTTCACCCCAGAAAAATGGAAATAATCACTGTTCTAGTTTCCAGGGGAGATAATTCATAGCTTCATAGAGTTTACTTGTGAAACATATTTGTCTTGACTATTTAAGTTTATCGTCGTTTCGACAGTATTTCAGTCATAAATCGACTTCCAGCTAATTACAGGTGGAGGAAGACCCCGAATGCACGGAGGCATCCGGGTAGAACCATCAACCTACCGCAAGCCAGCTGGAAGGCTTCCTCACATGAAAATCCGAATGACCCTGCCGGAACTCGAATCCACGCGGTGAGGGGCTGTGTGAGTGCTAAAGCCAGCGACTTTACCCTCTCGGCCACGGAGGCCCCGAAACATACTTGGAACTATTGGCTGGGAAATGATTATCTCGAACATCATGGACGGCAGGTTTTTTTTTCCGAAACTCCGGTTTTCTCGAACAATATGGTGGTCCGTTATTTTACCCGAAATTACGTTTATCTCGAACAGTAATGCTGACATGAACATGTGTATGTGTGGAAGCAAAACTATTGTCTTAATATAGATCACTTTTTTTTTCAGATCTATGTAAAAATAAATCAAAACCTATAAACCGAAACAATTTCTACTAAATGCCGTTTAAAGTGACAGAATATGATAAATAACACATGATTTAATACTATCTTTCGAAATAAACGTCAAAAATAGTAGTATGTAAAGTACCCCAGCTTATTGCATCAAACCAGTCGTCGTTCATCCAACACAATCTAGTGTGTTGAGACAGGAGATGAACCCAGGATATCGCGGGTAACACACAGAGTAATTGGTATGATTTAAAACCAGCATAATTCTTATTTATTTTACACCGATTATGAAAGAATTCTCACAACATATATAAATCAATCTCGATGACAATGGTGGTAGCATAAATGTGAACATTACTGTGGAAGAAAACCGGAAACCCGGAGAAAACCCACGTGGCTTGACGCCTTCCATGTACGTGACCAGTAATCGAACCCGGGATGCAGTAGAATCAAAGTTCATTACCATTACGCTATCCAGGCACCTCGTACATTTTATCAAACATACTGTATACCGTGTAGATTATACCAATGTGTTGTGTCAATGAATGTACATCCCTACGAGCGTTATACTTTTTGCGAAAGTGGTGATATTGTCAACAATAAACAGGTTGCCAGTGTTGCCCCACTAAGATACCAGACCGTAGAAGAGTGGCATGACACCACAACTAGTCAAATTATCATAATACCATTTTAACAACCTTGGGATATCACAGTCGGGGTTCGAACCCACGACCTTCTGGTTACAGGGTGGACATTGTAACCACTCGGCCAGTGGCATCACCATCCGCTCCGTAATCGGAAGGTCGTGGGTTTACATACCAAATTCGGTACTGGTATATAAGGGTAGTACCAGGGCGGGATGGTCCAGTGTCAGGATGTGGCATCATGACACTTGTCTACGGTTTGAAAATAATTTCCCGATATCCTCATTCGTAGGAAGGAAACATTTTTGAACTATACATAGAAAGTATGCTTAGACCACTGCACCATGACTAAGAACAAGGAAAATTTAAATTGGTTGGGTTTTATTTCCTATTGTAATCATTGCAGTAAATATGCGAGTGATTTCAACACTACAAAGACTGACTTTAGCTAGCATATCTCCCTCTCCTTGATTTCCTAAGGGACAAACCTGTATGTATTTCATATATCGCTGCATTTACTAATTTTAGCAATAACAAACAAAATAAATTAATGTCAAACATATTGATCTTTATTGTAACACAAAATGTAATAAGTGCTTTTCCTCCCTTTGGACACTCATGATTTGCCAATTTAATTTTCATCTATCATATAAGGGGTTTGCAATGGATGACACTAAAAGTAGAATAACCCTTTCCCTCATATAGACTCATTTTGACGCACTCAATAGATACCACATAAAGCCTGATCTGCAGAAAACCACAGTTAAACCTTACCAAATTTAATTACAAAATCCTCATTTCCAGACCACTGGGGAGCAGCGAACAGCATAAAACCTGATCAGTCTGCGAGTTACTCGCAGGCTGATCTGGTTTTATGGCGTTCGCATGGTCTTTTCATGGTTTCCTCTATGAGGGAAAGGGATAAAACCCTATGCACCAAGCATTGCTGCTTATTTACTAATTTCAGCTTGTTTTCTAATGTGTACCTCTTGAAACACTTGGAGCATATTGAGTGAGAAATGTTCATGACTAAGTAACTCTTGATTTTCATAAAAGTTAAATAAATGTATCCGAGTGCTTCGTTCGTCGGTAGTTGTATTGAGATACGAGTGAATCGTTTCTTGTTGTATCAATATAAAGTGTATGAATATTCGTGTGTATCCTTCCTAGGTGTATTCATATTTTGAGTTCTGTCATTCGGATTATTAATATTTATTTGCCATAAGTCTTTCTTATCCCCCATCCACACACACATACACTCAAATTCAAGAGAGAGAGAGAGAGAGAGAGAGAGAGAGAGGGAGGGAGGGAGGGGCACTATTCATACTTGAGTTCCATCATTCGGATTATTACTATTTGGTGTATCGATTTTCGAATGCATCCTTCCACTTTGTATTCATATTCAAAACTTTCGTTAAATAATATAAAAAATGCCAGATTTCACTTTGTTTGCACTCTAGCATTTTCATTTCTTAATCAATCATCTTTAAACTTTATGACAATGTTTATTATCCTAATCTCTTTGCCAAGTTCGATTATGGCTGATATTACTGTTTGGTTTGTGGAACTGAAATGATCTCATGGATTATGTATTCAGTACAACTATGTTAAAATTTAGTAACTTGTACAGGCAATGAAGTCAGTTTTTCTCAGGTGGGCGACTTTAGGGCCATCTTGGCCCTCTTGTTATCAAGATTCTATTCTATTCAGTAACTTAAACATACACATGTTTCTTGTTACATGAGCCAATGTTGTTGTTGTATATGGGGTTTACCGTCACTGCGATAGTATTTCAATCATATAGCGACGTCCAGCTAATTACAGGTGGAGGAAGACCCCGAGTACACAGAGGTACCCGGGTAGAACCACCGACCTACCGCAAGCCAGCTGGAAGGCTTCCTCACATGAAAAATCCGAAGTCCCTACCGGGATTCGAACCCACAGCGGTGAGGGGCTGAGAGATTTGTAGTCCACGACTGTAACCGCTCGGCCACGGCGGCCCCACATGAGCCATTGTAGTATATTTTAACAACATGAACTGATTTGCAAGAGAGAGAGAGAGAGAGAGAGAGAGAGGTGTATCAGATGCAGACAATAGGAGTTCGAGAAAACTGCATGTATCCTGACACCGGGCAACCAGTCCTGGAACTACACTGTATATAGCAGGAAGCTACCAGTAGGCCTGTTATTATTATGACTTTGGTATGTAGCGGTAACGAGTAATAGTTTTTTATGTTGTCTTTCTATGAAATTTCAAGAGCTTTTTCTCTGCAATCGTGTATAAAGATTTGATCAGATCTTTCTGGAAAAGGTGTTGCTATCATTGGCTCTTTTTTCTCATTTTGCATTTTTGAGCAAATGTCACACGCCTTCACAAGATTTTCAATGTCGGAATTTATTCCGAGCCACCAAACTGATTCCTTTGCCCTTAACCTGCACTTGGTAATACCCTGATGTGCCTCATGTAACCTAGACAGAATCTCTGTCTTCATTTCTGCGGGGATAATCAGTCTGTCATTTCTCATTAACAGGTCATTATTCAGAGTAATTTCTGACTGAAACTTCCAATAGAGTTTTGAAACTTCACAAAGTTTCGAATCAGGCCACCCATTTTGGGTAAAGTCTATCAACTTTTTGCAGACATAATCTGACTTTTGCTTTGACCTTATTTCCTGTAGCCTTCTGTCTGTAGCAGGCAATGGCTTGTACAACTGAATCAACAAACATCTCAGTTTCTGTGCAATTTTGTCTATCTTCAAATGTCAAACTGTCACTTACTGGGTTTCTGCTAAGCAAGTCTGGTATAATTAATTGTTTACCAGGAACATGTCTAATTGTGTATGAGAATCGCATTAATCTCAGTCTGAACCGCTGAATTCGAACAGGTAGCTCACTTAAGTCTTTTTGACCAAGGAGAGGTACCAAGGGTTTGTGATCAGTCACAATATTGAAATGTTTACCTATCAATAAGTCTTTGTGCTTTTCGCATCCATATGTAACCCCGAGGGCTTCTTTCTCTATGGTTGAATACCTCTGTTCAGTAGGTGTCAATGACCTTGAAGCATATGAAACTGGCTTCAGCTCCCCATCGTCCTGTTTTTGAAGTACTACATTTCCAGTAGCACAACCAGAACTGTCAGTCATCAGAGTTGTCTCTCTGTTTGGGTCATAAAGCGCCAATACAGGAGCTTCAGTCAAAACACGCTTTATCTTTTCAAAAGCAACTTGTTGGTCATTTCCCCAATAAAAATTGTTTTTACTGCTTAGTAAATCTCGTATGGGCTTGGAATATTCAGCTAGATGTGGGAGAGAATTTTCCTAGCTGCGTCACCATACCCATAAAACTGCGCACAGTATGTACGTTTGTCGGGGGAGGTAAGTCTCGTATGGCCTTGACCTTGTCTGGGTCTGCAGAGATACCATCTTGACCTACTACATGTCCCACAAATTTGACCTGTGTTTTCTTGAACACACACTTAACTGGGTTGAGGGTCAGATTGGCATTTTCAAGCCTAGTCAGGACAGTCTCAAGTCTTGAGTCATGCTCTTCACTTGTCCGTCCGTAAACAAGTACGTCGTCAGTCTGGCACAGAACTCCTTCTATGCCTTCTAAGATCTGCGACATTCGTTTTTGAAAGTACTCAGAACTACTACTGAGCCCCATAGGCAGTCTTTTGAACGCAAACCTACCAAATGGCGTTATGAATGTTGTGAGTAATTGACTCTCAGGTGCAAGATTTACCTGCCAAAATCCACTATTTGCATCTAACTTGCTAAAATACTTTGCCCCTGCAAGTTGCCCCAAACTTTGGTCTATAACGGGTAAGGGATAGTTTTCACGGCGAACACTCTTGTTTAACTTTGTGAGGTCAACGCATATTCTCACATTACCGTCTGTTTTGGGTACGCAAACTATACCTGCACACCAGTCAGTACTTTGATCAACCTTGAATATGACCCCTGACTTTTCCATTCTTTCAAGTTCAGTTTTAACCTTTGGAAGCAATGGAATTGGTACGCGTCTTGGCACGGCTAAAGCATAAGGTTTGGCTCCCTCATTTAGTGAAATACGGTACGCTCCGTCTAACTGACCTAATTCTCTAAATAACTTAGGATGAGTGCGCTTAACAGATTCTACTGAGTTAATTTCATCAACGTTAAGTTTAACCAAATTCAAATTTATAATTGCAGGCCTGCCTAGAAGGCAACGGTCAATGCCACGCACGACAAATATTTTCTCAACCGTGTACATTTTTTCGCTTGAAATGGTCTCAGTGAAGAAACCTAAGACATCTAGTTTCTTACTTCCTGGTCCAAACAGATTTTTGTCAGATTTGTTCAATTTTGGTTTTCCTAAAGATAAATAAATATTTTCTGGAATAACCGTTACATCTGCACCAGTGTCTATCTTAAAACAGACGGACAATTGTCTCACCTGCAATTTGGCTGTCCATGGACTGTCTCCAGAGCGGACTGTTCCCAGGAACACACTTTCTGATGCAAGTTCATTAACACTTTTTGTTTTACAACAAACAGCGAAGTGGTCTTTCTTCCCACATTTCTTGCAGTTTTTCCCAATGGCTGGGCACGCACCATGTTCATGAGACCTATTACATCTTGTGCAACGTCTTTGTACTTTCGGAGTTTGATAACTTTGGGTTTTTGGTGTTCCCCGACGTCTTTGAGTCTGTTTTTGCCTGGCTCCTCGCTGAACTTCATCTGTTGAAAGTAAATGTTCTCTTTCGTGTTGGGATTTAACTTGATTTTTTACAATCTCACTTTGTCTTGCCATTTGGATGGCATTTTCCAGAGTAAGCTCTGCCTCCAACTGCATCTTCTCAGATAAATTACTGTCCAAAATTCCAATAACTATCCTGTCTCTTATTTGTTCCTTTTTGGTATTTTCCGGAAAAGCACAGTTATCTGAGAGTTCATATAAAGATCGGATAAACGATTCTACTGTTTCTCCCTGACGCTGACACCTGGAATGAAATTTTGCTCTTTCATGTATGACATTCTTTTTGGGATTGAAGTGGTCATCGAATTTCTCCAGCACTTTGTCAAATTTTTTACTGTCTTCCACCGAAAGTCCAAATGATTTGATTAAACTGTCTGCATTTTTCCCCATGGTATAAATCAAGGTTGCCACTTGAATATCACCGTCATCTTTATGTAACTTTGAAGCAGTCCTATAAAACAGAAATCTCTCTTTCCATTCATCCCATTCGTTGGGCTGTGTGAAGTCGAAGTTCTCTGGTGGAGGTAACTTTGCCATTGCTCTAGCAGAGATGTGTACAATTTAAAACAATTCAATGTTTAAATCCTCTCTTCTGTTTACAATTAAATGTAAGTCCAGTGTTGTCACGTATGCACTAATCCATTTACAATTAAATGTAAGTTCAATTCTATTTACAATCTTGTTTACTCCTTAACTTCTGACACCATGTTATATCAAGACGACCGAAGACCTTCGTGATTACATAGCACATCTATATGGTAGCATGGCTAAACAGAGACTAACTAGTCTACAACAATGGTATATATATATATATATATCTTATACATAATACAATAACAGTAACTCATGTTAGTGTAAGCAGTAAGCACGACATTGTTGTCTCCCTTGACTCATAACAAGGCTTATACAACAAAATCATTTTACACGAGATCTCAACCATAATTGCTCATCAAAGCTGCTCACTTAAAATATGAGGCTTCTAACTGGTGGAAACTAGATTCCATATGTATACTGTACAGAAAAATTCAATATTCTCTTTTCTCCGAAACTGACTGTTAGTGCCAAAATCTATGTGACATGCACGATTTAATTAGACTGATGGTACTCAGCAAACTCCTTGCAGTAGTTACCTCCTCTTACAGTTGTTAAAGTAGCGTAGCGTGACGTAACCGGTGCGCGGAGTTTAGGTACTCAGGTGAGCGATTTAAGGCCAAATATAGTTTTATCTGTATATAAGATTATTTTATATTTATATATCAGTACTTTGTATTTATATATCATTTAAAGTTATATACCTTAATTTATATAAAATAAAGATGATATATTCATATAATAACATTATATCTTTATCCTTTAGGGTTTCATCTGCATATATTGAGGTTATAACATTATGTTCCAACAAATTGACTTAATATAATCAAATCTGTTAATATAAGACAGTTGAGGCGTTCCAAAGTATATTACATTTGTTTTTAACATTTTCCAGCATGGTTTTAAGAAGACAATGACTGAAACGTATTAACCACGTACGTTGTTGAAAGTACTAGAAAACAGAAAACTAGCAAAAATGTTTTATTCATAATTTACATAAACATATACTTTGTTTAAAACTAACTGGACTTTACAAAAATGCTATAGACAGTTTATTTAAGTACATTGTATCAAGATACATATAGACACATTATTACCATCAAGTGCCCCTTAGTACATGTCAGTTTGTAAATAGAACTACATTGTTTTAGTATATATCAGAATTAATACTGGTTTCATAATACTATAACATAACGGTCAATTAATTATGCAATGTCATATCGCCATGTTACGTTGCATTTTTTTATATACTGTATGCTAAATATATCGCGACAGTTCGCTCATCAGCTCATGTAGGCTAAATATATACATTTCGCTAATCAGCTAAGACAAACTTACATATATACTAAATTAAGCTACCTTATAATTAATGTTCTTTTCCAAGCACTCTGTCCATAAATAAACGATGCATCCACCCTGTTCCTAATTTTCTTTTATAACTAGTTCTGTCAAGTTTTTGGAAGTACTTGAATACTGTATTTTCTCTTCTCTATCTCGGACACGTTTTGTAGGGCAAAGAGTATATTTTATTAAGCACGCATAAATGGGATATTGGAAACTATTTTGATATCAGGTGCGCATGCTGTTGCGTATTGCGACAGTTGCTATTCGTGCGCACGCGATAGCTACTGATTGCAATCGCGGTATAAAATAATATATTTCATGTTTGATTTTGATTTTTTGATTTGTTTATTTGTGAATAAAAATACATACATAGTACATGACAGAGTGTACAAACATAAATACTGAAAACACACATCTATAAAATAGTTAGACATACGTTTAAATAATTTAAACACAATCTATTACAAGATTATATAGACATTAAAAAACATAGCACAATCTTTTAAAGTTGAATATATTCTATAAAAGTTTGGACTGAATTATAACTATTAGCACATTGATTGTTTCATACTATATATTGCACTAAATGTTAATACTTTGACATTTTGTTTACCAAATTCTATCTGTCATTACACATATATATATATATCTTTAATGACTCTGGATAACCCATAAAGTTTTACAACTTAATTCCAATGGGGTCCATAATACATTATCAATGTTCCCTTTATTCCAATGCACAAAACGCAATGTGTGCATACGTTGGTCAAATAGCGCCTATAATGGGGGCATGAAAATGAGGCTGGCATGGCATTGCCATTCGTATAATTACAGTGTTTCCAGAATAACACGTGAACTACGTATTGGTCATACTAGCTTTACATATTTTATGCCTTGGCCCGTGTGAAAATCAACTGAGATAACAATATGTTTACTCGTATATTGTCTTTGGTTGTATCAGAACTAGGGTGTATAAAGGAGACATTAAATAATTTAATTACATTGTTGGATCTATCATATCATTCGTATATTCGTAAAGAGGCCCTGGATCTATACTTATGCTTATGACAGAGATCATTTTGCTGATACCTTTGATTGGTGTAATATTAGGAGACCTAAGAAGTGTTTTAATTTCTAAATATTTATCAAGGTTAAACTAATTTAAACTAGTTTTTAACATTGCATGCGCACGCGATAACCGCTACCAGTAGATCTACTTAGCTATCGCGTACGTATCATATGAAATAACCATCGCGCACGCGATAGCTAAGTATATTACGCAAGCACGCGGTAGTTAGCGCACGCAATATAAAACAATATCTACAATCTAGATAAAAAAAATAACTTGAATAATCAGGTTTCTAATGAAAATAGTAACTTACAGGCTCAGTGCCAGTTGTAGACTTCTACTTCAAGAACGCCGTGGTCCAGTGAAAATTAGGCATTAAAATATACGTGTTTGCTTTGTTCCTAACCAAAGCTTTGTAATTGGGGAGGTAGGTAGGAGGCCGTATTTTTTTTCTTAACTAAGCAACCAAACAGGTTAATACGTCCATGCTATGACAATGACAAAAGCGAATGGCCTCCAGAACGGAATGAGCGAAGTCGTCGAAAGTTTTTAATAATGACCAACTGTATAGGTAACGAATCCGACTGCGGATCGAAGGGTTGTGAGTTCGAACTTCATAGCAAGGACTTTTCACGGTCTTGTGCTAGTCCAATCCAGAACTGTCGAGCGGTATGACACAAAGACTGGTTATTATATATGTTTAATAATATTGCGATATAATATTTATTATACATACACATATAACAGCCACTCATCGTGTCAAAAACCTGTGGGTATAAATTGTATAATCATGTGTCCCAATCGACGTAAAATATTTGAGATATGATTTTTTTCCCACAAGGGATCAAAGAGTGTGGGGACAGTAAATACATTCTTAAATCGATTATCCATAAAACCGTCCTAGGTACCCATGCCGAGAATCCTTAACAATTTAAGTACGAACTTCTATGGGACTAAACATCTGCAACCGTCATCGGACGTGATATCTTTAACTTCCTTGTTATATTAATACCATCACATTTGTATTGTTTGATACACGCATACATAATGGCTAAGTAATGGAAGAACACAAAGTAAGTATTCTGTTGGCTTGACTTAATCTACATATGAAAAAAATACAAATATTCGTGTGCGATTTTATTAAAAGCAAATGTACTTACTTTCGGATATATCTGGTTTTCGGATAGATCTATCTTCCTTAAAATTTTGAATCTGTATCTGAATGATTACGTTCCAGCATCCCGGGGTTGGGCTTTTACTCAATAGTGCATTCCTAGATATTCAATTTTGCAAAACATTATGCTGTTTCAAGCATCTCCAGCATGAAGCATCGTTAAAAAGACAAACATCTACGGATCAGTCTCATTAACATGTTTCATGTGCAGAATCTATGAACATATTGGTCTAGGCACCTGTTAAATCCACAGGTTTTCAGCACATTGTCTGGTCACTATAAAAACCCCTCCCCTGGTCACTATAATCGATCACTACAACCACCAATAACACATTCAATGTGTAATTTCTACTGAGATCCATTCCGGTTATTTTTTTTCCGAACTGGCCTCCGTAATTGGGTCAGAAGAGGCCAATCCAAAAAAATAAAATAAAAAAAATAACTGGAGCGGATCTCAGTAGAGATTAAATCGAGGAGGTGGTTCATAAAAAAAATCTGGTGGTGTCATATTTAGAATAGAACTTGAGGTAGACATGAATCTTATAGTGACTGTTTCATCATGTTGATGGTTTTCATGGATACTTACCTTTGTAAAGACATCCTTCCTGCCAAAGAAATACAGCCCTTTGGTATAGAGATTGCTCAATATTTAATTATGCTACTGAGTTCTTAAGCTTTCGAGAGGTATAGATTCCATAGATGCTTCATGTCTACCTTTCTATTAAACTTGTATATTTAGGGTTTTCGATGACGCACAAAATTGTGCGTTTTGACGCAAAATTATCTGAAATGACCCCCATGTTGAATGCTAGTGCGCCGTCAATGACGCATTTTCAAATCCAGGTTCTAAATATAAGACACATTCGAATGATATCAAATAGCTGTCAGTTTAAACCTACTATATGTGTTTCCTTTATTCTATGTGACCTTCCAGATGCATGTTCATTTTATTTTTTCTGCTTAGCTCTGAATAACAGATCAAGATATGGGACTTTCTGTTTCTTTAAATAGAACCTGGACTGCCGGCAATGCATACAACGATGACCTCACATCGTTGTCGTCCCGAATATTAGGCTGTCTGATTATGTGCATGGAAGCATGTTTTTATTTATGAAAACTAGACTTACTTTGATTTTTTTCTTACCATATATGGCCCTTTTATATATTGGATAAATTTTATCACAGAAAAACTCTCCCTTTATAAATTAGTCTGATGTTCCGATACATTCTGTATAACTTAGTCCCAACCAATGATGGAGAGTTGTTGCATAGCAACGTCATTCGGATCATCGCAAATGCTGTTATAATAGTGCAAGTTTTTCTTTTCAAAAGAGAACTCGGAAACGGACAATGCCGATCGTCCTGAACTAAACAGTTATATTACTTTATTATACCCCCACAAATGAAATTGGGGGGGGGGGGGGGGGGTATATAGGAGTCACCCTGTCCGGCGGTCCGGCGATTGGTCTACAAATATTTGTCCGGAGCATTTCTCCAAAACTACTGTACCTATGTTGATGAAACTTCATAGGTAGATAGACCTTGATGAGAGGAAGTGCAGTGCATAAGAACCATAACTCTGCATGTATTTTGAAAGGAAGTTTTTTAATCTTTTGATTTTGTCCGGACCATAACTCCAATACTAAAGTAGCTAGGTTGATGAAACTTCATATGTAGATTGATCTTGATGAGAGGAAGTGCAGTGCACAAGAACCATAACTCTGCATGTATTTTGAAAGGAGTTATTGCCCTTTGTCATTTTTAATCTTTTGATTTTGTCCGGAGCAATCAATACTAAAGAGCTAGGTTGTGAAACTTCATATGTATTTCTTATGAGAGGAAGTGCAGTCAAGAACCATAACTCTGCATGTATTTTGAAAGGAGTTATTGCCCTTTGTCATTTTTAATCTTTTGATTTTGTCCGGAGCATAACTCCAATACTAAAGTAGCTAGGTTGATGAAACTTCATATGTAGATTGATCTTGATGAGAGGAAGTGCAGTGCAGAAGAAAACCACAATGTAAATTCTTAAAGACAGGTTTTTGCAAACAATAAATATGGATGTGAACCATAATTAGACTGCATTTTTATTCTCCTCAGCTACAGATCTTGGGGGCAAATTGTTTTCTTCTGTGTGTCTGTATGTGTGTCTCTCTGTCTATCTGTCTGTCTGTCAAAACTTTTTAGCATTGTCCAAAACTTTTGAACCATTGCTCACACTAACTTTAAACCTTACATACATGTAGTCTTTCACTCACGCAAACTTTTGAGACTATATTCCTACACATGACAGACTTCCGGTGTGGGTATTGATCACCTTTAGTGATAATATTTTTTTTTGGTATGCTTATAAGCCCAAATCCTATGTGTGAACATTCGTTTTATGTGTCATGTGAATACATCCTGTGTCAAAGATGGGGGTGGGGGTATGAATCACTTTCAGTGATAGTTCTAGTTTTATTTTCCAATGTTTCCATGTAAACAGGTTTTATATAATTATTATAACCTAGCTGCAAGCTTGTCCCCCTAAAATTTCAAATGACCCCTAAATCAAATATTCGCGGGGGACACATGTCCCCAAAATGAAAATGTATATATTAAACCCTGTATATTTATACAAAATCACCAGATTATATTTTAGAAACCACCTGAAATGTTTTATTGCAGACAACATGCCAAACACCTGTGGTTAAACTACTAGGAAAAATATGAAACACAAATACATTTAAATCACAGCTAAGGAGTTGAAACACTTATGTTGGAATCATCTAAATCTACCTAAATCTACATGAACTAATTACTGACTAAATTGAAATCTCCTTAGATCTTGTCAGAGTTCAGCAAATAGATATTGCAGTACTAAGACTTATAAATCAAAGGCCCTTGACACTGCACTCCTACATATAAAACTTGATAAATATGGCACCTGAGGAAGCCTACAAAGTCACATAAAATTGTATCCGGTTAGCAAATTTCTTAACATAAAGAACTATAAGAATAGTAGTGGAAAGAGAAAAATCAAACCAAACAAATGAAGATTTATAAAGAGTACCCCTACGCACTGTACTATGGTAAATCCTACCAGTAATTCCTTTGTGACCCTCCAAACTGTTACATACTCTGTGAGACTCATTCAGTTATCATTGCAGATGACTGTCCAGTCATTACAGAACAATAAAATCAGAAAATGATCACCTGAAACTACAACAAGATCTAAACCAACTAGAAACTTGGGCAACAAACTTGGACATCCAATTCAATGCCAAATATATATATATATCATGTCAATTAACAATCAGTCAAGTAAGTTCTACCAGCTATATACATGTAACCACATATTAAGCAGGGATCTCAGAATTATAGAGGCCTACAAATTAAAATTATCTGAAATGGAACATACATATCAATAAGGTACTCAAAAAAGTTAATGCAACATTAGGTTTTTTCTTAAATGAAATCTCAGGAAACGAAATGTTTTTTGGAAAATTGCATGAAGCTATAAAAAAAAAAAAAAAAAAATCAAGAGAAAGGCACCTACAAGTTATTGGAAGTTTAGATATTTGAGGGAAAAATAACTGAACTTTATACTCAGATCTTAATACAATGTATACTGCCAAAGTCACACTAAACCTTTACTCTTAAATTATAGAGTATAATAATTATGTAGAAGTGCTCTCCCTTGGATCAGACACTACATCTCTCATAGGCACATTTTTCCCCCTTTATCTGAATAAAATAGGTACAGTGCCATATATTATATTTTAACTGTGGGGGAAATTGTCCTAAAAAAATTCCAACTGAAAATATGATGGGTAAATGTGAATTTATGTTGGTATTAGTGTAAATCAGTTAAAATTTTATCCTGTATAAGTGACATTTAAGTACATAAAAATAAATATCCTGTGGTAAATACATGCTGTTAAAACAAGATTTTTTTTTTTAAGAAAGAAATTATGGTTTGATAGTAGGGTTGGAAGTGGTCAAGTACGAGCAGAAGCATCTTACTTTATTTATCTGGGGCTCTTAAGTGGTTACTAAAGTTACCCTCTAAAATTTTCATTAGTTTCATGCATTTTTTTTCTGTAATTTTCTACTTTCTCCAGGAATTTTTATTCTCCAAAATGTGCAATAGTCAATCATTCTGGTTTCTGCCCAAATGAATCGTGGCTGGTTTCCCTTCTTTAACCCTTTCCCTCATAGAGGAGTCAGAGGACACCATGAAAAGACCTATGCGAACAGCATAAAACCAGATCAGCCTGCGAGTAACTCGCAGGCTGATCAGGTTTTATGCTGTTCGCTGCTCCTCAGTGGTCTGGAAATAAGAATTTTATAATTAAATTTGTTAAGGTTTAACTGTGGTTTTCTGCAGATCAGGCTTTATGTGGTACCTATTGAGTGCGTCAAAATGAGTGTATATGAGGGAAAGGGTTAAAAAAATCTCCATAAGAACAACATGGTGACTGGGTCTTATCTATAGGATGAACATATTCTGGTTTCAAAGTGTATGTAGTCTGTTGTGAGATGCACTACCTGTATATTTTTTAATTTGTTCCTTTCAAACTTTGTTAAGTTACTATATACCAGGCATTAATTGAACAGATTTCCACTCCATCCCCCCTTTAAAGCATTTGAACATTACATATATCTGCAGCTTTATAGCATTCATTGTAGACAATTTGTTAGAATAAAACTGCTTTTAGAAGTCTAGTGGTCCCTATTATATATTGGAAGGGCAAAAGGGCAGTAGTTCAAAATGAGATAAGGATTTATTTTTTTTTTGCGTGTTTTGCCTTGATGTGTGCAATGAATTTTGAATATTTTTTTTTTTTTTTTTTTTTTAATTGAAAAAAGAAGAGAGTCTATACTACATATGTGTATATGAATTAGTATAGGTCAAAAGCAATCTTGACAAGATACAAAAGTTAGCTTAAAAATACATGTTATTGTTGAACATGTATTAAAAGAAACCTTATATTCTATTTCATATTCCTTTAATATTGTTAGACTATCAAAAAGCCAAACCAGCAAGCAGTTCTTGATATAGACAGTTTTCAGACAGATAGTATTCTTTTTAGCCTTACAAAGTGAAGCTTTTGTCATGACCCTCATGTCAACGTCGGTTAAGGTTTTTGTTCTGACACATTTTTCTTAAACCCACCAAATATTCACTTATTTTGCACAGTTATAATCCGTTTTTTTTTGGTTTTTTTTTTTTTTTTTTTTTTGTTAAGGTCAATTTTTCAAAACTGTGAAACATATTTACTTCAAAGTTGGAGTCCTTTATCACTTTTAAAGTGGGAAATAATTTCAAACGGGAAATTTACTCTTAAGTTAATTTGCACAGTTTATATACTGCCCTTTTTCACTCTAGATTTTTTTTTTTTTGCTGTCTGTTTTGAAAAAAAAAGTCAAATTCGAATATTTTAAGAAAATGTTTTTCATTCAATTCCTTATCTCTGACAGTAAGACTAAAGCTAGGGGATTGAAACTCCCTACAATGTCGTTGGGCTCAATACCTTATGCCACAGATATTTTATGCTAACAGCTAACATACAGAAAATTGTCTAGGGATAGTGACAGCTCTTGTTAGCTTAAATCAGTAATGCCAGACCAGCCTGCAGGTAACCAAATAGTTTTAGCAGCTGCCTCTTAACTGATGTTATTGGTTTGATCCCCTGTCCTGATTTTCAAAAGTGGTACAAGTAGTACCATACCACTAGTATACAGCATGATGTCCCGATGTCCCAGCAAGGTTGCACTTTTTTTTCTATGTAGTTAAAGTCCCAAAACGTTGGAATTATTGTTTATGGGACATTAAATCAAAGTAAGCAACTATTGATTTGTAAATATTGTAACGCCATTATACAATATTATATATTGCTTTTTTTGCTCACCTGAGCATAGCTCAGGGTGAGCTTTTGGGATACTTGATTGTCCGTCGTCCGTCGTGCGTCGTCCGTCAACAATTTTGATGTTTACACACTAGAGGCCACAATTTTGATCCAATCTTCCTCAAACTTGGTCAGGTTGTTTGTCATGATGATACCTCGAACCAGTTTGAAAATGAGTGGGGCTGGACAGAAAAGTAGGTCAGTAGGTCAAATCTTAGAAAAATCTTGTTTATACTCTGAGGGCAACATTTTTGGTCCAATCATCCTCAAACTTTGGCAGAATGTTTGTCATGATGATATCTTTTGTGGATGGGGTCAGAAAATTCCTGAACATTGTTTCACCTCATTATCTTTATTCTTAAGCAATCTGTTTTGTACAGGCAATGAATGATACTTTTCTCAGGTGAGCGATCTAGGGCCATCTTGGCCCTCTTGTTTGTAATGGTCTTTGTATTTTATAAACTCATTTATGTTAATTGAGACTTATACTAATCCCTCTCAATGGTTCCTGGGTTGGACCAGTACTTTGAGCCTGGAAGGTCATGAAAAAATCCCTACCCCCAACAGTGTTTGAACCCACAACCTTCAGATCCACAGCTGGGTAGTAATTAACTGTGTAGCTCCAGAATTTAAAACAATGTATTTTGAGTAACAAGTCCAGGTATTGCATTATAGCTAATTGAAAATGTATTTAATTGGCAGAATATAAACTTTGTGTCCAATATTAGGCATCAGATGCCTAATCCCATCTTATACTGGATTTAGCATTATAATATATCAACACTGAATGAAGTCATCCAAATTTGTGTGATTTTCCATGGAGTTGCCAACGGTATCATCAGGTACCAGTTTCGTGTTAGTCAATTGGTGGATATTTATGTGCTGTTGGATGGATTTTATGTCTATACTTAAACTAGAAAAGAGAGATATGTCATTCTGATGTTTTTAAAAGTATAATTTATTGCATTCTTTGTACTGTCGAGGTAATAAGATCACTCTTTTGAAACTGTTTCATTGTAATATTTTGTTTGTGGTGCGTAACAAATATGTAACCATAACAGTATCATTGTTTGCATCAAGTGACAGATTTGTCTTTGAGGCACTATTTTCAGAGAGTTTATGAGTCTTTAAATTTATTTCACAAAAACAGATGTTGTCTTTGTAGTCTAGTTTATTAATTGATTAGTTGTAATGTTGCTGATGGACACATGATGTAAGCCTTATCTAACTGTGCCTGTGGGGAGATCCCTTATAATGCTATATTATTTTGGACCAAATTATAAACCATGTAAAAATACATGTAAAGTAAAAAAAAAAATCGCAAATTCAAGAAATATGTTGATTTTCCAGAGGGAAATAATACAATAAACAATTAAATTCACTCTTATTCAATATTTCGACAAAAGTTTGCCTTTCTCAAGAAAAAAAACCATGAATTTTTTGCAAGTTCTACATTATAGACATTTGAATAGTCGCCATATTGTTATTGCTATATAGTCTGCCTCCTACAAGAAGCAAATAAAACTAATTTGTTGAATTTGGTTTATAGATCTATGGTGTATTGAGATATTGCATGTGTCTGACATTGTGACATTAAATTTATCTTTGAAGTAGGATGTTTGTGAAGATTTCTTACCACATAACTCTTGATTAATTGCTGATGGACATTGGTGGAAAATTGAGTCTGACTCTTAATTACACTCATCTTCAACAAAAAAAGTTAAAAAATATCTTAATATAAAGTATGTTGCATAGCTCCCTGCATTTTAAAGTTTATGTAATATCACCAGTGTAAAAAACTTGGCCTGGTGCTCTGTATCAGCATATAATATAGTACTTTGTGTGTGGTATCAAGTAATTTTTCTTTTATCTAATTATGGTTGTACTTTTATATGCCTCAGTCAGGCAATTGAAAGATTTGAATGATTGAAATTTAGTAGTAACCACACGCATTCTTAATTTTTTCTCATTGTTTTTTTTGCTGAGATCAGTTTCCATTTTAAATGTTTTATCTTTCAAAAAGCAATTAAGTCAATGCTAATGACAGTAATGCACAGTGTCATTTCAAATTGTAAAGTGGTGCAGGTGGTATAACAGTATGGGAGATTAATGCTTTCAACTTTCGAGTGCATGGCCTAGTCTGATGTTGTCTTACGTATGTACATTAGAATTGTTGACATTGCTATGTCATGATTCAAACATATGTTTCACTTTATTTTTAACCTTTTCCAAAAAAGAAAAGAAAAAAGAAATTCTTTGAATACATGAATTTTTTTCTACTTCCCAGTTGTCATTTAAATATGTGATGGTCATGACCCATTAGTAAAATTGATAGAGCAGTCGAAAAACCAGAGGAAAATGAAAAAAGAAAAGAAAAAAAAGTCATTAAGAAGCTTTATGGATTCTGAAGTTTTTACAACTAATATTGATATAACTTACTGTTTTTTTTGGTTGGACCAGTACATTGGACCTTGGATGATATTTTGATCTTTGGATTCTTACCCAACAATTCCTGATACTACTTAATTTTATGCAAATTGAATCATAAATGCGGAATTTTTTAATTGATTTTGATTTCTGACTGAAATGATTTTTTAGCTCACCTGAGCATAGCTCAGGGTGAGCTTTTGGGAGACTTGATTGTCCGTCGACCGTCGTCCGTCGTCCGTCAACAATTTGATGTTTACACACTAGAGGCCACAATTTTGATCCAATCTTCCTCAAACTTGGTCAGAATGTTTGTCTTGATGATATCTTGAACCCTTTCGAAAATGGGTCAGGTTGGATCAAAAAGTAGGTCAGTAGGTCAAATCTTAGAAAAATCTTGTTTACATACTAGAGGCTACAATTTTAATCCAATCTTCCTCAAACTTGGTCAGAATGTTTGTATGATATCTTGAACCCTTTCGAAAATGGGCAATAGGTCAAATCTTTTTAAATTTGATGCAATCTTCTTCAAACTTGGTCAGATTGTTTGTCATGATGATATCTCGAACCAGTTTGAAAATGGGTGGGGCTGGATAGAAATGTAGGTCAGTAGGTCAAATCTTAGAAAAATCTTGTTTTTACTCTGAGGGCAACATTTTTGGTCCAATCATCCTCAAACTTTGGCAGAATGTTTGTCATGATGATATCTTTTGTGGATGGGGTCAGAAAATTCCTGAACATTGTTTCACCTCATCATCTTAATTCTAAAGCAATCTGTTTTGTACAGGCAATGAATGATACTTTTCTCAGGTGAGCGATCTAGGGCCATCTTGGCCCTCTTGTTTTTTATTATTATCATTTTTCATAACCGCCACCTTTTGTATATATGTATCTAGAATGGTAATATTGAGTCTCTTATGTATACCATTATTCTACAGTTACTTTAAGTCAGTATGTGACTTTTCACTTGCTCAGCTAAGATTTAGTTTCTTTGTAGGCTATGTTAAATAGAATTGGCTTCTCATCAGATGGTTTCTTACCGCAGTGCCAAAAAGTGTTGGTTTGAACCCAGTTGGAGGCAAGATTCTCTCATGACCTTCCAGAGTTCCAAGTAAACAAGAAACTGTGAGATCTGATTCCAAATTACTGGATTTTGTGTTTTAATTTACTGACACTTAAAATTGATTCAAATCCAGAATTTATTGGTCCCGGTGGCTGAGTGGTTAGAGCGTCTGCCCTGGAATCAGGAGGATGTGGTTTAGATCTGAAGCCAAGACATACCAAATTTGTAAAAAATAGCACTGTTATAGCTCCCTTGCTTGGCGCTCAGCATATAAGGGTAGTTCCAGGACTGGTTGGCCCGGTGTCAAGATAATTCGACTGAATGTGATATCATGTTTACGATGTGATAATGCAGTGTGGCAGCACTATATCTGTCTCAAGTAGACATCCTTTCCAAATGACTGAACTACTGTCGGGGGGACGTTAAACTCATTAAACAAACAAACAAATCCAGAATTAAAGGTAGTTGAGCTGTATATTTTACATGTAATAAATACACATGATGATATTGTAACACAGAATAATGCAAAAACCAGATTGTATTCTGTATTTTCTCCATTATAATTATTTATCAGATGACGCTATATAAAAATGTATCTCTTTGATTTGAAGTTTAACCTTTTACCTCACAGACTTGTTTTGAAGGATTGACACACACAGCATTAGCTCCTGGAAGGAATTGTCTTATCAGTTTTTCCTCTATTTGCTCATACAACATTGTACAGCATGTAGCTCCGATTCTATACAGTCTGCAAAGCAAAGAAAATCTAATGTCTCATACACAATTTCTAAAAGTTAAGTAAATTAACCCTTTCCCTCATAGAGGATACCATGAAAAGACCTATGCGAACAGCATAAAACCAGATCAGCCTGCGAGTAACTCACAGGCTGATCAGGTTTTATGCTGTTCGCTGCTCCTCAGTGGTCTGGTAATGAGGATTTTACAATTAAATTTGGTAAGGTTTGAGTTTGGCTTTCTGCAAATCAGGCTTTATGTGGTACCTATTGAGTGCGTCAAAATGAGTCTATATGAGGGAAAGGGTTAATGTTTATATAGTCATACATTTTGAACATGAATATTCATGAGGTAAAGGGTTCAGATGATTCTGTTCACAGTTGTTGTTGTATAAAGAGGAGATTCTGTTTTGTTGGTTGATGTATGTGTGTCATGCTGAGTAATGAGAAGTTATCAAAATGAGATGTTTATAGTAATTATACCCCCACAAACCAAGTTTGAGAGGGGGTATATAGGAGTCAGTCTGTCGGTCTGTTGGTCTGTCAGTCTGTTGGTTTGTTGGTCTGTTCGTCAATCCTAAAAAAACTTGTAACTACTTTACATTTCTTAACCGATTTGGTTCAAATTTTATGTGTGCATTAATAAACAGGTGGCAAGGTGCATGACATAAATTTAACTTGAGTTATCTAAAGGATAACAGAATTATTGCCCCTGAGGTTACATCTTATATTTTCTATGTGCAATATACATTTAATAGATTTTAAAGACCTTCAACATTACGTAAAGCTTCTTAATTATATTTAATTAAAATGTTCTTTGATATCTGACATAGAAGTACATGTATATGGCAATTAACATTTGTATGTTATATAAGGTAAAGATTATCATTAAAAACGCTACCCAGAAAAAAACATTAACAGCTGAATAAATTATTTTTTTGTTCTTGTTTAAAATGGAAGGTTATTTTTGTTGTTATCACTAAACAATTATCCATATGGTGCTTTCATCTCTGTGTTAAATATAAGGTATAATATCTTCCATTCTTTATGTATAAGTTGCATTGGTAAATGTTGATGTACACGCTGATATTAAACATTTGTGCTGTAGGCTGTACAAACAGAGATCTATTGTTATTTTGTAGACCAGTGTAGGATTGTATTAGAATGTGCTCACCTATTGGGGATTCCATTATCATTCAATTATTGCTATCCGCAGAACTTTGGAGTCCAAATGACTTGACAGTTTCTGATCTAGGGTTTGTCATCATTTAAAAGTACATGGCATTAAATAATTCTTCTAATCAGCTATATCATTCAAACAAATGGTAGATATATATTTACAAAGTTGCCCGTATGAACTGTAGCGGAAAAAAATCAGGATTGTCTAAATGCTTGTTTGAATCATTGTATGTATTTATTGAAACATAACTGAAAATATTATGATAACATATCAGATTCTGCTGTTTTTTTTGGTATTCAAAATAGCCTGCAATAGTGTAATGGTATTTAGGTGTGATCATCATGGTTCTTTGTTGTTATCTATCCATGGGTGAAGTTTGGGCAAGAATTTGGACTGGTCAGTTTGGAGATGTAGGACACTGGTACGGATATTTTGAAATATATCTCCCAGCAAGTGTCATTTCTGCTTGGTCATTTTGCCTGTTTACATAGTATTCAATTCAAGGAATGCAGAAATATTTACTCGTTTCACGCTATTACATTACGCTGCCTGTAGTTAACTTGGTAGTGATGAAAAACACCTGAAGGTTCAAAAGGTCAATCTCTTTAGGCAACTTCATTTTGTGTTACCTGCTGTAAGCAGAGGTGACACATAGGGATCTCTTGTTGTGTGTACTTTCATCTGTCTGTCTGTCTGTCACACTTCTTTCAGCAGGTTACACATGTGTTTCAAGGATTTGTTTTTGTTTTTATATAAACTATTTATTTTCAGATCAGTTTTTTTATGATTATATGTTTATTTTATGATAAATAATATTCTATTAGAGTACGTTACCAATCATTAGTAAAAAAAGGTTACAATGGTTGCATTTGTTCTCACAATATATTGCTGAATTTTATGACAGGAAAAGTTATTGGTAATAGGTTTTTATGAATTTTTGTGAGAAAACAGGCTGTTGTGCTCCCTAAGATGCTTAGAATGTATATTGATAATTATCAGATTCAGTTGATTTAATTTTTCATTACATATAAATCCCATTTAATTATTGCTAATAGCTGGCCTATGAAAGTCATATGGATAAGCTAATCTTTGTATTCAGATGGTATCCAGACTTGCACAGAAATACTACATCAGTTTTCATATTATTTATGAGCAATTTCAAAACTGCTACTAAGTCATTTAACGACTTAATTGCCAGTATTTTTTTTTTTGTAAGATTATATTTTTTATATAATTGTGGAAAGTGGTAATTGAAAAATAATTCCACAGGAGGCACTATTCATGACAAAGTGCTTTGGAATTGATCCCAGGATATTAGATTATTTTTAGAATGTAATTTAAGCTCAACAGCTTTAGGCATCATGGTCAAGTGATATTGACGCATGACCGAGGCTCCAAAGGTTGTGGGTTCAAATCATAAGACAGGGTATGAAACTTTGCATGACCTTCCTAGGCACAAAGTATAGTGGTCCAGTACAGAAAACATTGCTATACAAGTCGCAGGAACTTTAGAAATGGGTTAAAATACAACTGCAGAAACTTTTGTATTGATGAGTGAACTAATAATTGTTCTTAAAATTCTGTTTTTAATCATGCCTTTGTAGACATGATTAAAACAATTGTTGGTTTACAGCTAACTACAATTTTATCAGTGCATATGTAAGAATTTGTTTTTCATAATAAGTAAAACTATAAGAAAGAAAGAGAAGAATTCTGCCCCACACCCATTTATTTGGCTATTTTTGTTGTACTTGCTGCTTCTCTAACTTAAATGTAAATGTACTTGATCTGTTTATCAATTAATAGTTGGAAACAGTAAGAGGGTATGGCTCAAACATATGGATAATTTATTTATACATGTATACATGTGTTTATGTCAAAACTCTTTCAGTTTTCAATAGTTGATAATAGATAAAGTACATGGACATTATTTTGTATTCAAATACAACATTCAAGTCATAGTCTTGTATTAAGACTGCCTTCAGGGATACCTTTTATATTTATTTCTCTTTCATGAATGAAAATATTAACAAATAAATTTTATCCAACCAGGTATGAAGCAAAAATTTCCTTGTTGTAATACATGTAGTATGAATTTTGCGGAAGAAAAAAGAGTAAACCATAGAAATACATTAGAAGTAGCCATTTAGATCCTGACATTGTTTACAGTGTATAGTTAGCATGCAGGCTTTTGCAAAGACTCCTTTGTAATGTATCTGATATCGATTGGTATGGAGACAATGTGAGGAAAGATGTATACGTGGATGTCCTGAGGCTTCATTATTGGATTACATTGGATTTCCCTGACGCAAAACTTGCTGATTCATGGTGATTCAGCACATTTTACTGCCATTTTATTAACGTCTATGATAGTTGAAATACCTTGAAACAATATCTGCACGTAGCAGGTAGTAGCAGGTATTTCATAGGTGTGGCGGGAGTGTTAAACATTAACAATCCTCCTTGCTGACCTATGTTACGGTTCATACTTTTGTATAAAGTTAATCTGATAGTTCAAGTGTTTGCGTAATTAGCTCATATATGGTAGGCAAGACGTTAGGCTTGTTGACTAAAGACAAACAGTTTACACATGATGGATTAATTCATACGCCTTGCTGCTGTTACTTATGTTAATTTCTGAATGATCGTAATGTAAAAGATTTATATCTCCGGAACATCGCAGACATGTCATTACAGCTCACTTAAGATCATTGGAAAGCCAGATCAAACTGAAAGCAGTTACCTTAATGTCATTATTTTTCATTGACATTAACTTTTGTTGATTAATCAGTGAAGGCAATTTTAAGAGTACATTTATTCAAAGATTCATTATTTTAGGAAATGTTAGGTCTTCTGTTTTCATTTTGGGATAAATATTTGTGAATAAAACTGTGTATCCATTCATTCCATGAAAATTAGTCTCCCACGAAAATTGATCTCTAATGAAAATTTATGATACAGTTATCAGTCTTAACCCTTTCCCTCATAGAGGACACCATGAAAAGACCTATGCGAACAACATAAAACCAGATCAGCCTGCGAGTAACTCGCTGTTCGCTGCTCCTCAGTGGTCTGGAAATGAGGATTTTGTAATTAAATTTGGTAAGGTTTAAGTGTGGCTTTCTGCAGATTCTGCCATCAAAAAGCTACAACTGAGGAGCTATTGGTTTAAAACCTTATCAGCCTGCCTTATTTTATTTTTTTTTTTTTTTTTTTTAATTTTTCTTAATAGATATTATTAATTCAATTTATTCCAATTATTCAGAATTTTAGGAGATATGAATTCAATTAAGAATTTAAAGGTTAGATAAAAAACGGATTAAAATCCAGTTAAGACTAATGTTGGATGAAAATCTTAATGAAATTTTGTCATCAATACCTTTTTCTGTGATATATAAAAAATATGTTGTATTTAACCATTTACCTCATAAAAAAGTGTAATACGCCTTGGCAAACAGAATAGAGTCACTGCAGATCAGACGAATCCTAATTCAAACCTTTCTGAAAAATCCATTGGTGCATAATTGTATTTTTGATGTGTAGTAAATAAATAATCATCAAATGATGAATTTGACACAAGTATTCATGTGGTCAAGTGGTCTCAACATAGGCAGGATTGGTGTTCCTCAAAGTCTACTTCTGTGGTTTAATGCCCACACTAAACATATTGAAGAAGTCACATGATGCTATAATGCACCTTTCCAGTTTTACGCAGTGAATAATTTTAGCCCCATCCCTCCCATTCATGGCTAGGTCATCTGCCTACAAGCAGCCATGATTGTGTCCTTTTGTGTAAACCAGATAAACCATTGACTACCTGTTATCCTGGTTAAGCTATTGGATAGCCTGTAAGTCATTTTAAATACATGTGTAAAATTCCATGGAAAGTATTAAAGAGGTTACAATTTAAGGATTGATATTTAGATTGTGAGCATCATTCACTTGAATGCATTGGTCAAACTGGAAGTTCTGCCAGAAACCTACCACATATAATATATATATCTTGGAATTTAGTGTTGCATTTGATTTCATTTCATTTCATCAGTGGTTAATTAAGCAGTGCATTCAAGATAGAATGAATATGGTAACAGTGTTCAGTCTATGGGTTAATGATAATAAAAGTATATGAGCATATTAATTGGACAGAATATTGCAGATTTAATACATTGCACACATACCTTTGAAGGAAATGATCAGGTTTTAATAGAAATATTTAAATTATTGTTCAGCTTGCATAGATATTTATCTGAATTCATGAAGTTATTCTGGAAATGATAATATTGGGGTGAAGGTCATATTCATCGTAACAAATTCATAAATAAAGTAAGTGGAGGAGATGCATCATTTCACTCATGGCTTATTTTGTCAGAGCGCAAAGCTTAATATATCTTCTCAATTAATTACTTTAATAAAGGTGGTGAAGAATTGTGGATTGAAATTTTGCTGACTAATTTGGAATGACGCTTGCTGGTTTTCATTGTCCGGGTTGTCAGTTGTCAAATCAGTTACTTTGAATGCTGCACACATGGTCTTCTGGCTGATTGAGACACATTATTATGCACCTACATGATCAAGATCAAAAGATAAACATGCTATTTGATCTTTAGTCAAGATTGACAGTGGTAATATTGATAGAAATCTATTACAGGGAATTGTATAGTGGCTGATTATTAATGTCTCAGATTATTAGATTATCATGGATTTGTTTTGGCTGGGACTGTTGGAAATAAATTATTTGGCACCTGCAGCTTGGATGCACACCCAATACCTTATCCAAATACTTTTCTTGCTAGGATAGGCAACACAGATCTACAACTTCCATGTCAAATTAGTGCCTTTCTGCTGTAAGCTCAGGCAGGAATGCCAAACTTTTTGGAACACGGATAGGTGAGAATAAAGATTAAGGTGTCTTCATAGTCGTTCTCTCATTGCAGGTACCTTGAGGATCACAGGATTACCCATTAATCATTTCATTTCTCTCTAACCCTACTTAATTATGGGACAATTGATTTGCTGCAGTTTTCTCTTGTTTGTTTTTGTTTTCAAATGAGAGACAAGTGACCCCTTGATATGTATATATATAAAAAAACAACAACAAAATTTGAAATAATTTTGGGTTTTTGGGTATTTAATTTAGGGGGTTGGTCAATTAAACTTTTTCATATGTAGAAGTCTTGCAGTTTGCTTGTGTAAGGTGAATGTTCTTCCTTGATTTCCCTTGCCTGCTTGGAATCTTTCTGCACCTGTATAAAGTGACATCATATGCCTGGATATAACTGTCATGGTGATCGTTTATACCAAAACAAGATCTCAAATAATCTTGGTCTACATTTAGAGGTTTATTTTTGTAGATCCCTGCAAATTCTATTGCTTCTATTTTATTGTTGTCTCCCAAGTGGTCAGGTAAACCTATAATCACATGTGTACTTTAAATTCATTTACTTTTTAGAATAACTTGGTCTAATATGAATAAGTACCTCCACAAAGTATTATATAGCTTTCTATTAGTTAATTTAGTTATTATAATCCAGATTTTGGATCTAAAATGTTAATATTGTGAAACATCTACCTACACAGAGTAAATATTATAGCATTTTAAAAACTGTACCTGTTTTTCTGTTCAGTTGCAAAAACAGATATCAGATCACCAGATGAAAAAAGACTTGGTCCATTTCTTTGACATTGGGAAATTCACACGTAGTGTGCTATAGCCTGCATATTCATTTCTAAAGGTAAGAGTGAGTTTTTTTCTTTTCCACTTAAAAGTTTTTAAACTTGCTCACATTAAGAATAAGATAGTAACAGTAAGTAAACAAAAAATATCATGCTATGGTGATAATTGACAAGGACACCAAAGTCTAGTGGTAACATACATGGCCAGATACAAACGCTGGGCGTTAGAATCCAATTCTAAGGCAAGAATCTCTCATGACCTTCCCAGGTGCTAGTACTAGTCCTTCCCAGGATGTGTCAGGAGAGATTGGTATAAGTTGTAAGTACTTGTTTACCAGTTGATGTAAAATGAAATAAGTTTAACAAGAACATTAAGTTTTGTTCTTATTCAGGCTTAGGATAAATTATAAATGACATGATTGTTCTTTTTTCTTCCAATTTCGAAAACAAGTTTCTAATTTTTGCAAGTTGTTTGATGATTTAGCTTCTTATCTTTAATATGCCTAGAATATACCTGTAACCTCTGATTAACATAACTCTTCGTGCCATAATAATTCATGTTCCTAGGTTATTGTGTTAGTGATACTAGTGGTTTTGGGGGCGTCATTAAGTGCTGCAACAATAGCTTTTTTGATCAACTAAAAATAGCAAGCTTTAAATAACGCATTGCCGAACCAATGCACACTCCCTTATGGCTTAAAATACCTTCATAAATTGTTATTTAATATGGTGCTGGTATGACTGCCTTGCCCATATGTTATGAAAACACCATTTTACCTAGGTAACTTTCTGTCTGATCAGGGTTAACACTGTTATCTTCTTTTTTCTAATGTTTTGGTAAGTTGCAAACACTAAAACCTGATCAGTCCGCAAAGAGCTCACATGTATTGGGCAGCACAAATGGTGGTCATAAAAATTACCAGTTAAGTACTAATTAGACCTTAGGTATGCTTTTATCATCAACTGTATATACTGGGTGAGCATGCTGACATCTTTCAGGCAATTAGGCCAGATTTTTATGCTACAGTCTATTGCCTCATGATTGCTGTATTACTTCTCATTCATTTTCTTGTTGTAAATGTTTGCCATACTGCTATTAGTAATATTTCATAGCTGCATAAGATAGGTTGCTGTTGCACTGACATTTCACTTTCACCGAGTTTTACCTGTGTGCACTGGAGCAGAGATTTGCTCTCACGTTTTCATTGCCACTGGGCATGCGCGGAAAATGTCTCTTCGTCATTGTGAAGCATATAGTTATGATAATAATTGAGGAGTATTCATTCGAGAATGTCGATTTCTGTTTGAATGTTGCCTTATTTATCATGGGTTTTAAATTATTGTGTCACAGTGTCGAGCCTTGCCACAATGACGTGTGAGTATAAGCAGAAACAGTGTGGCACGTCTTCACCCATGGTTATAAACACTTAATGCTGACCTTCCCAGATACCTTAATAGATTTGTGTTAAGGTAGTGGCTGTCCCATTCATGCTATCTTACAATGTCTAGAGGTGTTTATATGTTTACTAGTTGTGATAGGAGCGTGTTGGCCATTTTATAATAAAAGGAGTATTACACAACTCTTTTCCCACAAATTTAAGAATTGATGAATTTAATATTAATTTATGAATTTAACCCTTTCCGTCATATAGACTCATTTTGACGCCCTGAATAGGTATCTTATAAAGCCTGATCTGCAGAAAACCACAGTTAAACCTTACCAAATTTATTTACAAAATCCTCATTTCCAGACCACTGAGGAGCAGCGAACAGCATAAAACCTGATCAGCCTGCGAGTTACTCGCAGGCTGATCTGGTTTTATGCTGATCGCATAGGTCTTTTTATGTTGTCCTCTATGAGGGAAAGGGTTAAATGTGAAACTGACTTTCCTTTGCCATGCAGACTGGGGCACAATAGTGTATGAGGAAACACAAGACTGGAAAACCTGATTTAGATCTGCTCTGTCAGTGTATTAAAATACATCTATGTAAGGTTATGAGTTAATGATATAATGGTTTTGCTGATTGATTCAATTATTGTATAGTATAATGCCAGCATAGCTTTTTGATTGGGGTGACAAGTAGGGGGTGGCTCAAAGCAGGCTAACTTAGTCTTGGTATGATCTAGTGATAGAAATATACGTACGTTAGAAAGATACCATTTCTACAGCGAATAAAAGGAGGAGCCATCAAGTTCTTGTAGATTTGCATTAAATGCATTATAATTTAAAACCACATGTGAGTGATGGCATAATCTGGTTATAATTTATCAGGGTTAGTCGTCATGTTCTTTTGAAGCAATGACTTTCAGAGCTCTACAAATGACAAAATTCAAAATTAATGTAATTGATGGGAACACTTATGTGATTTTCACAAAATAGGCAGGCAATGAAAACCAAATAGTCATTACTATAACATTTCATTAAGGGGCCTCTGTGGATGAGTGGTTAAAGTCATTAAGCCCCTCACTCCTGTGATCTGTGTCGTGTATGAGAATGAGCTTTTAAGCTGGCTTTTTTTTTGTCACCTGCTGTAAGCAGAGGTGACACATCAAGATTAAATTTCCATCGTCTGTCTGTCACACTTTTTCAGCAGGTGACAGAACACTCCTTGTGATAGATTGGTGTGACTACCCTGAGGTACTTGGTTTTTGGGTGGGTTTTTTAAGGAAAAAAATCTGTCCTTTAAATTGAAGATTTTTCTGCGGGCGTTGTCGGGTGTCCGGGGCATACACTCAGGTTGACCTTTGATTTTTAAAATCTGCTATAATTTCTATGTGCTTCACTGAATTGCTTTAATATTTGGACAGTAACTGTTATTTAAGTGGGTTGACCTCCTTATTATGCTGTTGACCTTGACCTTTGACCTACTTTTGATGAAAAAGCCTGAAAAAAAAATTCATAATTCCATCAGGTCTTGTTCTCCACCTGTAATTAACTGAATTTTGCTATGACCTAGAAAACAAAAACAATCTGATTATCCTACTGGCACATGTAGCACCCATCTGTAAATGATCTTCATTTGTCCTAATGAAAAGAAATAAATGGGACTAATCAATGACTTAAATTATTTTGATTAAAATTTAAATACATAGTTGACAATTGGAAATTGGTAGAAATAACCAAATTTGGTCAGATTATAAGCAAAACTAAATAACAAGAAAAACAACATCATTAAAAAATACCAGATTGTTTTGTTACTCAGGATCTATGAAACTGGGCTGGATGTTAACATTGCATCATAGCTGGAAAGATAGCGATACCTCAAAGTGTCCTTGGTCTGTTTAAACAAACCTTTTCATTATCGTCTGCTGCAGTAATCCTCTGCTCCTCAAGATATGTTTTATTTATGTAATGTTAGAAAACATTATGATCCTGTTTTGAAAAAGCCAAAAGCAGATTGAAAGGAGTTCTGACAAACTGTTTCTCAGGGATGAATTAATGAATGGTTTTAACTCTTTACTGAATGAATATTCATGTACAAATTTATGATAAAATGAATATTAATTATTTGATATTTAAATGGTATATATGAAACAATGGATTTTTCATTGCTCTGCAAACTGTGTTGAATCTGAGCTGCAATATTGTAAAAGCAAACAGAGAAGACCCTGATCAGACAGCTCCTATAGAAATTTGTACATGAATCTCCTATAGGAGCTGTCTGATCGGGTTCAGCTCTGTTTGCCAATGTATCAAAATGAAGTAGTGTTAAAGGGGGATAACCCTTTCCCTCATAGAGGAAACCATGAAAAGACCTATGCGAATAGCATAAAACCAGATCAGCCTGCGAGTAACTCGCAGGCTGATCAGGTTTTATGCTGTTCGCTGCTCCTCAGTGGTCTAGAAATGAGGAATTTGTAATTGAGTTTGGTAAGGTTTAACTGTGGTTTTCTGCAGATCAGGCTTTATGTGGTACCTATTGAGTGCGTCAAAATGAGTCTATATGAGGGAAAGGGTTAAAGGGGGATAATCCTCTTATCATAGACTGTAAAGTAGACATAGTTTTATAATATACGATCACTTTGTGGTATTTTCTTTCGGTGGCAATGCTTTGTCTTAGCTAAAGAACATCTCAAAGTGACAGAATATTCACAGGACTAAATATTTAGGAACAGTCATTTAAGTTTATACAGATATGAAGGTTGTTTATGTTTTATAAACGACCTGCAGGTTTGTAGGATTGGAGGTGTATATGAATCACCCTGTCGGTCTTACTGTCTGTATGATCCTGTAATTGCAATTGGTCTTTAAATGCAGTTTGATAGTTTTTGAGGAAATTTACATTTATGTAGGATATGACTGAACTTAATGTTATTTTAGAGTCATTATAGGCATAACAAAGTGCAGTGCTGATGTGATGAAGGGGTATTCATTAATTCATAAATCACCCTCACTGGTAGCCCTTAAGTTCAAATTGTTTATTAATTACCATTTGAAAGAAATGTAGATTGAAAGAAGATTGGGTACCGATATTGATTAGATTGGTATGTTAAACAGTGATTTTTATTTTATGGTCTGTTAATGATTCTCATGTCATACATTTTTCTTGACACTACACCAACCGTAGTCATGGTGACTATTCACCTGTTTAAATGATCAAATTGTTATTCTCATTACCCGACTCAGTGCTATAGAGAAATTAAAATGAACCTTGCGTAACATTGTTGTCTGTTTTTACCTAATAAACTACACAGTCATATTTATAGATTGATGCTATTTCAAGAAAAAGATTGACGTTATACTAATGTCAGATGTTTACGGAGTTTGTTTTTATAATGTGTCATGAAGTCTTGACGCATTTCTTGTTCATATGCTCATATCAGCAGTTGAGACTGAAAGATAAGACATTCTTGTAAGGAAAAAAATGTATCTGAATATATATTCAGATATTATTAATGTCATTATTTCAAAAGTGACATTGTTTATTTTCATAGAAATACTCAAAATCACATTTTTCAGTTTAATCGTTCTGTACCATATTTTGTATAAGGACTTACACTGCACCTCTGTGGTACACATAACCTTCAACAAGTAGACCGTCATACATTTTTACTTTCTTAACTGCTGCCTAGCTATCAATTGAATCATTTTGCTGAGAAACAAAAGAATCTTTTTTAACCTGTTGAATAATATCCCGATGATATAAGCTTATCAGAATCTAAAAAATCAACTCTGGCCTTCTCTTCCTTCCGCGCATGAACAGTGAGGGTATTTGGTCGCGTTTTTACTACCTGTTATCTATACAACGAAAAAATGCTCAGTCATTTTGAGCGTCCTTTACCTTGATCAAATTCACGTTCACAAAATTAAACGAGGGTGTACGTACCTGGGACAGCAGTATTGTGTATCAGCACCACGAGAGAGTGTAAACCGCCCGTCATTGACAGGGGCAAAATACGCTGTCCTATTCTAGGCGCATTGTAACGTGTGTATGAGGAAGGTTTAAATTCCCAATATTGTCTAGATGTTAGGTGCTATTAGAACGGTTTCATTAAATAGATATTCAAAGTAGATGCAGCTGGGTTATGATTGCTTTGCTGACAATTTCACCAGTGGAGGGCAGTCTTTCATATTCTTTTTACTAACACAGAAAGATCAGCAGAAAGCTTAATTCATAGGTATATGTGTCATGCTATACTCCCAGGTCATTTATGTGGTGTCTGCGTCATATTGAGACCTCTTTGCACTGTGTTGATTTATCCTTTGTCAGACTTTCCCTTGATAGACGTCCCCTGCTTTGGTCTCAGAGGGAGGTACTACATGGTCTTTTGTTGGCTCTTTTATACTTATATCTATGAACTGTAGTCTTATTATTAATTGTTTCCAGGTCTTCCAGTTTTACTGGCATGATGATGATGATAAAATTTGGTCAGTTTATAAAACAGTTTAGAACTAGATCAGCCTGCATTTAAGTAAGCTACAGTTGTTTTTACTGTCAATGTTCCTGTGGTCCAGTGGTGGTCTGTGGCTGAGGATCCGAAGGTTGTGTGTTCAAACCTGGTTGGAAGCCAATAATCTCTCATGACCTTCCCAGGTGTAAGGTACTGGTCCAACCAAGGAACTGCCATAAAGGATTAATTAATATAACTTGTAAAAACTTGTGTCCCCAATCAATCTAAATAGAAATTATTTTAAACATTTGTCACCAATCACAACCAAAGTTGTTTTGTGAGGTTGTCATATAGTTCTGATCTGCCCTGAGTCTCGGGCTTCATTGTCAAAATATTAGCTTACTGTAAATATATCATCCATCAGTTGCCTTATATCTTAATTGTAAAGTTTCCCTGGTTGGAAATTAAAACCAATTGTACCAGTCTCAGAAAATCACATTGATTTTTTGGTCTCCAAATTGAGATGGTAAGTCCACCAGGGCCAAGTTGTAGCTCACATATAACATGAAAAAAAATGAAGATAAATAAATAAGACTCCCTAGAAAGTATTTTGATATGTTTGAGGCTAGTGAAATATTAGTAACACTGGGAAGGGAATGTGAAAAGGTCTTTACTTTATGTATTGGTGATGTTCATTCTTTTAGTAGGTTTATTTGGTGCTCTTTGATGAATTAATTTAAAATTAACAAGATTGTGATGCATGCATATGTTACAGTGTTAATTTTGGGGGTCATTTAAGACCTAACATCTGAAAAACTGGAGGTCATTTGAAAATTTAGGGGTCATACTTTTTTTTAGAGGCAATTTAACCCTTTCTCTCTTAGAGGACATCATGAAAAGACCTATGCAAACAGCATAAAACCAGATCAGCCTGCGAGTAACTCGCAGGCTGATCAGGTTTTATGCTGTTCGCTGATCAGGCTTTATGTGGTACCTATTGAGTGCGCCAAAATGAGTCTATATGAGGGAAAGGGTGAACAATAGCATGAATGGTTATGGTGTCAGACTAGAAATGACAAATATTTGATTATAGCAACAGTTCTCATAATGAATCATCTTATTTCAGGGATTCCTTAACCCTTTCCCTCATATAGACTCATTTTGACGCACTCAATAGGTACCACATAAAATCTGATCTGCAGAAAACCACAGTTAAACCTTACCAAATCTAATTATAAAATCCTCATTTCCAGACCACTGAGGAGCAGCGAACAGCATAAAACCTGAGTTACTCGCAGGCTGATCTGGTTTTATGTTTTTCGCATGGGTCTTTTCATGGATTCCTCTATGACGGAAAGGGTTAAACATGTTCGACCACATCAAAATAAAGCAAAATAAATTGGCTAGACAAAATAAATTAGTCTTAATCTCAATTCACCAATGACACCACAAGCCATTTTGAAAATACTGTTTTTGGCTTTTTAAACTTATTTCAGTGAAGTACATTATTTCTTGTGCATGTATAACACTGAAAACTTTGCATTTAATTCTTTGCTTTAACCTTTTATTAATGATAATGCAAGCTTGACCTGAAGGATTCAGCGTCATGTATCTATCTTGTATGTGTGTATGTTTTAAAAAAAATGGCAAAAAAAAAAAATTCTGGAGGAAAAAAAAGAAAATCATCATTTTGTCCAATAAAGGACACCTGTGGTCACAATTTAGTCTTCTTTCTTGAAAACATTAAGGCCATTGGCAAATTGCAAATAGCCACTGCCAGTCTGAATCAAGCAGATGAGATTTTCCTGATGTTTACATCTGGATAATCTAGTCACGGTCTTAGACATGCTTTTTATTGAAGTTGACTGAAGATTTCCAAGCCTTCACGATCATGTAATACTATTCAAGCGTCTACCAGGACCTTTGTATCTCCTGGATCGACGTCAAGTTGCTTCGCTACCATGTTTAAATGCTTTCAGTTTCGGCTAAATGAATACTTATGAATTATTAAGTTGTGTCATAAATGACTCACATTGCCAGTTTCTTTGGGTCAACATCAAATTAATTGCGTCAAAGACCCAGGAAACGAGCTCTTGAGAAAACACTGTTTTTATATTTACAGTGTAGATCCACAGGTACCTGCTACGTAACTTGCTTTGACCGAAACACGTCTGCCCATTTAAGAAAAAAAAAATCAACAACCATATATATATAATATTATTATATATAAGATTGTTTTTTTGTTTTTGTTTAATGGGCAGTTTTCAGTCAAAGCAACATACCGATAACTTTGTAAAGATCTAGTCCTAGAAATTTCTTTATGATTATGATTTTTTTCTAAATCTGGCAGCTTATATCAGGAAATGTCACATGACTTTTCTTAAGAAATGCTACAATAGCCTTAATTAAGGCCCACACCCATTTCATCAATATTGCAAAGTTTAAGGTACATCGCTGAGTGCAAATAAATGTATTTCTCTGATGTTTAATTTTTATATCACATGCCCTTGAGATTTCAGGACCATTCCAATCAATCATATGAGTTGTCAGAAAATGCACTGAGTCCTTCCATTTTACTTTAGCCTTAATTGAAATCTGACAACTTCAGCATGAATGAATATGACCATTGTACAGTTCTTAATTATGATCTATGTAATTGCATTAAAGCGCATAAAATCTTTTGAATATCGGGTACAGACATTTTTAACGATACTCCGTTTAAGATCTGAGGTGCAAATAAGAAGTGAACGTGACCAGAAATGTTTGTACAATGTAAAGAATGTTTTAATATTGATAGGTATAGACTTCCCATCACAAGGGATTTACAATACAGACAGGCTCTACCTGACTATACTGAATTGTATTTTAATGTCGGAGTCAACAGAAAGAGGAGTGGGGGAGAGTGTTTGGGCCCAGGGTGAATGTCCTTCTGTCTGCCTGTGTATTTTTTTTATGAGTTTTAAGGCAAAATGCTGGTTGATGATGTTTTAATTTGTAAGCATGTCCATTTCAATATTGATTTCAATCTGCTCACGTCAAAAAAGGGTTAAGGAGTATTTGTTTATTGTAATATGGGAGGAAACAAAAGCAGTTACTTCACAATGTTGTAAAATAATATCCACACTTAAAACTTTGGATGAGTCGTTTTCATTTAAAGGAAGGAAATAAAAGCATTTTTTGTTTTGTTTATCTTATTTCCTGCCATATTGTGTTATTATTATTCTATAATATAAACATGTATCTTTAGACCATATTGATGGTAGATTCATGCCAAATAGGCTATCCACTTTCAATTAACATGACGCCAAAACGCCCTGAAATGAATATGCATATTGGTTTAACCAGTGAAAAGCTGTACAAACCTCCGACAAACAAATGCACGTGAATCTTGCTTTCAATAGTTACTTAAGTCAACAACCTCCAACAAACATTTGGGGCGGGGATATACCCGTTTTGGCGTCAGGTTAATTAAGACTCAAGATAGTAACTTACTACAGTTATGATAGTGAAGCCATCAGATGAATCGGATCAGAATCAAGCCAGTAATTCTTAAGGTTAGGAGTAATACTTAGTAACGATTATATTTAAAATTTTCCATATTTTTGTTTTGTTTCCCCTAATATGAGAGTAAATTACATTCACTTCATTTAGACTCATTTTGACGCATTGGCAAACAGAGCAGACCTGCAGACAGAGCAGAGATGTCTGATCAGGGTCTCCTCTGTCAGCCTATACAATATTGTAGCTCAGATTCTACACAGACTGTAGAGCAAAGAAAAATCCACTTTCATATACCATTTAAAGTGCAGTAAATTAATAGTCATGAAGTCATAGATTTGTACATGAATATTCATGAAGTAAAGGGTTAAAGTTGACATGAATAGCTACCATACTGACTCCAATTATTTGTTATTTTATTTGGGAAATAAGAACAATGAAATATCTTCCTAAGTATGTCACCCTTTACCTCCTATAGATGAGTTTTGAAGCCTTGGCAAACTGAGCAGACAGAGACCAGACAAATCTTGGTCAGACAATTTTGTATCTCAGATTCTACAAAGTCTGCATGGTTTAACCCATTCCCTCATAGAGGAAACCATGAAAAGACCTATGCGAACAACATAAAACCAGATCAGCCTGCGAGTAACTTGCAGGCTGATCAGGTTTTATGCTGTTCGCTGCTCCTCAGTGGTCTGGAAATGAGGACTTTATAATTAAATTTGGTAAGGTTTAACTGTGGTTTTCTGCAGATCAGGCTATATGTGGTACCTATTGAGTGCGTCAAAATGAGTCTATATGAGGGAAAGGGTTAAAAAAACCACACTGTTTTATTTGTTTCATGCACAGTTCAATTATATAGTATTCATCTTGTTATAAATTTGTACTTGGTACATGAAAATTGATGGTAAATGTTTAGGTATAAATGTATTTCTTTAGCGCTAAGTAAAGCTTCTGGTTTACTCATCCTCCTCATTTCCAAAACGTCTGATAAATATAGACATTTATGTAATAATTTCAGGTAATTTAAATGATTGAGATCAGACTCTGTGTTGGTTTCATGTTGTGAAGTTTCTCTATCTTAAAATTTAGAGAAATAAACCCATTAGTTACAAACGTACTGATGTATTTAATATTTGCTAAATGGAGAAAATCTGTTTGAAAGCTGTATGTGTGTTTGTTGCCTGGTATTTTCTTTCATAATTTAATTTTATAACCTTTCATGACTTTGTTGGATGGGTTTTTCAACAAAAAAAAATGCATGAAGATATCATGTTGGGTGTCAGGTTGACCTTTTTTTTTAATCTGCTATTTATAACTTCTGTATCCTTCATTATTTGGACAGTTGCTTAACCCTTTCCCTTATAGAGGACACCATGAAAAGACCTATGCGAACAGCATAAAACCAGATCAGCCTGCAAGTAACTCGCAGGCTGATTACTCGCAGGCTGATCAGGTTTTATGCTGTTCGCTGCTCCTCAGTGGTCTGGAAATGAGGATTTTGTAATTAAATTTGGTAGGGTTTAACTGTGTTTTTCTGCAGATCAGGCTTTATGTGATACCTATTTAGGGCGTCAAAATGAGTCTATATGAGGGAAAGGGTTAAGTGGATGAACCTCTACATTATGCAGTTGACCTTGTGATCTTGACCTTTGACCTACTTTTGATGAAAAGAGTGACATTTGACCTTCTTTTGATGAAAAGAGTGACATTTCGCTTACTTTTGATGAAAAAGAGTGGCATCTGCACTGAGGTTTATTTTTTGGTAAATCTGCTATAACTTCTGTGTATTTTATTTGATTGCTTCAATATATAGACAGTTGCTTTAGTAAATGGACCTCTTCATTATCCATTTTGACCTTGACCTTTGATCTACTTTTGATGGAAAAAAAAAAGCATGAGAAAACCTGTCCATAATAGCATCAGTTCTTGTTTCCACCCAGTGTATACGATTATCTTAGAATATGTTTCAAATACAGCCTGTGTTTCATCATAGAAACATCTCACCATGGGATTTTTCTTCACACAAAAATCTGGCTTCCTGTATCACCACTGAAAATTTTAAACAATTACAGATCATTTCCTGTAAGAAATCTTACTAAAGCATGTAATGGTATGCAAAATAATCTCTCCTTTTGATGAATGATGAATTACTAGATCTTCCAAAACTTTCAATACAAAAAATCTGAATTTTATACACGTAATCGTGTTTGTTCATATTTGTTGTCCACTTTTTCAGGTATCGGTCACTCACCATTCCACATAAATCTAATGTACAGGATGTATGGAGCGAGAAATGCGCTAAAGAGATGGTTTGGGGTAAGGTTTGTTTTTTACATTAACTGAAGAATATAAACACAGTTTGACATGATTTTTGATACCTTATCCAAGATCAGTATCCTTTCTTGAGACATTGTGTAATTTGACACAAAAGCAGCAGGCATGATACAGGAGTGCAGTATATGTTTAGGATGATCCAGTATCAAGCGACCAGTCATTGTGGTGGATAAAATGATATAAATATCGCTACAGAACAAGACTTTTGACACAGTTACGCATGTAAACCAATAGGTACACTATTGTTTAATTTTTAATTAAGTGTTCTGTATCACAGTCTATGTAACTGGAGACAGTGATGTGGCAGAATTTGGAGGAAAAAAAATGGTCAAACTTGGATGTCTTGCCATGGTTTATGGATGTACAATGATTCAACATGACATTAATCCTTGAATTTGACTGGCTGGAGTTAAATACTGGCAATTTTTCAACACAAGATATTGTGTAATAACTATTTTGTGATACAATGTATATTAAAATAATAAGCATTTTGATGCATTAGACAATAATGGAACAGGGCTATAACTTTTGGGATATTAACCCTGTAAACTGAACTTTAAATTGTATATAAAACAAAGCATTTTTCTTTTGTCTTACAGACTGCATAGATTCTGACCTACAGTATGTATGAGTAAACAGAAAAAACCCTGATCAGAGTGCTCCTTTCAGGAGCTTTGTGATCTGGATCCAGGGTTTTACTTAAGAATCAGAGTATTGCTAATTTTATATTGTAGGAGGCAGAGGGTCTGTGGGTCCTATGTTTTCTTGTAATTTTTTTCATTTACTTTGTATTCCCATTTTTTTTTTATTTGAGCTACCTCTTAAGGAAAACTTGCGTGTTTTAACCTGCATAAACATCAATCAATCAATCAATCAATCATATGAGGTTTTTGCTACTTGATAAAACATTAAAATGGGAGCTGTTGATTTAAATTCTGTTCGGAATTTAAAGGTATTTGTTAACAGCGTGGCTGAATTTAGATAAAACGTCAGTAATTATTGTAAAGAATTGGGTATGATTTAGATGGCCCTTTGAAAGTCATTTTCTGATTCTTATAAATAAACATGATTATCCATTTTGAAAGTTAAAAAAAATATAGTTGATAAAATATGAATATTGAAAGTTATCATAATTACATTTTACCCACTCAGGAAAATTGCATTTGTCTGTGGGGCACTTCATCAACAGATAATCTTTCTTTTTTTTGTCAGGATCAAACATGTTTTTTTGAAGGCTGCGTGAACTTCAGGACTCTTCTGATTTATTATTTAACCATCTGATATCTTCTTGACATAATATTTTGAGAGAGAGAGAGAGAGAGAGAGAGAGAGATAGAGAGAGAGAGAGAGAGAGAGAGAGAGAGATCACAGTTTATTTCATGACATATGTTTACACAGGCCTTTATTAGGCTTAGTCATCATTCATGGCAGTCAGTATCAGCTCTCACCTGGTGTCTGGTCACTGTCACTCTGTGGTAATGTGTCAAATGCAGGTCACACCGAGTTTGTCCATGGTGTCTGGACATTGGCTGACCAATATGGGCCAGTCAGTAAAGTGGTAATTTGTAGCTCACCTTAGTTTAATGTAATCACTATGCATCTGTTCTTGTCATAAGCTGTCATGGATATCTCTTCTACAACCACCATGTTTGCAGAAAATATGATGAAACTAATAACATGGATGATCCTTTAGTGGTCCTTTAACCTTTTTCCAAAAAAATTGATCCCTTGAAAAATGGAACTCTCATTTGGCAGAACTCAGGTTCCATTCAGTCAGTAAATTTCAGATTTTTTCTTCCTTGAACCAATTGTCTGAATTTGATTTTATTTTGCATAAGTGATCTTCTTATGGCACTCTGTAAGTATACTTGTTACAGCAGAGTTGATCGTTTGAAAAAAACAAACACTCTAGATGATGGATCTTCTTTTCTTATATATTTATGTAATCTCTGAAACTGTTGATAAAAAAATTCAATAAAAGTTGGTCAAATCACCATCTTACACCCCTCAGTAAAATTGCTGAATCAAGGATGATGCTTTTGAACATATGGCTTCCAGGAGTAGGCTTATCACATGATTTTCAAGGTCAGATGGTACTAGCTATTTTAACCCTTTCCCTCATATAGACTCATTTTGACGCACTCAATAGGTACACATAAAGCCTGATCTGCAGAAAATAACAGTTAAACCTTACCAAATTTAATTATAAAGTCCTCATTTCCAGACCACTGAGGAGCAGCGAACAGCATAAAACCTGATTAGCCTGGTTTTATGGTGTTCGCATAGGTCTTTTCATGGTGTTTTCTATGAGGGAAAGGGTTAACTTGCTGATATTTCGGGTCATAGGTTCAAACCCAAAGTGACCTATATTGTTTCATTTTAGTTGATAGTACTCATTTGTGTGATCTTTGGCCACTGTAGTCCTCTTGTTTTTGTATCCAGTCCTCATTTATTATTCATTTATTGACCTGTCATTTTGTATGTCTATGGTCATAAAGTGATCAATGCATATTCATAAACTGGTCAATGTGTATCATGAATTAGTATTTATTGGTTTATAAAAGGTGCTTTTATGCATGATTTATGTGTATCATGGAAATAGTGTGTGGACTGCGTTGTAATAGAGGTGCATGTTTAAGTATATTTTGCAGTATTAAACTGGGTCAGAGTATACTGACTGGTGTATACAGGACACGTCCATTATAACACATTATTTTGGGGTCCATAAATAGACCCAATGTTGGTTAGTTCAAACTTATTAGTCCCCACCGGTGGGAACTATATGTTTGTGCGTGTCCTTTCTTCCATTTGTCCGTCTGTTCGTCCGTCATTCCGTACGTCAGTCCCGCTTTTGTGTCCACTCAATAACTTGGACATTTATGGATGGATTTCACAGAAGTATTCCTCATAACCCAAGGGTGTGTTGAGTGTATCAAACCATATGCACCCTTGAAAGGTCAAGGTCACAGGAGTTGTTAGAAATTGTCTTTGGTGTTCATAAGTTACATTTTCATGTCCGCTCTATAACTTCCATATTAATGGATGGATTTTCATAAAACTTTACAGAAGTAACACCGGTGGGAACTCCTGACAGTAGTGCTTGCTATATTGACAAAACCTTGTTTTAATTATGAAACAAGTTTTGTACAACATAAATCCATCCTGAGGGTTCCTGGGTTGGACAATTACATAGTGCCATGGAAGGCATTGAAATATTCTTGCCCCCAACAGGATTTGAACCTACAATATGTGAAACTGTAGTCATGTGTGTAACTACTGGACCATGTTGTTTAACTACATATTTTGGGGTTCATGAAATGAACTTGGTTTCTCATTAAAATTAACACTGTTTTATAGTAGTAATGTGCCCACTTTGCGTTCAGGAGGTCTGGGGTTTGAATCCCAGCCTGACACCTCCTCCAGTGACTGGCTCACCATGTCAAACCAAAGACGTATAAAAGTGGTACCAGATGCAACTTTGCCTGGCACTCAGTAAAATGGAGTTAGTATGGCATCTTGGAGTATTCATTACTGGTTCTACCCATAAACTTTTCTCATGTGTATCGTTGCTATACACTGGGCACATAAAAGAACCAAGGGATCTGTTTGCAAAATGAGCAAGGGTATCACACCCAGACTACTTTGTACCCAACCACTGTTTCTTCTGATGCTGTCTCTTCAGCAAAAAACAGGATCTACTTGACTGCAAGGTCTAAAAAATAAGGCTATAATAATCTGAAAATGATTACTAGCCATTATAATAGAAGAACCAAACAGAAAAGATATGTAAATGTTAACTTGAATGACGTCATTTTGTTAACATGATGACATTCTAAGTAATCAAGCTTATATATAAGATTCTATCAATATTGGCTTTTGTGTTATAGTGTGATGTGAAGTACTGGACCTGCAATTAAAATAATTGAGCCATTAGGTAACTACAGTAGAACCTCGTTAAACCGAAGTCCTTGAGACCGAGCAGGAAACCTGGAAACAGCGATTATTCGGATTAAAAATCTGATGAAAATATTTCAGTTTGTGTGGGTGCATACCTGTGTTTTCATTACCAATGCATTACCGATGCATATCTTGAAAATATTAAACTGTGAAATCACCTGCTGGGTTTTTATTCTATGATCTATGATGCATGTATATTTTAGACAAACTAATTAGGATATTACATGCTCCATTGAGGTGCTTCTGATAAAAATAATCATTCAAACATGTCAACATAGTGATACATGTCTTTGCCGTCAATCTGCTGCATCAGGTAGTGTCGCATGCTGCTTACGAATGTGATGATATGGAATGTACCCAAGATCTAACACCTGGATTTATCTGCTGGCCCATGCATATTATGTCATGCATCAATGAGCAATAATCAGCTATTGCCGGTCAGGCAGCATTGACCAGTTGCAACCAACTACAAAAGATTTGTGAAAAGCTGCAAAAAAACTTGGTTATTAGTGACCTGGGTTCAATTGATGATGAGAACGATAGTAGCTCTACAGAAATTTACCTTGAAATAAAAATTGAAAAATGTGCATAAATAAAAATCTTGGGACCGGGATTTTTATTTTGAAATAGCTATAAAAAAAATTGAAATAGCAAAATTTGGACTAAACATTTTACTTTTAGCTAAAATAAGAAGGAAGAAATCGGGACTGAAAATAAACTTGGAATTGGCGAAGATTAATCTACATTCGGTTTAATGATTATGGGTTTAATGTTCGGTTTGGTGAGGTTCTACTGTATTTTACATTATGCCAGAAAATGTCAGTTAAACAATTAGCAAAAATAAAAAAGAAAAGATTTGGAATTGTGTTATATTCATTTTAGAATGGTGAAGATTAAAACAGATCTATGTCGCAGTTGTGGCTTAAAACTCTATTCTTAAGCTGTAGAGTTAAACCACATGAAAAATGAAAACAAAAAAATAGGTTTATTTAACTGGTAATGAACTAGATGTGCTTAGAAATCTTATATTGGGTCAGTAAATTATTTATTACAACTCTTCAATAGAATTTTGATGTTCATTAACTGTATGAAAACAGAAAATTGCCCTATTTAACCAGTATTTAATCAGATTAGCATTGAAATTTTCAGTTAAATTACACCCCTTCCAGTCTGATCTGGATTTCCTTGATCTTACAAGTTTTGAAAAATGATATCCATGTTGTTTCAATGCCTGGGACTGTAACTGATTCAAGTTTCATATTGAAGTGGAGGCATTGGGGAAACTTGTGTGTGTAATATATACCCATGGTGACTCACATCACTAATTGACCTTGACTTGTAGATATCACGCTAACACAGTTTCTTTAACAAAACACGATTTGTTATGAACTCTTGAAGGTTAATATAAAGAATAATGGACAGTTAAGCTCTGTTTTAGGGTGAAAATAGCTCTGTGTCAGTGTGTTAAGTGTATTGATCTAATGACAGCTGTCTGAATTTGACTTCATGTTGGCTTTTTGTCCCTCTGTACCATTGTAATGTGTAAATACCTTTTTATGTAAGGGTGCACTTGATTACATTTAATGATTTCCATGGGTCTAGGTGGGCAACCATTAACCATTAAATTTTCTTCATGTAGAGATTGAATCTTCAAATTGTCTTTTCACTAACCTTTTTAGCTCACCAGAGCACAACATGCTCATGGTGAGCTATTAGGATCACCCTGTGTCCATCGTCAGCAACTGAAACCGCTGAATAGATTTTAATTAAACTTTGCAGGGATGATCCTTGGATGAACCTTCACAAAAGTTGCTAAAATAAACTTGATCCATTTAGAACTCTGGTTGCCATAGCAGTGGAAAAAAATATGAAAACCATCTCCTTTGACCGATGGTCAAAATTTAATTTCCTTTGGCATAAATGGTCACCTCATAAATGTCTACCATAATTGCTAAAATAAAGTTGGGGGGGGGGGGGGGGGGGGTCAGCTAATTTCCTTATATATTCTGTATAGAAAATTTCAAAATTCTTCTTCTATGGAGCCAATGGTCAGAATTTAATTTCATTTGGCACAAGTAGTTACCTCATAAATTAAAATGAAGTTGATCCCAGTTGAAAAATGAGGCCCCTAGGGGGTCAGTAATTTCCTTATATTCTCTATATAGACAATTTTAAAATTCTTCTTCTATGAAACCAATGTTCAGAACTTAATTTTATTTTGCAGAAACTGTCACCTCATGAATGTCTTCCATAATTGGTAAAATAAAGTTGACCCCTTTAAAAATGAGGCCCCAAGGGGCTCTTGTAGTTTCCATATAGAAATGACTTGAATCGATTTAAATAAGATGATGTTGTTCACATTATAGCTTGAATATATAAATGCAAGATTCCTCATTGTGAAGTGAACTTTGTAATGGTTTACAATGGGTTTTCTTCTCACCCTTTATTCATCATAGACTGCATTCACCTGCAGTTAAGCTTCAGTGACCTTGACAGAGCTATGTTGATGTCTTTAATATTTTTTCCCACTCACAAAAAAATGTGAGTTGTTTAAAACATAATTGGCAAACTTTTTTTTCTACTCATATTTTGCCGAAAATGTAAGTGTTAATTTTGAGCCTGGACTTTATTTTAAGTTTGTCAATCAACTCCTTCTTCCATTTCTTCACTGTCTTTATTGCCAGTGTGTTAGATCTATGTGCTTTCTTTGGTTTGTCGATTTTAGATTCTATGCAAAGTTCATGACATCACAAGATATCTTTCATTTTGAAATTATTCCATTTGTGATCGAAAGCAGCATCAGACGCGTTTCCATTGGAAACCGGGAATAGTGTAAAAAAGGCTTCCATGGTCATTACGGGGGCATGGATAACTTATATTGATTAAAAATTTAATTAATATTATAATTTTAAACTTAAATAATTAGAATCATAATTAGAAAATAAAGCTGTATCAAGTATCAATATTCATTAGGGGAAATATTAATTGAAAACAGCAGATGTTTTAACATATATATGTGTTCATGTGTTGTGTAACGTAGTCAACAGACCGGAACCCGTTTTGATACTAGTCATACAACAACTTACTGGTGTAAAAGGTGATGATGTTATTGATTATTGTATTGAAATTATCTCATTAAGACATGTTTAAGAACATGTTTAAGCCAAAATTTTCACTTGCAAAAAAATGCTAGTGGTTTAAAACATAACTTGCAAACTTCATTTTCTACTCGCATTTTGCCAAAATGCAAGTGTTAATTTTGAGCCCTGGTCTTTGGAAACACCACAGCACCCAGCCACTCATGTTTAAATTAACATCACATACCAGCATTGTTGCTGTGATAGGTTGCTGAAATGTGAGTGCAAGTCAAACAAATTCAAAAACAAGATCTGAATTGAAATTTCATCAGTAATTTCATGAATGAAATATCTAACATCATTCTAAATATGTTCAGTATCGAAGATAGTGGGATAGAAAACGTTTCATCAGCTGTACGTGTGAGTACCATGAATAAGCAGGTTGTTCTAACCTTGTGATTACATCCTTCATGGTTGCTGTCTGTAGTTATCTCATCATGGATCTCGCTATCATGGTTTAGGATTGTTGTTATCACTTAAAATTAAATGTAAATCTTATCATCAATGCAGGATATGACTAGAATGACTTGCTGTCAATATCATCAAATGTATCATTTTTGCATTGCTGCACTGATCATTTTGATGTTTAATGTTTGTCTATTAAAACTCTCAAAATGTATAAATATGTAAATTAGCAAAAGATAAGTTAGGATTTTACACACAGAGAGCAGTTGTTGAGAGCCTCCTAGTTGAATGTTGAAGGTCACTGATTTCAGACCAAGATTTCCTTTCATTTTTAGCTCACCTAAGCACACCATGCTCAAAGTGAGCTATTGTGACTGATGAATGTCCGACGTTCGGCACCAACATTTAACTTAAACGACATCTAAACTACTGGACCAAGTTTCATAAACTTTACAGGAATGTTCCTTGGGTGGTCCTCTTCCAAAGTTGTTCAAAGAATTGAATTCCATGACTAAAATCTGGTTGCCTTGGCAACTGAAAGGAAAAAATGTAAAAGTTTCAAAAATCTTCTCCAAAAGTACTGGCTTGATTTCAAATTTTTTCTTATATGTATAAGGTACAAATTTGAAAATTCTTCTTGTGTAAAAGAAC
>CM037786.1:7278802-7296434 GCA_021229015.1 Solen grandis | reverse complement strand
TGACTTCCACTGTCAAGCATGATGATGCTTATTACTATCATATGGTAACAGAGAATCTTATTTGACTTTATGTACCAGTGGGCAGTAGAAAGCAGATTATCACAGAATCCTCTTTCGCCATTCTATATTTTCCTCAGTGGCGGTGGAGGAGTGGGAAAAACACACCTGATAAACACAATTTATCAAGGTCTCAATAGAGCTTTGCGAGCACCAGGACAAAACCCTGAATTAGCATCTGTCCTTCTCACTGCATCAACAGGTAAGGCTACTGCAAACATAAGTGGCACAACCCTTCATTCAGCATTTGCTTTACCTGTAAAAGATTCCTCTTCAAAAAATCAGTACAGAAAACCGAGTGCAGAAAAGCTGAATTCTTTAAGAGCTTCATATACTAATTTGCAAGTGATTATAGCTGATGAAATATCTATGTTTGGTGCACAGTCACTGAATAATCTCAGTTTGTGCGTTCAAGACATATTCAAGACTATTCACATCCCTTTGCTCACAAGACAATACTTGCAGTTGGAGACCTACTACAGCTGAATCCTGTTGGAGACTCTCCTGTTTTCAAGCCACCTAAAGGAGGTTATGAAGCACTAGCAGGGTCCTTCCTTTCCCGACTCAACGATTCTAGAGCTTTGATCACTGTATGTGGTGTGTTTTCCATGGTCCTCGATCTTCACCTGTTACCCACCGATGGAACACATCTGTTCTTAAACGATTCAGGTCGGGTGTTCTTGGACGAAAGTCAATGATAAGATATCCATGAGGTGTAGAGGTTGCATCTTGATACGCCATCACCAAATAGGGTAGTTGTATTTGTTTCGCAAGTGTTTGATCTGGCCTTTATCTCTTGTGTTTTGAAATAATACCATGTAGTGTGCATTCAAGCTGATGGTACGACTAGCCTTGGATTGTGGAACATGTTTTGTGTGATGTAAATGACAGTGGCATTTCTATGGTGTCCCTTTCGGGTGAACCATAACTTAATTTTCTCCTCATCTTTTTCTCTAACATATCATCAAATATGAGGAGGTGTGGTAAGGTTGTATCGTCTACTATCTCTTCATCATCCTCAGGGATACCCTGAATGAATTTGATAGCTTCACGTTCTTGTAACTGTGCGTAGGCACTTTGCCATTCTTTGTAACACTTGTGTTGTGGTACCACATGAAATAAATCTGTTTTGTACTCAATAAGTATTTTCACAAATTGAGTTTTTCCTGAACCACTTGGCCCTGAGATGAAAATGTTACTAAGATGTTGAAAAAGTAAACTACTTTCCATGATGATCTAAGAAATAATAACAGCATTTACATGACAACATTTTATTTTATACATCATAGCAAATAAACACTTGAACAATATCAGTCAAAAATGTAAACTATGACACACATCATGAATCAGTCTTTCTTTACACATCATCCATTCCGGCAATATCATGGTATATCCCCTAGCATTTAAAGCCATGCGCACTTCGTCAAACAGTTCCTCGGATTGTCTTAACGCCAGTTCTGATTGAATTCCAAGTATACGCACAGCCAACAGCACAGCTCTACGCCATGGATTCCGAATTAGAGTTATGTTTTTTTCTGTAGTGAAGTATTTTCCATTTTTTGGCTTCTCATTCGTCTTGCAAGTACTCTGCGTAGTATCTTATTTTGTAGGTGTCCCAGAGGGATTCATCTCCCAACTCAAACCTTTCTAAATTGACAAATTCGGGATCTTGAAAGAACTGTTCACTAGGATTTGGCCTCTTTTGTTTGAATATTTCGGCGCACTGTTTACCAAAAGTGTTAAACACTTGTGCACAAGTGATAGGTTCTGGAGTCAGTAAAATGGCACGTATATCCTCTGGTGTGTCGTTCGGTATTAATCGCAAATCTGAGATACATACGCTCATCAAAACGGTTCAGTTTCTCCACTGTGTCAATGTTTATGGTGTCAATGTATATGTACCACACGTCAGAGATCAGGTTGCACAGCAGCTTGTAAATGACGAAAATCCGTTGAATGACCAAACTTTTATAGCTGCTTGGAAGATCACGCTCTCGTACATCATTAAAGATATCTTGAACTTGGTTTAAACAGGAGGGATCCTCCATCGTCTGGTGAAATATTCTGTTTCCAATGCGCTGTGCCCAGGTAAAAATATCTCGTTGCAAAATGCAGCAGGTTTCTTATTAGCTTCAACTAGATGTCTGTAGATCATCTGTTGCATTTCTACTGGTAGAGTGTTCATCGTGAATATCCGTATGTTTCCACCACCGTTCAGGCTATGCACACGATCACAAGCCAATTGGTTATGAAGGTTGGTAACCGTACGGCACTGTCTTATATTTGTCCACGACCACGCGTTTTGTATACACTGAGCGGAACGTCTTGGTCTCTGTCTCACTGATCACTTTGCGATTTCTATGTCTCTTGATTCGGGATTCATATTCGATGACTATTTTGTAATGTTCACGAACTTGTACACAGTCGACCATAGTCCTTAAAATTGACTTTCTGACTAGCATTGTAATCCAAAGTAATGCCTTTTACTTTGCATTTCTGATGTCGATTTCCTTTTTCATCGATATATTCATACCCATAGTTTTTTGGCCCTAATGCCACGAATTTGACAATGCGTCCATGTGGTACTTCATCTGTCCACTTTCCCAACTGACTATCTTCAATTAGAATGTTGTACTTGTCAGGGTCATAGATGTACATACAACTGTCTGTGTCAAAATACAGTACCCGATCTCCAAGTTTTTCCAACTGGGTGTAAAGTTCAAGTCGAGCATAGGACGTGACGAAGGCAGCTACCACTGGATTTGAAGATGAATGGGGCTGTGTTGCGTCTGTTTCATCCGAATAATTCACCAACATAAAGTTGTCATGATCGAAAATCTCGGCAAACTGCACAGTGACATGACGATCGGAGAGTAGGTCATACAACCGGTTTACCTTAGACACATACTCGGTCTTGGTTTGAACATTGTTTTGTGCATTCTTACCCCACAAGCTGTTCAACTTGGTTTTTGCAAACGCTCTTTTTCCTTTGTTCTTTTTCACGTTGTCGAGCCAGATACCCTCTATCTGAAAGTAATTCGGTCTTCATCATCTTCTGTTTTTACCCAATTAGGGTAAACACTTGCTTCTTGTTTCAATTTCAAGTATTTGTCAATATATTGTTTATACACATCTTTACTCCATGTGTCCAAGTGCCAATGTGGAAGACGTCTACCAATTGGTATCCTACCTCAAGAGCTTTAGCTATTTCCACATGGGTCCAGGTACCTGTTAACATGCGTTTGTTCAGAGTGTGATTGCATTTTTCACACTCCTCTTCCTTAGCACAGGTACGGCACAGTGTAAAGATCATTTTCTTGTTACAGTGAATAGGTAGGACTGGTAGCCACAGGTCTTGTGGTGGCAATACACGACATTTGATGAGTCCCTTGTACTTTCCAATGTTCTTTGTATCAATCATCTCTTGACTTAAGATGGTGGGATGTCCCACGGGGTATGCTTTGTACTTGTTCACGAATGGATACAGAGAGCAAATGTCAGCATACTTGATTTCTTCCTTGGTGGTTGTATCCACTTCATGGTACAATTGAACGGCATTGGTTCGTCCACCAAACAAAGTACCCGAGGTATAATAGGTTCTTGGAAGGGAAAGAAACGGTTCACAGTATCTCTGTATTCTGGTTCAATCTTACATTTTTGATCAAAGTCACATTCCCACATTACAACTGTATTGTAACCTTGTGCCAAGTCTTTCAACCGAAAGGTTGTGGTATTGTATAACTGCTCCATAGTTTGAAGTGTGTAACCGTTCACACTGTCTCTTCTTGGGTAACATTTGGACATCCGTGTGTCCAGCACCCCATGAATTCGTATACGGTGTTCGTCTCTTTGTGGAATCCGTAAACGTAATAGGGTCCGATTTGTACTTCACCTCCATTTAATGCATGGCAGATGTGCTTATTCTCAATAGAAGCAGTCGTTTCTATCCAACGAATCCCTTTGATTGAGTATCGGGTCTTGTTTGGATACCAGTCATCAGAGATTACAGCCAACTTCTCAGGAGGCATCGAGTTTTTACGCCAAGCTTTGTTGCACACTTGAGCTAGAGTGGTTGCTTCCAGGAACGGATCAATTTGGTCACTGGCCAACAGTTCTTTCCTAAACTCTCCACAACCTCGTCTCAAGATGTCCACATCTGATTTGCAGTACTTTTGCATTTCTAACTGAAAGTTAAACACAGCCTTTTGTGCCACTTTTGCATTGTACCATTTCAAAAACGCTTCTCTCTTGTTAGGTTTCATGCTATTGGGTCTGTAAAAATGTACGGGGAGATAGCATTCAATGCAGTCTTGGTATTCATCCGTGTTGGCTTAAATGGAAACCATCATTTTGCCATCTCAGTCAATCCAAACGTGTCGGGGAAATCGGACAAAGGCATGTTGAGAAAACTCAGTGAGTCGATGAATCTCACTTGATGGGCTTTCATCATTAGAATCTTGCTTCCATTCATGATCAATTCTGGTTTGACTGTATCATGTGTCAGTAAGTGCCTCAAAATAAACTGTGCATCGTATCCTTGTGAGTTGTGAGCAATCACTGTGGTGCCTTAGTGACTGGGCTGAAACAGCCATGCACAAAATTCTGACAAGGTGTTGTTACCACGAAATATCTTTCTCTTGGCTCATCAACAGCTTCAAATTTCTGACACGGGCTTTCTATGGATTGCCACATACAGTCTCCACAAGCACGCTGAACAACACAAAAGTTTGGTATATGTCCACCCAAATCAAATCGACACTCAAAGTCAAATAAGATGAAAGGTACAGTCGGTGACTTCATGTTCTCTGGTTCTTTGTACGTGGGGATATAACACTGATGTTCTGCATCCACAACTTTCTTGCAATACCTGCATTTTTTAGTGCCGGGACAGAGTCTTGCAATTCCATACACTTTCACAGATGCTTTTTGTAGATTTTCCTGGTTTCGCTTTGTGTTGATCAAAACATTTCTGACTGTGAAATGTTCTACCACACTGACCACATGGAAAGAATCCTTCTTTTGGGCATAGTGTTGAGGCGTAACACAGACAAATGTTCTTGCACAAGTGAGCTTCTCTGTTGTTATAACCGTAGTTACAGTGTTCACAGAAGTAGCTGCATCCCATGAAACCAGTGATCGATGTAATGCAGTCATAATGTTTATCATGATGATAAATGTGAATCACTTTGCTTTTGTCTGTCAGAGGTGGGTGATTAAACAACACGTCCATTTTCTCAAATTGGGGCCAGACTTTGATCACATAGTCTGGATAAAGGTGGGCTTGAATCTTGTATTCTTCTATACCACAAGGTTGATTTGGACTAATGCCCACACTGTCCAACAATGTCTTGGCTTCTTGGCTTGAAGTAATTTTGCAGATTGTCTCATCAAATGCCATCGCTTCTTCCAGGCTGCATCGTCCATTTTATTGAGTTTACATATCCCTACCACAATTGATCGTGCCAAGCACATACTGTCGTAAGCATTGTCTATCTTCATCATACTTCGTTTGACTTTGGTCATGTTCTCAATGCGTATGTGCGATCCAAAAGTTCTTTTTCTTCTTCCACCTCCCTCGGGCATAATGACATGTGTCATTTCTAACTGGAGATGCCCGTCATGAATCTCAAACTTGTGGTTGCTCTGTGATACTTTCTCTATTTCGTTCAACAGCGTATCTCCTGAAATGTGTGATGCGTTCCAAGGAACTGCTTCATGTTCTTTTTACGGAATGTGGATACCAAATGCTAGATCCGGATGATTCATGAAGATACGAATTTGATCATTGTCATTGACCCGTGCTTCCCTGTTTAACTGTTTGACCATGTCATTGAAAAGTTGATGTGTAAATTCAAACGGTTTCTTATATCTTTCTTACACGTGGCCATTCGTTTTAAACTTTTTTGATGTTCTCTGTGACCGTGGCTGTATGGAATAATATTCCCGTATATCACTCTTGGTCTTTTTTGCAGGTGGCTCGTCATCGCTGCTTTCTTCACTACTCGACATTGTTGTGATCATAAGTAAGTGAGCAAAGCTTTTTTTATACATCTAAGCTTCGCCCACCGGATCTCAGGCCTATAAAGTGCGGTGTGACCCGTCCATTTCATCACTCTCAAACCTGATTCAGACTGCTCTCTTCAGAATGACCTGCAACACATTTGAGTCCTGGGTGAAAGGACAACTACAAGCTATCAGTGACAAGCTGATCAGACTAGAAACAGAAAGACAAGTGACATGCTACCGCTGTAAGGATATCGGCATGTACGAAAAAAGCGTCGACACCTCAAACAGCACAGGTGTGCTACCGTTGTCATGAACCGGGACATTTTTTTTCTAATTGCTCGAAGCCTGCAGTGTGCTACAGCTGTCACGAACAAGGCCACTTTGCATCCGCCTGTCCTAAGAAAGGGGTGAATAGTACTGTACCTACAGTAAACGCACAGGCGGACAGTGAAATGCAGAAAATGGACGTAGTCGAGACAGTGACACAGACGGACAGTGATGTTGAGTTGCTAGAGGCTGTCTTCGAGTTGGAGAAACTACCGTAAAACCCAAGAAACGCAAGAGAAGCGCAACACATGCATCGTGTGCCGAGGTCACCCATCAACAAGCAGTACAGAGTGTAACCGACCAGCTAAGAAGCGTAAAATGTGACATTTGAACACTAGACTCGAAAACAAAGTTGTGTTATGTTCATTATTTGCTATATGACCCATGTTTAATTGTTGCTGTATGACACATGTTTGTTGTTAAACACAATAAAAATCATATGACAATTGTATTAGTTATCTTTCTACAACATTGTAGTGGTCCTGAAAAGGACGTTATTTTTGAGATGTGCCTAGCACTCACTCAAATATAAATACCGCCAGTAATGCCTGCTGGCTTCTGGATATGCCAGGTAAAACCCTGACAAATCCGGGTACAATGGCAAAGAGGGTAAACTCGGGTACAAGTTGACACCCTCTTCCTTAATACCCTCTTCCTAGACTTCCACTTTCCTTCTTCTCCTTTCGTAACACTTTCCTTATACGTTGAAATATATTACGAAGGAACTTCATGGTGAAGAATGAATACATACACAGCATTACATCATTTATAGTCAAGAAAAAGTAGTTTAGTAGGTCAATCCACTTCAGGTCAAGGCCGAACACATCATTTTTTTTTGGATGAAAAATAATGTTCTCTGATTGGTGTGCGCAACTACTCGCTAAATAAAGTAGGTCAATCCGGTACTATAAAATAGTGCACATACTCTATACTTTATTATTCATGAGTGCAACATGAGACCGTACACAGTATGTCCACCCCAGACTTGCTAAAATTGTTCATCGACAATCCCAGCTTTGAGGAACAAGAGAGCGACCCAGACAGCTATCACGACAGAGTTGAGGTGTATGATCAATATCTCACTCTTATAGAAAGGGGAGATCTCCCTAATTACCTGTCAGTTACCTTTGAAGATGTACCATCTACCCTACTACAAGAGGGATGGGGACACAGCCTGAACTTCATAGGTGACAAGGATATAACCCGTTGTCATTTGCATCTCCTTGCAGGATGGATGAAGAGATATGTGATGGGGTGGGACTGTACAACGTGTGGTATGGACCACAATTAATAAGAAACAAAACGGCCCTTTTCAGGGACAACCCAAATGTCTCGAAAGGACATTTACAATTGTCAATCCCCCTTTAACTTACAAGTTATAAAGTGGTCCTCTTTTAACTAAGAAATGATACATGACGTAAAAATGACAATATCGCGTCATACTCTTTCTCTCTATCAGATCTTAAGTCATCCTAGTTAGATCTACCAGGTATGAAATGTTTTATTAAATGCAACATAAGGTGCCATAAATCTTTTTTTCGTATTTACTCAAGGTGCTATAAATTTCCACCCGTGAACACACTTTTCGACCAGGGTGCCATAAAAAATCTTTTTGGAAAAAAACCAGGGTGCCAAAGTGCCACTCTTCACTACTTATGCCCCTTTTTATTTAGAATCTCGGTTAAGGTTTTCACACCACCTCATTTTTTTTTCACTTTACTGTTTGAGGTATTGCTTTGAAATTTTGAATACCTGTCTATGACCATCAATCCTACTTGTACATGGCAAGAGTGCATAATTTTGTCTTTGATTTTGACATTATTATTATTATGATTTTCTTACTTGATTAATCTTTTTGTACTAAATCACTTTTTCACTTAACTCTTTGAGATATTGCTTTAAAACTTTGAGCACATGTTTATTGCTCTTGGGTATATTTTGATAATACAAAAATTCTCCTTTTGCCTTCAACTGCAATATTTATTTTCATTGACAAGCATTCGAATAGTCGAGCATGCTGTCTTACGGACAGCTCTTGTTTCGGGTATCGCTCCCCTGTTATCACTTAAATTCATTGTATATACAAACACACGCCGACGAGATACACATCAGGAGGATACAGCAGCCATGTAGTAATTCTTTCTGTCTGTCTGTCTGCGCGGATTTAAGTTAAGGTAAAATCCCTGTATTGGTTTCGCTTCATTTCGGACCTCATAGACTTTCACGGAAATAACCAAGGTTTCCTAAGGTTTCATTAGGGTATCTTGGTTTTCTTGGTAGAGGTTAAGTGGTCCAAAACGTAGCGGAACCATAACAGGGATTTTTACCTTAAGCCTGATATGTACATGCCCAAAAGGTAGTTACATCTTGACATTATGAGGTTAGCATCGTGGGGTTTTAAGTTGTATTCTTGGTCAGAAATGTATGGTCAAGTGCGGCGTATAAGGATATTAAACCCAACCTTTAAGCAGCTTAGCGTCTGACATCATTTACTACACATTTGTACATACGTCATGACGCTACTCATGATAATTACTGACTATATGTACCTGTTGATGGTTACTGACTACATATGACGTCACTCATGATAATTCCTGACTTTACACATGTCGTTATTCATTATAACTACTAACTATATGCTCCTGTTGATGGCTACTGACACATTACTCATGTTGTTTCCTTACTATATGTTCCTGTTGATGGTTACTGATTACATATGACGTTACTCATGGTGATTCCTGACCATATGCCCATGTTAATGGTTACTGAATACATATGACGTTACTCATGGTGATTCCTGACCATATGCCCATGTTAATGGTTTTGAATACATATGACGTTACTCATGGTGATACCTGACCATATGCCCATGCTGATGATTACTGACTACATATGACATTACTCATGGTGGTTCCTGACCACATGTCAATTCTGATGGTTACTGACTCAGTGGTTACGATTCAATACACGACTGCACGATACAACACACGACGGCACGATAAAACGCTCGATTGTACGATACAACACACGACTAAACGATACAACAAACGAAGCCACGAAACAACACACGACTGCAAGATACAACACAATACTGTACGATACAATATACGACTGCAAGATACAACACACGACGGCACGATACAACGCACGACTTAATAATACCACACACGGCGGCACGATACAACACAGGATCGTACGATAGAACACACGGCTGTACGTTGCAACACACGACGGCAGGATACAACGCACGACTGCCCGACGTCAACACACGACGGCACATACAACGCACGACTTTAATACACACAGCGGCACGATACAACACAGACGGACGATACAACACACGACTGTACGATACAACGCACGACTGTTCGATACAACACACAACGGTACTATACAACACAGAACCGTACGATACGACACACGACTGTACGATACGACACACGATGGCACGATTCAACGCACGACTATACGATACAACACACGACTGCACGATACAATGCACGACTGTACGATACAACACCTAGTGGCACAATACAACACACGACAGTACGATACAACACACGACTGTACGATACGACACACAACCGCACGATACAACGCACGACGGTAAGATACAACACACAACTGTACGATACAAAGCACGACTGTACGATACACACACCCGCTGGGCACAGATACAATACACGACTGTACGATACAACACACGACGATACGATACCACACAAGACTGTACGATACAACACACGACGGTACGATACAACACACGACTGTACGATACAACACACGCCGGCATGGCGGCACGATACAATACACGACTGTACGATACAACACACGACGATACGATACCACACAAGACTGTACGATACAACACACGACGGTACGATACAACACACGACTGTACGGTACAACACACGGCGGCACGATACGACACAAGATGATACGATGAATTGCAATGTATTTTGAAATATCATTATCATCACATGTGTATGTATATGTTTTGATTTCCCTTGAGGGAATTTTGATGGTTTATTTTTTAGCTTCGGGCTTCTTAAGAAAATAAATAGAATTCAATGTTGTTTCTTTTTACATATTTTAATAAGCAATGAGCGAAATAAAGCGATTTACCCTCTATTTGACTTATTTTCTTTCATTTCTGTTTTAGCAGTGCTGTGTCGTACGTTGTCGCAGACATTAACGATGAAACAATTGATCGTGTAGAAGCTATGGAATGCCAAGACAAAGTGTCATTCGTTTGCAGAATGGACAGAATCGTTCAGGAGCTCGGGTTTGTTGTATTTTTTTACCGATTGTGTGAATAATCAGATATTTATTATAGTAGATACGTAACTTCTTAAATGCGACAATGGTGAGATGATTTTTTTTTATTTATTTGTTTGTGTAGTTGATTCGCACTCATATAATTTCGGCATGTTTAGAAATGCCGTTCAAGCACAAATCGAGAGGAAACATTACGCTTATAAATGTCAGGAAGTTCAGACCTGATTTTAATCACCAATATATTTTTTCTTTCATTGGCGATTTATGGTTTTCAATTTAGCGACCACAGACAGCATGGTGGGTTATATCTACCATTATATTTAGCTTTCAGAAATAGGAGATATGACGTGAATTATTATTTTGCAATGTCCTTAGCATTTTTTTTTTTTTTTAAATGTAATGTCCCTAGGACAATTTCTTCTTGATATAAAGATTGTCAAAGTAAACACTATTTCAGCACATTTATTTAAGGGTGTTACCTAATGAATTTTCTGGAATTGTCTGACTTTTAATGAGTTGTCCTGCATTGAAGTTGAAAAAGTTTATTAAAATTGTTTTAAATTTAAAAAAAAAGACAATTTGAAAAATAAAGATATTTAAAATCTCACTTGGAAGTAGCACATATGTAGGATTTAAGACTTGAATTTTTGACAGAACAAAGGTAGTGTTCACTTTTAAAAATACGCTTTGCTGTGGCAAAAATTAAGTTACCTATATTTATGTATCATTTTTGAATACCTCTTAATATATGACCACTGGTAATACTCACCTGAGCATCATCTTATAATCCCTGGAAAGACTCATATCTGCATAATTTACCATATTTTTTCCTTTCATATGTATGATAGCTTTATGTTCTTTGTTTATTTTCAGGGATAAGCAGCACAAGGGTTAACAATGAATAATTTATAATAATTATGTGGATTTTATTTTTCAGGTACAAGTGTTTGCAGGTGTGGCTGAAAGAAAGACTATGTTCAATGATCACAAGCCAGAACAATACTGAACGTCAGGCGGGTGTGTTTTATCCTAATGTCTGACCAAAAGCAGTATACAAGTTACCCACCTCAAAGGTTTAGAGCAAAGTGTTGACATATGATGTACTTGTAATATTATTACGTCATTATTCAAAGAATAAGGAGGCTCTTCTACTAACCAGAGTGACGGCATCACCATAATGGTTTAGTTTTTTTTGTACCACCTCACTTTATTACTGAACCCCTTAAGGTATTGTTTTGTAACTTGGAATACTTGTTTACTTGTACTTTGTTTTTCTGTATTAAAGAGCATTTCTGCTCTATAAATCACTATCAAATTTTTGAATGGCTATTAAATTCTAGCATGCTTCTGCTCATATGCTTCAACTTCAGATGGGTCTTTGATTGTCTGATACTTAGTCAAAATAATCCCCAAACTGTCAATATCTTTTTAAAGAAAGCTGCATCTCGTATAGGTATCTTTTTCATTCTTGTATTGGAAAAATGGCATTCTTTTCTTATTGTAAAAAGTATCTGCTCCATACTCTCAAATTTGAAAATGACACCATTTCTTCCTGCAAGTACCTCACACAGTGTCAGGATTACATGATAATTTTAGATTTAATAGGTATGCATGCACAATAGATATGATGAAGCAGAAGACAAAATATTTGCAGTATTATTACTATATTAATAAATTATGAATATGATGTTACACTATGTAAGTATCCATACTAATTGTGTCACCTGCTGTAAGCAGAGGTATCACATAGGTATTACTTCTTCATCGTCTGTCTGTCTGTCTGTCTGTAAGTTTGTCAGTCACATTTTTCTGTAGTAGGTGACACATGTGTTCAAAGGAACAGTCTTGTTTTTAAAGTGCAATGAAGTAATTGGGATTGTTTATATTTATTATATTTCTTTATTTCTTTTGCTTTTACAGAGAAGAAAAAACTGCAAAAGATCAACTTAATAACAATGTAATCTCTATGCTGAAAGCCAGTAAGGCTGGATTTACTCCAATTCAAATTGAAATCCTCTGGGAAGACGGTCGTATCAGTGCTAACATCTGTCCTGTGGTACCTGGATGGACAGCATTCCAAATTTGAAAGACGGGAAATACAGTTACCTAACATGTCCCCTCTGCCTGACTCAGGGAAAGCATGTGGTAACCAGGAATGCCTTGAAGGTGAAGAAAAGGAAGACATAAAGTTACCAGGATACACACAGAGAATGACTAAAGTTAAGATTGGATGCTGTATGAATCGTTTTATTCAGTGTATTTCCTGATCAGTTTTTACATTTTCACAAGTCACTCAAAGGAAGGATCTTGGTTTCATAGATGCAAAGAGGATGCGAGCCAGAGAAAGACTGAGTGATGTTTAGGCTTAACTGGTTATACACTTGTTGCAAATATGACAGGTGTCCTTACATTTATAGTACTCAGATGGATATACTTGATTCATTGTGTGAAAAGTTCTTATATATACCAATATTGCAGCTTTCCTACTTTGATTTTCACATCTGGTCAGGATATATTTGTAGTCAGAAAGATACCGCTAGTCTAACTGTAATTATGTCTAGCTAAAACTACAACCATTACATGAATGTTCATAAGGTAAAGGTTTTAATATTTAAATAATTATTCAAAAATTTGTAGTTAACAACCTAATTTGACTGTAGAAAATGTAAAAGAGTAGAAATGACAGTACATCAAATGCGCTTTCTAAAACCATCTGATCTTGATATTGCAAAGTCTACTGAAGTTGCATACTCTTTTAAAATTTAAAGTGCATTATCATAACTACTTGAAAACAATATAATTAAATTTCAAAGAATGTCGAACAGTGTTGATTCTGATCAGATGACTATTTGAACCTATACTGCTTGTACAGATTGGTGAAATTACCTCAAGCATAGTATTGGTTAATTTCTAGTTGGGTAGTCAATGTTAAACTGTATGTCTAACTTCAACAAAATATATAATTATTTTTCAAATAATATAAGGATCATTTTGAATTTATGTCCTGTTTGATAGTAACGCTGTCAAAAAATCTGCATTTTAGCTTTAGCTTAGGATAGTTGTTTACTCCTTCACCAGTGTTACAAGGGGCAACCGCATTAAGTTTGAAATGTTTAGATATTATATACATGTAGAACTGTTATACTTATATGTTGCAGATTCATATGCAGCCCTTCATTTATTTTGAGAAGTATATTTTGCAGCTTTACTAAAAGTTATGTTACTTTATTGTTTAGAAAATAGAATTTATAATCGGTGCATAGATTAATCAGTATTTTGGATTTGATTGTTTAATGATCAATAATTGTTAAAAGACCCTCACACTTTTGGCAGGACAAGTGAAATGTGTATAAAAGGTAACAATTCATATTTGTCAACAAGGACGTATGTCTGTCAGCTTGATTACAATGAAGTTCATGTAAGCAAAGGAACTTCACTACCAGGTCTCGAATAAATAATAATTATGTTTTATATGTCTTAAAAAAATTACTGCTTCTAAATACTAGTTTAATTTAATATCAAGCAGTATTACACACTTACATGTAGTATTACATGCCAATATAAAAATCTGTTGTTGAAATGACAAACAGTTAGCAAAGTCGAAATAAAAAAAACGTCAAAGATTTTTATTGTTATTTTGAAAAAAAAATCCCGTAAAACCAAAAAAAAAAAACTCTGGCCTAAGCACATAAATGTTTTGTAAATATTATAAATATCTGAAACCGCAAATGTTCATAATCTGAACATAAAAATGGTATAAAAATATCTTGAACATCAATTGTCTATATCATATATAAGTTTCTGCTATTTAATACTTGTAAAATATATCTGCTAGTAAAGAAAAAGAAAAATTGAATATAAAGTTACATTTTACACTTCTTCAATTTTAACACCAGTCATGGCCTAGTTTAAGACCGATACTTTAACAATACAACATAGTAGACAAACACGCCTGGTCCAAGAATTAATATTAGATGTTTTTAAATATCAGTTTAAAACTAAGCTCTGATTCACCTGTTATAAAACATAATTGTAAAGATTTTGAACCCCGAATTATAAAGTAGTGCATTAAAATACACTTCTTTTCAAATTAAGATACAATTATAGTAATAGCTAGAAACCAACTTTTATTGATTCATATTGCATGACAAATGCGGTAAACTTGGCTTTTGACTTCATAATACACATGTATAACTTGGGGAATGTCATTTTGAATTCTTAATTGAGAAATATTACTTTGTAATCACGAAAGCTGTCACACAAGAAGATGAAGTGTGCAACGTCACTTGAGGAACTACGTGCTATTTTGATTTTGCTGACGTCCAAACCACACGATTATGGTCATCTCAAGATATTCTATGCATGATGCAGATATAGTGCTACTTCACTGCGATATCACGCCGTAGACAAGTGACATGATACCATATCCAGTATTTTATCCTGACACTGGGTCTACCAATTCTGCAACTACCCTTATGTGCTACGACTCTAGCACGACGCGGCCGGGGATCCGGCCACAACCTTGAGTTACAGAGCGGACACTCTAACCAATCGATCACCGGGAGCGGTTCTTGTATGAATATACATCGTATAAAACTATCTTTATTTGGAATTGTAAGGCTGGGTGGTACTTATATCAGGGATACACGCTTAAATAAGATAATTTTAGGTTTGAAAACAACATGTCTTTCACAATTTTTCATCTTATTCTGATACCCCGATACTGCTGTATAAGCATTGATTAAATCGTTGATTTTGTGGATAACTTTATCCACGAATGTTAATCCAGACGAAACTGTTTATGAAGTAGGCTTCGGGTTTTATAAAAGAAAAATCCACGAAATTTTGTACCAACACAATTTATTCAATTACATTTTCCACTTAATTTGCTGTCAATGAAAAACAATCATTTTAGAGTAGGCATCACAAGATGCAATGGTTATAATACCAGCAAAACAAACTAAAGCCAGCGCTTTGCATATTTTTAGCTCACCTGAGCACAAAGTGCTCAAGGTGAGCTTTTGTGATCGCCCTTCGTCCGGCGTCCGTCGTCGTGTGTCGTGCGTCGTCCGTCGTCAACAATTTGCTTTAAACGACATCTCCTCTGAAACCGCTGGACAAAATTTAATGAAACTTGGCAGGAATGTTCCTTGGGTGAGGCTCTACAAAAGTTGCTAAAATAAAGTTGATCCATGAAGAACTCTGGTTGCCATGGCTACAAAAAAAAAATAATTTGAAACTTTAAAAATCATCCCTTCAAAACTACTGGCCAGATTTCAAAATAAATTGGTACAGATGTTCCTTGGGTCAACCTCTACCAAAGTTGCTAAAATAATTCCGATCCGTAAAAAAACATGGCCGCCAGGGGCGGGGCATATTTGCCTTATATGTATATAGGGAAACCTTTAAACAACATCTCCTCTGAAAACACTGGACAGAATTTGATTAAACTTGGCAGGGATGATCCTTGGGTCAACCTTCACAAAAGTTGCTAAAATAAACTTGATCCATGTAGAACTCTGGTTGCCATGGCAACAAAAAGAAAAAAAATGAAAACTTTAAAAATCATCTTCTTCTAAACTACTGGCCAGATTTTAAAATAAATTGGTACAGATGTTCCTTGGGTCAACCTCTACCAATGTTGCTAAATTGGGCCAATGTGCACAAAAGATCCTAAAATAAACTCTATCCATGGAAACTTTGGTTGCCATGGCAACAGAAATATATATGAAAACTTAAACATCTCATTGAAAACTACTGGCATCTCATTGAAAACTACTGGCCCATTTTCAAAATAAGTTGGTACATATATTCCTTGGGTTCAGCTCTACCAATGTCAATAAAAAATAAAAAAAATATTCTGATTTGTAAAATAAACATAGCCACCAGGGGCAAGACTTAACTTCAAATGGCATCTCTGACTTCATAAAATTTTCACATTTTATAGTTTTTTTGTTCAGTAGGAAATGACTGTTTCAAACTTTCAAAAATTGCAAGGTTATTTTGTGATTTTTTTTCTTTGATTATAAATATTTCAAACAGATATTCTATCAAAGGAATACGGGTAAAATCTAAAGTCCTGAAGGAGACATTTTAAAATATGTTTACATTTTAAGATTGGGGTTGATTTGATTGTGTTATATCATTCCAAAGTTGGATCTTGATAGATCAGAAGTTGAATAATTACAAGCATAATATTTTGTTACATTGATGCATAAGAATAATGTATCAGCTTTTAAACAAACAAGAAATATCTTTTAAAAAATTGTTCACATAGCTAACGTTACATTAAATACAAGCCAGAACATGGTCTTAATGGTGCCCATAGTTGAGCTGTCCACAAGTCTAAAAGGTTATTTCATTATTCTAAAAGTAATTGGCATTTTTGGGTGATTCCACTACATGTGCAGAGGGGTAGAAGATAACAATTTAGCTGGATTAACCACTGATACCTATAGCTGTGTATAGCCCTTGTACTGACTTTGCTGTAAGTCAGGTCATGACCTGCTTATATAATACCTCCAGTGTATCTACTGGAATCATCATCAGCAACAGCAGCAATCATAGTAAAGTCTATATTGTGTCTATTTTTGGACTCTGCAACCTTTGACTCTTTCAAGGATGATAAATGACACTTTGTAATAAATTGCAACCTATTTGAACATAGTTAACCTTTTCCCTCTTACAAAAGACCATAACAAGTCTTATGCGAACAGCATAAAACCAGATTAGCCTACAAGTAACTTGCTGGCTGATTTGGTTTTATACTGTTCGCTGCTCGTCAGTGGTCTGGTGATGAGGATTTTACTATGAAAATTAGTAATGTTTAACTGTAGCTTTTCTGCAGTTCAGGCTACCTCTCCAAAAGTTGATCCTTTACAGATCAGATTTACAGAAGTTGAATATTTTAAGTGTGATATTTTGTTACATTTATGCATAAAAAGAATGCATCAGCTCATAAACA
>CM037786.1:7255782-7278702 GCA_021229015.1 Solen grandis | reverse complement strand
AATTTAAGGGTTTCAGAGAAATAAACTTGAGATTCTGAAGTATTCACATTTTACTGTTCTTCTGTATTAATGCTTTTCAATGCCCTATCAGCACAACACATTGCAATATCAGTCAGTCTAATAAGTGCAGAAATGAGGATCCTTGACTACTGATATTACTTGCAAATTTTTCTCAGAGAAAAAGTGAGTGGCTTTTCTCCTAATTTTATTGAAAACACCAAATGATTCTTAGATATAATGTAATTCTTTCCATTACACTGATATTTACATGAATAATGTATGTGAACAGAGATAGCTGAGATGCTGCCAGGAATCCTCAACCAACTGGGTGCCGAGAGCCTGAGTAGTCTGAAGAAGCTGGCGTCCTCAGTAGGGGCCGGTGAGTATCTACGTAAGTGTAGTTCCTGTAGGAACAACTGAATGTGAAATGAATAAGCCAGCAAAGATAAACCAAGTTTGTTTTTTTCCAAGTGGAGATTCAAGTGACCTCTTAATTATAAATAGAGAAATTTTTTAATATTTAGGGGGTCATTTAGACTTTTTGAGGTCAAAAAAGAATTATGTGTATCAGAGAATATTTTCCATCAGATTCTATGAGGTTCTTCTTTAGATTGCAATGAACAAATCTATCTGGTAATCCTGTTTGAAAAATTATCTGGAAAAAAATCTTGTTTCGGCAGAGTCCGAACTTGACAATGTTAAGTGAGAGATTTTAATCCTATCTGTGTCTGGTTTTGTCATTTTTACATCGCTCCTGGATAACCCCAGAGAAATGGAACATTGACAGAAATTTCCAAAATTAACAGAAAGATTAGTTTCAATCTGCATAGAAGTGAACACCAATTTCAGGCTGTTGGTGATGTATTTGGTATTTCTATCATGTTTTTCAGTTCCTTCATTACATTTTATTCACAAAATGAATTTGTTGGCTTTTTATTCATATGCCTGCATGTTTTAAATTTAATATTGTCAAAATTAGGGGATAAAAACTTGCAGAAATTAGTGTAGGTCACATTGCAAGGGGAATTTTTTAAATTAAGGTAGCGATTTCATAAGTTCAGCTTTTGAAGTTATGGGCATGCGCAAAGAGTTATGTCTTAATGACGACAAATAAAAATAGAAAGTCTAAATATAGTTTCAGTAACTTTGGCAGTATTGCCCATGATGGGGAAACCACCCATTTTTATTTATTTTTTTACAATCATGGATGGTTGCATTGGATGACGATGCGTCTTTAGACAGGTATTGCAGTGTTTGTTTTTTTTTACCTTGGCATCCTGTATACTAGATGCAATGTTTTTGCTGTGGATGCAATGTTTTGGTTTTAGTGCATCCACTGGATGCATAAAATAAACAGGAAATGCTATTGAAATTAATGTAAGATGCATACATTCTCTATTTTGTTAGCCTTGCGAGTCCCAGGACTCGCACATTAAAAATTGTTAAAAAACCATTAGTATTGATAGACTTAAAAGTAATACACATACAGTTAAAAACAAATTTCTTATCCAAAGACCATCTGTAATTGAAACATCATAAATATTTCTTACTTAAGCATGTCGACAGCATTAAGAAATGAACAATAGAATGGTGATGTAAATAATAAAAAAGTGTTATATCCTATAAGTAAAACCATGATATCTCCATACCAGGTGCAGGTGATTCAAATAAACCTAACACAGAAGATATAGATGACGACGATGGTGTTCCAGGTAAGATAAGTTCACCATATCATATCAAAATGTAGGTTGAATGGTGTTTAAAGGAACAAGATGCCAGCTTTGTACAGTACAGAGATAAAGTAAGCTTGCAGGTTACAAAGGTGGTGATTGTAATCCAATTTACACAGGTCATGGTAGGGAGAGTTGCTTTCCTGTCCAAATACACAATGGTTCTAGTATCAGATATTCATTAAAGCAAGTACTCCTTGACATCTATTGGAAAAAAATGAAGAAAAAATACTGTAGCACTGCTATAACACTTCTTGGAATTACCTGTTCTCAAATTCTGAATGGACCCTGTATTTTTCCTGAAAATATTGTCATATTTCGTATATTTGTAGAGTTTGTCTGCCATTTTTGTTTAAATATAACAAACATCGGTGTTTGGCTGACCTAAACTCCATCCTCTCAACAATCGGCACACACAAGCCGTGAGTGATGGTACCCAGCTGGAGTGGAGTCCTGTAGCCAGTTGTCTCACATCAAAATATTTAGTTGTTTGTGGAACCATTTCTCTTGTCAGGTTTTCCTTAACACAGCTGGAGTTGGATTGCTTTAAGATGTAGCTTACTATATATTACATACATGTATGTTAGGATATTTTTTTTGTGAAAGAAATTGTTCTCCTAAGTTTAAAGAAAATGTCACTCCAAAGAATTTAATTCCACACTGCATGATGAGGGATGGGGGAGAGAGATCCCATGATAGATATTGTGTTGAACTTTTATTTGTTCTTTTTTTTTACCGTTATTCTTATCTTGTTTTAGATCTGGTTGAAAACTTTGATGAAGCATCAAAAGGAGAAGGAGACTAGCGTGTGATCATCTCATCTATGTGTTAATAATCAAACTATCACGTGATATGAATGTGATTTGCCATGGCTTTTATACTCGACAGTGCTCCAACATTACTAAAGTAGAACAAAAAGAATGTGAATTCCTTAATTTAATACAATTATATAACAGTTTTCCCCATATCCTTACTGGTTTTGTAAGATTACAAAAAACGAATATTAAAAGATATTCAAAGTTAACTTGTGTACTGTTATTTCATCGAACTGGATTGTAGAAAAAAATTCCATCTGGGATAACACGACAAGAGACTAGTTTCTGACTGATCGGACCATGGCAGTGTGTTCTTTTGTATGCCATTGATTTGTGTACTTGCTATGTCACAGCTGCGCCAACATACTGAGACACATGGTAGAACCACTGACACAGCTTTTATCCAAATAAATACGCCAAACTTTAAAAAATATTAAATAATCCACGAGCATAATAAACTTATTACACAAATGAAACCTTTAGAACGTAAATGTCAGTGGACGTGTGCCCAGTATTCTGTGATATAAGGAAGTTCCTGTTTCTTTCACAGCTGCATTTTGTATGAAAGAGTGTTTGTGTAGGAAAGAAATAGATATTAATTATCAATTACATGTCTTCTTGTTTCTTGCAAAGGGGCTTTGTTATTTGGGGGAAAACAGTATTTCATGCATAAAAACGCACTATCAGAAGTTGAAAAAATAAGTCTTATCTGGTGGCTACTACATTGTTTATTTTGTCAATCTTTGAAAGTAATTTATCTGAACATTCATGAAAGATAAATCCTTTAAATTTCTGAAAGATGACATTCTTAAACCAAACAGCTTATCGAAAAGTTAATGGGAAATGCGTTAGCAATGATATACCTTTTGATGAAAAAAAGATTAACAGCAGTGAAGCATTCAATTTATAACAATGCAAGTCAAAAACGTTCAACGTGTCATCTATACATGTCAGTGATCAGCCATAATGTAACTAATTCATAAAAAAAAAAAAAACCAATAGATTTTAATTTCACAATTACTTTAAGGGATACACTACACAATGCAAATTTTTAAGAAACCTCTGGTAATTTTTCCTAAATATGAACAAGTATATTTTTCCCATGCTAATTTTCCAGATATAATCCGAATTACGGGAAATTGAATAAAAACTAACGTACGAAATTTACATTCTCGGAGGGGCAAATTCATCCTCTAAATTTTCAAGAAATTTATTTCTTTATAAATCGAAACCAGAAAGAGACAATGATTTGTTGCGCATATCCTAAATCACAAAAAGTCGGTTTTGACGTCGAAAACTACGTCATTTCAAAGGTGTGATTCCACCTTAAGCCCAATGACATTTTTAGCTCACCTGAGCAAAGCTCAGGGTGAGCTATTGTGATCGTCCGTCGTGCGGCGTCAACAATTTTTAGTGTTTACACTCTATCACCTTTATTTCTTAAGCAATCATCTTCAAACTTTAAGACAATGTTTATGACCATAATGTCTCGATTGAGTTCGTTTATGGCTGAGATCCGTCAATTAGGTCAGGAGTTATGCCTCTTATAATATTTAAAAAATGCCATATTTCACTTTGTTTACACTCTAGCATCTTCATCTTTTGAGCAATCATCTTCAAACTCCATAAGGTTTCAATTGAGTTCGATTATGGCTGAGATCCGTCAATTGGGTCAGGAGTTATGCCCCTTTCAATATTCAAAAAATGCCATATATCACGTTTACACTCTAGCATCTTCATCTTTTGAGCAATCATATTTTAACTTTATGGCAATGCTTATGACCATAAGGTCTCAATTGAGTTCAATTATGGCTGAGATTCGTCAATTTGGTCAGAAGTTATGCCCCTTTTAATATTCAAAAAATGCCATATATCACGTTGTTTACACTCTTGCATCTTCATCTTTTGAGCAATCATCTTCAAACTTTATGGCAATGCTTATGACCATTAGGTCTCGATTGAGTTTGATTATGGCTGAGATCAGTTGATTAGGTCAGAGTCAAGCTTTAATAAAAAGCCATTTCCGTTTCTTAATGACTCACTAAACTTTATGCATTACATATGTTCGATATGTTCATTATGGCATCTCAATTAGTCAGGTTAGCCTTTAATTAAAATGCATATTTCACGTTGTTAACACTCTACTTTCTTTTTAGCAATCTTCAAACTTCATGACATTGTTTATGACCATAATGTCTCGATTGAGTTTGATTATGGCTGAGATCCGTCAAATAGGTCAGGAGTTATGCCCCTTTTAATATAAAAAATGCCATATTTCACGTTGTTAACACTCTAGCATCTTCCTTTTTAATGTCTCGATTGAGTTCAATTGTGGCTGAGATGGGCCATTTAGGTCAGGAGTTATGCCCCTTTTAATACAAAAAATGCAAGATTTCACTTTGTTTATTCTCTACCAACTTCATTTTTTTAACTATCTTTTTTAAACTTTATGAAAATGTTTATGCCCATAATCTCGCAATCGGGTTCAATTATAACTGATATTGACAAGTAAATTTAGGAGTTATGCCCTTTTCACCATAAAAAAGGCCGGATTTCACTTTTACACTCAAGCATCTTTATTTCTTAAGCAATCATCTTTCTCAGGTGAGCGATCAAGGGCCATCTTGGCCCTCTTGTTTGAGATCGCCTTAAAGAGAGACGTGCCCGTTTTTAGAGCACAACATGCTCAAGGTGAGCTATTGTGACCACCCCGTGTGTCCGTCGTCAACTATCTGCTTTAAACGACATATCTAAAACCACTGTAGAAATTGATATATCAACTTGACATGAATGATCCTTGGGTGGCCTTTACCAAAAGTGCTACAATAAACTGTCTTTGACATTCACCAGAATTTCATTTAAAAAACGTAGATAATCGTCTCCGTTAAAAGCCAATGGTCAGAATTTAATTTCATAATGCACAAACGGTAACCTTATACAATAATTGCTAAATGAAATAAATGAGGCCCCTAGGGGATCGACTGGCTTCCATTTAATACACTATATAGAAAATGTCAAAATTCTTCGTCTGTTGAACAAATAGTTAGAATTATATTTCAGTTGGCACAAATGGTCACCTCAGTTCTCAATCATAATTGCAAAAATAAAGAAAATTCTTTGAGAAATGAGCAATGGTCAGAATTCATTTCCAACTGGCATTCTTGTGCGAGTGCGTCCGTCCGGATTTAATCTTGACCGGGCTGTAACTTCACCACGGATGGAGGGATTCTCAAATAACTTTATACAAATGTCAGGCTAAGTGAGACGGTGTGTCGCGCACAAGAACCAGATTCGTAGCTCAAAGTTAACGTCATACTTTGAGGTCAAAGGTCAAAAACGAGTTTTTACTTGTTGCTATGGATGGGGGGATTCTCAGGTAACTTGACACAAATGTCATTTAAGTGACTTGACTTGACTATTTGAGTTTACCGTCGCTTCAACAGTATTTCAGTCATCTAGCGACGTCCACCTAATTACAGGTGGAGGAAGACCCCGAATGCACGGAGGCATCCGGGTAGAACCACCGACCTACCGCAAGCCAGCTGGAAGGCTTCCTCACATCATCTAAGTGAGACGGTGTGTCGCGTGCTGGAAATAAACTCAGAGACTACAGTTGAATTATCTGGCAATTTTTCTTTAAAATAATAGTACTCAATATTCTTGAACTATAATTAATGTTTTACATACGTATTCTATTATTATGTTACCCAATCCTTCCATTTTCTAAGGGGCCGCCGTGGCCGAGCGGTTACAGTCGTGGACTACAAATCTCTCAGCCCCTCACCGCTGTGGGTTCGAATCCCGGTAGGGACTTAGGATTTTTCATGTGAGGAAGCTTCCAGCTGGCTTGCGGTAGGTCGGTGGTTCTACCCGGGTACCTCTGTGTACTCGGGGTCTTCCTCCACCTGTAATTAGCTGGACGTCGCTATATGATTGAAATACTATCACAGCGACGGTAAACTCCCATACAATCCATTTTCTAAAGTCTTCTGTTATGACAGCAATGGTCAGCATTTCATTATGCACAGGTGATCACTTCATGGCTCTCTACCAATTTTGCTTAAATGAATTTGATCCTCTTAAAAATGAGGCATCAATGGAGTTGACTTTCTGTATAGAGCAACCACGACCCTCTTGTTCGTGACAATGCTGAAAATTTTATTTGGCTATTATCTAAACCGGGGGAAATCCAAAAATTGTTAAGATTTCCCCGGGCTCTTTTTTCTGAAAATTTTGTAAAATCTGACAAAAATTTCCCCAAATTAAAAAAAAAGATATTTTACTTCTTTAAAACCGCTTGGGGAATATCGTTCTTGACAGTCAATTGAACTCAGTTTTTTAAAAAAATAGGTTAATATCTCTTTAAGTGTACCCAAAATGTATAAATTTTAAATATCCCAAATGCGTTTGTACAAAGGGACCGAACTTTAAAGGGTAAAAAAATATTGAAAATTTGGGACATTTGTTTTGTCTTTTTTTTTGCTCCCCGAAGGTGGCCTTATGGGTCGCCGTTGCCCTTTTCCGTCCCCCCTTCCCAATCTCCGCCCCTTGCCCGGGCCATTTTCCCCTTTTCCGGATATTTTCGGGAAAAATTTTTAAAATTTTTTTGGGTTTGGAAAATTTTTCCAACAAAAAACCTTTAAAGGGAAAAAGGGCTTTTTTTCCCCCAAAAAGGGGGGTTTTTGGGGCCTTCCCCCCAAAATACCCGGGGTTTCCTTTAAAATTTTTCTAAAAAAAAAGGGCCCAAAAAAAATTGGGCCCTTTTCCCAACAAAATTTTTTTAAAAATTTTCCCCAATTATTTTTTTTCCCCTTTTATTTTTTCCCGGGGTTGGGGGGTTAAATTAACAAACCTTTCCCCCTTTTCCCCCCCGGGGGGTTTCGATCCCGGTTTTTAAATTTTTCAAAGATTTTCCCCAAGCTTGGCCCCTTGCTTTTCGGTTTTTCTAGGGTATTCTGGGGGTTTTTTCGGGGGAAAACTTTTTAAAAAAAAAAAAAATTTTGGGGGAAAACCCTTTAAAAGATTAAATCCCTATCCAGGCCCGGTCTCCTCTATTTTTAAATTTTTTTTGAAGATTTTCCCCATATTATTTAAAAATGTTTATTAGGGTTTTTCTAATTTTTTTTCCCTTAAAAAAAATTTATTTTAAAAAGAGGATAATGGGTTGCCCTTTTCCTTTTTTTTATTATGGCCCCGATTTTTGGGTTGAAAAATTTTCCGGGGAAAATTTTTCGGGGTTTTTCTCAAAAACCCGGGTTTTTAATTTTCCAAAAATTTTAAAGTTTAAAACCCCGGGGTTTTCCTTTTAAATTTTTTCCCTCAATTTTTTAAATTGACCCTTTTTTTTTAAAAAAGGTTTTTTAAAAATTTTCTTTCCGGGGTTTTTTTTGGACTAAAATTTAATTTCAAAAAAATTTAGGGAATTTTTTAAAAGGGGGGGTTTTTCCCAAAAATGTGGTTTTTTCCCATTCAAATTTAAGCCCAACTTTTGGGTAAAAAAATTTTTGGGGAATTGCATTTTTTGTTTCTTGTTTTTTTCGTTGACAAGTTTTTATATAGTACCGGGGGGGGGGTTATATTCTGGGGTTAATTATTCATGCCATGTCTGCATTGTTGCAACCAAAAATTTTTTTTAAAATGCGAAAAATTTTAAAAAAATTTTGGCTGAATAAAAAAACTGACATTTAAAAAATTTTAAAAAAAAAAAAACCCAAAAAAAGGGGCCCAAAATTTTCACAAAAAAAATTAAATGGGTCCCCTTTCCGGGGAAAAACGTGTTATCTGAGTAAAGTGTGGGCTTTTTTAAAAAAGTTACATCAAAAAATTTCATAGGGGGTTAATGCAAAAATACCTTAAAAAACCTTTTGGAAAAGGCCCACTTTTTCCTGGATGCTAAAATTATAAAAACAAGAGGGTCAGGGGGGGCCCCCGGGCCGCTCACCGGGAGAACCAGGTTTTTTAGGGGGGGAAAAAGAAACGAAAATTTTTGATTTTGGGGGAAAAAATTGGGCCCCTGCCCTCTCCCCCCCCAAATAAATCGGAAAACCCTTTGGGAAAAAAAATTTTAATTTTAAAAAATTTTTGGTACTATAAACGAATAAAAATAATTTTAAACCTTCTTGGTAGGGGGGGCCCAAAAAAAACCCTTTCCCCCAAAAACTTTAAAAATCCGCCGGATTTTGGGGAGAAAAAAAAATTTAAGTTTTTCTTTCCTGGGGCCCCCGGGGGAAAAATTTTTTTTAAGGATTAAAAAATTTTTGAACAACGGGAAAGGGGCCCAAAGGGAAAAAATTCCTTTTTTTTTTAAAATTTGAAATTTTAGAAAATTTCTTTTTTTTTCGGGGGGGGACATTTTTGGGGGTACAAAAAGTCAATTTGGCAGTTTGCTCAGTGTGAGCTAAAAAACACTCGCCCTGGGATACAGAAAACCCTGTTTAAAACCTAAAAAAAAATTTCCCACAGAAAAAAGGGTTTGGGTTTTTTGGGGGCCGATTTGAGTTTTTTTTTGGAAATTTTTTTGGACCTTTCTTTAAAAAAGATGATGGGGGGGTCTTTGGGAAACAAAAAACACGGGGGTTTCCCCTAAATTTTTTTAAAAAAGGGTTTTAAATTCATGCCTTTTTTTACGACTTATTGCCCCCTGCGTATGTGGCCCCAAAAAGATGGACTACGCCCCCACACACCAAAAAAATTTTTTGGGGATTGGTTACGGAAACTTTTTTTGGAGACAGTTTGTTTTTTTCCCCAGGACGGCTAACGAGGGGCCACCTTTTTTAAAATGATCTTTTATTTTTTTGTGGGGTTTTTTTAAGAAAAAGCTAAAACCCCCCCCTTTTCAGAGTCTAGAAGAGTTAAAATTTTCTTTAGGGGCGGGGAGATCAGACTAAAAAACATTACAGTTTTTAAAAAGGGAAAATTTTCAAAAAAAACGCTGCAATTAAAACGTCATACGAAAAAATTTTTTGGAAAAAAAGGGGGGGACGTGGGATTTTTTTTTTTTTGTAACTGGGTAATTTTAAAAAAAAAATTTTTTTTATTTTTATGCATATCAAAAACACCATGGGACATTAATACTGTAACAATATACGTTGGGTAATAATTCTAAGCTAAAATTTTGAGCTGCGTACTTAATGAAATATACTTTTTTCGAAAAAGGGGGGAAATCAAACAAAAATTTTAATTGTATTCATTTTAAGGGGGAAATTTTCCCAGTTCTTTTTCGCTACGGTAGGCTGTAATGAAAGGGGCACTTGGAAAAAAAATTTTCTTTTTAATATGGGAAAAATAAAATATCCCAAAAAAAAAAAAAAATGTTGAAAAAAGGTCTACTGTAGATTTATGGGTATGGCTTAATTCTTTGGAAAAAAATTTTGGGTAATTTTAAAAATTTCTTTTTAAGGTGGATAAAAAGGTTTTATGGAAGACATTATTTTATTTTGGTAGCACGTGATAAACTAATGGTGCAAAACGCGAAAGTTTACTTATGCGGGGGGGGGTATTTTTTGTGCCCCCCAAAAAAGAAAAAATGTTTTCCCCCTTTCCCCCCTTTTTTTTTTAAAAAATTTAAAAAACCCTCTAGCGCGAGACCCCCTGGTGGAGTTTGTTAGCCAATTTTTACGTTTTTAAAAATCTCCTTTTTAAAAGTTTGGGAAAAATTTGGGGGAAACGAAAAAAAATTTTTAAAAAAAAAATTTTTTTAAAAAAAAAAAAGGAAAATGGACACTGTTTGGAAAATTTGCGGCTGTCATTGTTTCGGGCAAAGTCAGTTTCTTTGGGCCCTTGGGGGAGTTCATTTTAAAGAGGGTATATGCAATGGCCGTTTAGGTTGAGGGCTTTGTAATTTTGGGGCCGCTACAGTAGATTCCACATAACATGGACTAAGGGGGGCGAAAAAATTTTTTTTCCTTAAAAAAGGGGACTCCCCCAAAATTTGGGGAAAAAATTTTGGGGGCAGGGATTTTTTTTAAAAAATTCGAAAGAAACTTGTTTCTTAGTCGTTTAAAAAAAAAAGGGGCAACCATTAATGTTTTTTTTTTCCAAAAAAAAATTGTTTTGATTTTTTGAAACTAAAAGGGGTTTTTGGGAAAAAAATTAAAAGAATAATTTTTGGTAGATTAAGAGCTAGGGATTATCTAACAAAAACCCTGGATCTACTTATTGTCTTAATATTTCCAAAACTTTTTTCAGTTTGTTGCTGTTATTTTGTTTTTTAAAAATTTTTGGGAAGGGAAAAATTTTAAAAACGGGGAAAAAGGGGGGGGGAAAACCAAGAGTGGTACAGGACTTTTTTCAAGGAGGTGGCCCCTACTTTGATTTTCCCCCAAAACCCCCTTTTGGGGGGGGAAGGGGGAAAATGTGAGGTTTTTTGTGGGAGTAAAAAAACTACTCAATTTTAACCAAGTAAAAAACCCTTTTTTTCCCAAATTTTGGGAAATTAAAAAAAACCCCAAACCCCTTTTGGGATAAAAAAAAAGCATTTAAAAAAAATTTTTCTTACAAACTTTTTCCCTTCCCCGGGAAATGAAAGCTATCCGGCCCCCTTTTTTTCCCCCTTTTAAAACAAGTAAAATTTTTTAAAAAAAAAACCTGTTGCGGGAATTTTTTCGAAAAACCCCAACAAATACAAAAAGGGGGGGGTTCTGGAAAATTTTTTTGGGTTTTTTGTTTTTCAAAAATTTCCAAGGCCCTTTTTTGGTAAATTTTTAACCTCCCGGCAAACAAAAGGGGGGAAAAAATTTTTTTAAAAAAAAAACAAATAAAATTTTTTAAAAAGGGGGGGGTGTTAAAGGGGGGGTTTTTTTTTAAAATTTTTTTTTTTGGGGTGAAAAAAAGGCTTGTTTCTGTTTTTTTGGGGGCCCGTCCATCTTTTTGGTTTTTTGGGGCCCCTTTTTTTTCCCGGGCCCGTAACTAAAAAAATATAAAGATATCAAGAGGGGAAAATTCTTATGTCGTTTAAAACCCTTTTGGGGGGGGGTTTGCAGTGCCCCCGAAAATAATTTTTGTCGTTTTTTTTGGGGGTTATTGCCTTTGTAAATTTTCATATTAATTTTTGTTTAGGCTGTTTTAAAAAAATTTTTCCAAAAGTTTTTAAAAAGCCTTTTCGGGTTTTTTTGAAATTTTTTTTTTCTTTTTTGGGAAAAAAAAAAGGATTTTTTTTCTTTTTGGGGAAAAAGGAAGGGGTGCGGGTGCCAATGAACTGAAAACCCCCCTTTGCGTCTTTTAAAAAAAAATTTCCCTTTACAAAGCGGCTGCGGGGGGTATTTTCCCCCGCCCGTGGGGTTTTGGTTTCACCCAAAAATTAGTGGACCAGAACAAAACCCAAAAAATTGATTGTAACTCTGGGGGTTTGACTATATCCCAAAAATTAGTCAAATCTGCAACTTTTTAAAAAAAAAAAGGGAAAATTTTTATTTTAAAAAAATTTTTTTTAAAAAAAAAAGGGGGGGGGGGGGGGGGGGGGGGGGGGGGGGGGGGGGGGGGGGGGGGGGGGGGGCCCTAATTTTATAAAAATTTGGGGCCCCGGGGAAAAAAAAAAAACTTGGCCCCCAAATTTTGGTTTGGGGAGCCCCCCATTCAAACCTTTAAAATCAATATCTGCAAGTGTTTGGGAAAAAAAAAGGGGAAATTTTAAAAATAAGGCCCAAAAACCCCTTTCACTACAAATGTTGATTTTTCCTTTTTTTGGGTTTTTTTTCCTCCAAAATTGGCCCATTACCCCCAAGTTTTTTAGGGATTTTTTTTGCATGGGTAGAAATTTTTTTGGGTTTTCCAAATGACTTTTAAAATTTTTATATAAGGTACTTTTGTATAAAAAAAAAAAGCAAAAAAACAAGAAAAACCCTTTTCTCCCCCCGGGGGGTGGGAAATTTGGGTCTTTTGACCTTTGCCACAAAAGCTATGGAAAGGGGAAAAAATGAAATGCCATTTTATACATTTACACACTACAAGGTTTTTTAGTTTTTTTTTTTAAAATTCCCCAAATTTTTTAAATTTTTTTTTTAAAAGGGGGTAAAAAAAAAAAAAAAAAACAGAAAAATTATTTCCCGGGGATTTTCCCCCCAAAACCCCCCTGGGCATCCTGACTACACCCCCCCCATAAAAAAAATCTGTCCTCAAAAATTTTGGGGGTTTTTGTTTTTTTGTTTTTGTTCGCGACAATATTTCACTCTTTTGGGGGCGGTCTATTGAGCCCCAAAAAATGGTGCTGCCACACTGCAGAAAACAAGCTTTGATCTGGGGGGGGTTTTCCCCCCCCCTTCACATTTTCCGGGGCACTTGGCCAACCCCGTCCTTTGGGAAATGCGGGGGGGCCTATAAAGGGGAAATTTTTTCCAGTCCATTTTTTTACGATTTTTGGGTTTTTGGGGTTTTGGGGGGGAAAAAAAAAATTTTCCCTTTTGTTTGTTGGCATCCCCCCTTTTTTTGCTTAAAAATGAAAATATTGATTTGCGATCGATTTCTTTATCATTAGCAACAAAATTAAATTAAAAGGGAGATCCCAGGGATCAAAAGGGGGGCCCTTTTTCACTTGAAAAAGGGGTTTTCCCATATTCAAAAAATTGGGTGCTTTTTTTTTCCCTTTTGTAAAATTTACTCCCAAAGTTGGAATTGAATATGAGCCTTCAGACAAAATGGGGCCATACTTTTTACCACATAAGTTGGGCTCCATGGGGTGGAACAAAAAAACCCCTTTTTGTAATAAAAAATTACTGCTTTAAAAAAATTTTGCCCCCATGTACCAAATTTTATAAATCCTTGGAAAAAAAAAAAAAAATTTGTTTAAAATAGTACAATTACCCTTGATTTATAATTGTTTGTAAAAAAGGGGGTTTTCCAAAATGGGTGATTTTGCCCTTAACGAAATAGAAAAAAATTTTGGAAAGAAAATAGTTGTATTTTATTTTAAACATATTTATGAATCATAAAACTTTTTTCATTTAAAAACCCCAAAAGGACAGGTTTAGAGTTTGAGAAAAGGTAGAAAAATTGACATCAGTCCGTTTTGACCCCCCAAGTTTCGGGAAAAAAGTTTGGTAAGGATATTTTCTTTAAATTTTTTTTAACACTTTACTTTGTTTAGATTATTTTAAAAAATTTTGGAAAAAAACATAAAAACCCCCAGAGCTTCGGTCCCGCTATCTGGGTCTCCTGCATTTGCTCTTTCCAATATTGTAGGTAGATTTTACGTATGTAATTGTTTAGAAAAATTAACATCCATTTTTTTAAAAATTTTTTTTCTTAGTTTCGAAAATTTAAAAATTTTATTTAGTCATTGTTTACCCCTATAAATTTTTCACAAAGAAAAAAGGTTTAAAAATTTTTTTTTAAAAGGGGGTAAGGGTTTTGGGGTTTTGGGGAAAAAAAATTTTTAAAGGGTTTTGAATTTGATTTTGGGGGGGGGAGGGGTCATTGGTTTTTAAATTTTAAAAATTTTGAAGACTTTTCCGCCCCAAAAAGGTATTGTTTTCCCAAAAAAGGGGAAAATTTTTAGGGGGGATTATTAAAAAAAACTAAGTTTTCATGTTGTCTTAAAAAGGGGCTATGTTGAAATTAGAAAATGCGGGGATGTGTTTTTATTCGTTGTTGTTTTTTGGTTTTTGGGGTTTTCCCCTCGCTGGATTAGTATTTCAATATTTAGCGAAAACCCCGAAAAAGCAGGGGGGGAAAGCCCCCCAATTTTACAGAGGTCCCGGGTAGAACCCCCCGGGGCCCACCCCCAACCCCGCGGGGGAAAGGTTCCTCACATGAAAAACCCAAAAAACCCTCCCGGGGAAAATTTAAAAAACCCCTAGCGGGGGGGGTTTTAGAAAATTTGTAGTCACGACTGAAACCCCCCTGGGGGCCCCGGGGGCCCCCCTTTTTTTTTTTGATTCAACAGGGTGATGTAAAAAAGGATAATAACAGTATTAAAATTTTTTTATGCAGGTTATTTTTTAAACTTTTAAATTTTTAGAATTACATTTTAAAAATTTTGAAAAATTTTTTCCCGGCCCCAAATGAAAGAAAAGGGGGCATAGTTTTTAAAACTCCAGGTGGCTTTTTTTGGATTTTTCAAATTTTTTTTTAAATTCACCCCTGGAATACAGTTTTTTTCATTATTATGGGTTTTTGGGTGTTTTTTCGGGGGGGGCCCCCTTTTAAAAAAGGGGGCGGGGTGTTTATTTAAAAATGTTGTTTTAGGCCTGTTGTTGAAATTTCTGTCCATCATGTATGTCTGTTTAAAAAAACCCACAGATTTTGGGGAAAAAAAGGTTTTGTAAAAAAATGTGGTAGGGGGGTTATATAGGCTGTCTATGAAAAAAGGGGAAAAACCCCGGGGCCAAAAAAAAACCCCTTTTAAAAATAAAAAAAAATTTTCCCCTTTTTAGAAAGAACATTATCTTTTTCCCCCTTTAAACAAAAAGTATAGGAATCCTGCAGGGGGGCCTTGCCCCCTTTTGGGATTCTGTCGCCCCTTTTTTCCCCAAAAAAAAATTTTAATATTTTTTTCATATTGTTGAGTACATTTAAACTCCCCTTCAGTGTTAGCCCCCAAATTTCTTCGGGGCAGCAATTTTTTTTAAAAACCCCCCTTTTGGGTTTTAACTTTTTTTTTTTACATCGTTTGGGAAGCAAGTTTTTACAATTAAAAAAAAAACCCGGAAAAAAAAGGGCCCCCTGGGTTTGGGGGGTTTTTTTTGCACCTTGGAAGGTCATGAAAAATCCTTGCCTTATTAAGGTTCGAACCTCAACCTCTGGATCTGCTTTGGATTTTTTTAAAATTTCCACGAACCATTGCAAGTTTTTTTAAAATAGAATTAAAGTATTCTTATAAACTAAAAGCGTTGGGTTTTTTAAATTTTTAAAAAAATTCAGAAGGGTTTGGGGGTTTTCAGTGGGGCTTTTTTGCTTTTTTTTTAAAAAAGGGGCCGGGGGGTTTAAAAAGTCCCGGGCGGGGGCAGCTTATTTTTTCCCTGTGTTTTCATGTTATGTTTTTTTTTAAAAAAACCCCGCGATAATAATTTTTTCTAGCACATTGTTTAAAAATTTAAAAAAAAAAGGGGGTTGAATTGTCTACAAAAAAAAGGAAAAGGGGGGTTGCTCAGGGGGGAATTTTACACTCTAGGGGGACTTTTCAGTTACTTAAAACCAGTTAAAAAATTTTCCAAAAAGGAAAACTCCCCCAAACCCTAGCTTTTCCCCCCCTTTTTTTAAATTTCCCCCACTGAGTGTTTTTACAAGTTTTGTTAAAAAAAAATTAAAAAAAAGACCAAAAAAAATTCTCTTCCTTTCCCCCCCAAAAGGGGGGTTTTTGGGGTTTGAATATAGATTTAGGGACTACGGCTGAAAAAAGCCTTTTTTTTTTTAACCCGGGGATGTTTTACTATTACTCGGGGTATCCAAGCCCCCACCCCCAGATGTCATTTTTAAAAAAAAGGACTTTCCCCATCTGAAAATAACCAAAAAAAAGGGGAATTAGTTGATTTTAAAAAAATTTCAATATGTTACAAAACCCTTGTCCCCCCAAAAATTATGTCAAAAAATTTCTTGGCATCTTTGACAGAGTTTGAATTCTGTTAAAGGATATTATATTTTACCGGGGGACTATTGACATTTTTTATAATTTTTTTTTTTAAAAAAAAAAAATTTGAGGTATCAAAAAAAAAAAATTTCCCCCAAAATTCAGGTAGTGAAAATTAATTTTGTCCCGGGCCCCCCCCTTTTAATTTGTGAAAAAACCCTTTTTTTTTTTTTTAAAGGGGGAAACTTATACTACCAAGATGGCTTTTTTTGGCCCAAAAAAACCCCCTGGACCTCATATTTCCCCCAAATTTTTTCCCCGGTATTTGGAGTTTTTTCGAGGGACCTGATATTGTAAGGAAAAAAAAAGAAAATTTTTTATTTTTTTGTGGGTTTAACTTCCCCTGAAAGTTAAAGTGCTCATTACGGGTTGCACTAAGTTTGCAAAAAAGGCATGGTCAGGGGGGTGGGGGGGGTTTTAATGGGGGGGGTTTTTAAAAAAAATTGGGGGGTTATCTGTCATCTTCTCATTTTTTTTGTTCAAAAAAACCACTTTAGAATTCAAAATTTTTTTTAAAATGAAACCCCTTCATTTTGTTAGGGGGGGGCAGTTTGTTAATAATTTCTTTTTAAAAACAGATTTTTTTACGTCGATACCAGCTTCAGAAAATATGTCCAATTGAAAATTTTCTTGTCAAGTTATATCATTTTTATTTTTTAACCCTTTCCCCCCTTTTTTGACGCATCAATAGGTATAATTTTAAAACCTGATCTGCAAAAAACCCCCATTTTAAAAACCCTTCCCCAAATTTTTTAAAAAACCCCCATTTCCCAGCCCCCAAAGAGGAGCAGCAAAAGCATAAAACCTGATCTGCTGCGATTTTTTTTGCAGGCTGATCTGGTTTTTTGCTTTTTGGGTTTGGGTTTTTTTTCATGGTATCCTCTATGGGGGGGAAAGGGGTTTAAAAATTTTTATAAGCATGCAGATCTAGGGAAAATTTAAATTTTTTAAAAAAAATTAATGCAAATATTTTTTGTATGGGAATAATGTAGCAGTTATTGTTTCCCCCTGGTGAAAACATGGTGACAAAGAGTTCACTTCTTTCTTTAAAACAAAATTTTTTGTTTTCTTTTTTTTTCCCCTTAAAAACTAGCCCCTTTAACAGGTGCACATTTTTCCCAAGGAGTATTTCTTGTATTTGCAGGGGTTTAAAAATTTTTTTTTAAAAAAAGGTTAAAAATTTTAAATTTAAAACTATTTTGATTTTCTCTTTCCTGCCCCCCCCCCCCCCCCTTTCTCAATTTTTTTGTAAAACCCCTGAATTCCTTATTTTTTTAAATTTTAAGGGGGAAAATTTTTCCCCCCTTTATTTTGACTTTGGCCAACCCAATAACCCCTTTTGGAAAAAAAGGGGGTTTTTTTTTGTTTTTGTCAAATTTTTTTTGGTTTTTTTTTTTTTAATTGGCTTTTTTGAAAGGTTTGGGGAAATATGGGGTTTTTTAAAAAAAAACCCAACTTTTTCTGTTTTAGGATTTGAAAAAAACGGGCAAAATGTTAAAAATTTAAAACAATGTGTCATTTTCTTTTGGGGCCAAAGGTTTTCCCAAGGGGGCACACAAAATGAGTTTTAAAGGTAAAATTTTATTTTTTTTGGTTTTTAATTTTGTTTTGGGTTTCCTCTGGGGGGGGGGGTAAAAATAATTTTTCATTCCCCCAAAAAAAAAGGGGGCTTTTTTTTTTTAAATTTTTTAACTTGAGAATTTTAAAAAACTGGAGAAATGTTCCCAAGGGGGAAAACTTCCCAGGTCTGTAGCCCCAAGGAAAAGGGGTTAAAAATAAAGAATTTTTTAAAAAAGGGGTTTTAAAAAATTTTTGGGGATTTCCCCTTTTTCAATTCTTTGGTTAAAATTTTCCCTTGAAATTCCCCTTGATTGGATTTTTAAATTTTAAGGGAAAAGTTTTTTTTTTTTTTTTTAAATTATGAAAACAATGGTTTTAAAAATTTTCCGGGTTAATTTAAACCCCCAGGTTTAAATTTTTAAAGGGGGGTTTTTAATTAAAACCCCCCCAAAAAATTTTGGGATCCTTTTTAAATAATTTTCCTCCCTAAACTCTGGAAAAACTTCCTTTTTTAAAAAATTTTGGGGAAAATTTTTTTGGGCAAAATTTTTTTTTTTTCCCCCTAAAAGGGGGGAAATTTTGTTGGGCCCTTGCCGCCACCCGGGCCCTTAGCCCCAAAGGGTTTTTTTTCCCCCACCCCCCAAATTTTTCCCCAAAACCCATCAAAAATGGGGCTTTTGTTATTCCTCCCCTTTTTTTAATTATTTTTCCAAAAATTTCCCTTTGGGGAAATTTGAAAAACCCCTATTAAAATTTTGTAAACCTTTTTAAGGGGGGGGTTTTTGCACAATTCTCCCAATTTTTTGGGGTGGGTTTTGGGGCCCCCAAAATTTAAAATTAAGGGAGTTCAAATCAAAAAAATTTTGGGGTTTTCCCCCAAAAACCCAAACCTTTTCCTTGGGGGGGGTTTTTGTTTACGAAAAAAATTTTCCCATAAAATTTAACCAAAATAGGGTTTTTTTGGCAATTTTTTGTTTTGTAAGCCCCCCAAGGTCAAAAAAGGGTAACCCCCTTAATTTTAAGGGGTTAAAAAAATTTTTTTTGGGGGCCTTTCTTTTATTTTTTTTTTTTCATTTTCCTTTTAATAAAATTTTGGGAATTTTTTTTTTTTTTTTTTTTTTTTAAATTTGGGTTTTTTTCCCCAAAAAATTTTAAACAAATTAGGTTTGTTTTTTGCAAAAAACCCCGGGGAAAAATTTCAAAAATTTTGACTTTTTTCCCTTGGTAAAAACCTTAAAAGGGAAATTTTTTTGTCAAAAAAGTGATTGGGGCCCCCAAAAAAATTTCCCTCCGGCCTTTTTCCGGTTTTGGGGAAAAATTTTTTTTTTTTTTTTTTAATTAAAAATTTTTTATTTTAAAAAAACCAAATAACCCTTAAGGTTGGGTTAAAAAAACTTTGGGAAATTTTAAATAAAGGGAAAAAAAATTTTTGGAAAATTTAAAATTAAGGGGAACCCTTCCGGGGGGGGGTTTTTTTTTTTTTTTGATGAAAATACTGGTTGGGGGGTAAGGGAAAAAAATTAAAAATGCACGATCAGTGGGGGGTTTGGGGGTTTTGGGTTGCTATGATTCTGGGGGAATTTTTAAAAATTTCTACAAGATAATGTGTAGTGATTTCATTTTTAAAAATTAATATCAGGGAAAAGTAAAAAAAAAATGTCGGAAATCTTTCACAAAACTTGAATATGTTTTTTGGGGGGCCCCAATTTTTTTTTCTTTTTCCCTGTGACATATCTTTTTTTTTTTTAAAAAAATTTTTTGGGGTTTTTTTTTTTTACATGTTTATACTTTTTTTAAACCAAAAATTTTTTTTTTTGGGGAAAAACTTTTTTTCCCAAGCTTGCAACGCCCAAAAGGTTTTTGGGGCGGGAGATCTTTTTTTCCCAAGATGTGGACAACTTTTTAAAATTTGACGTAGAAAGGGGGAAGAGGTTTGTCACTTTTTTTTAAAATTATAAAAAATATATTTTTTAAAACTAAAAAACTTTTCTAATTGGTCCCCCTTTGTTTTTTATATTTTTCAATACTGGTGAATATTTTTTTTGGGAAACCATCAAAATTTTGGGTTTTTAAAATGAACTTAACCTTGGGTTTACATGGTTTTTTTCAAAAAAAACATCGTGAATTAAACCTTTGATTTCTATTTTGTAAAAAAAAGTTCTTTAATTTAAATACATTAGATTTTCTTTAAATTATTTTCCTTGTGATTTTTGGGTGAAATTATCAGGTGACCAATTAGAAAGTTGTTGATTTTTTAAAAAATATTCAAAGTTGTAAGGGGTTTTTTAGGATTTGCTTGTATTCTGCGGCCTCTTTTGGTTTTTTTTTTTTTTTTCCCCCGGGGGCCCTTTTTCTAAAAAAAATATAAGGGGGATCAAGTGAAATTTCAAATGTGGATAGATCTTTTTGGGGGGGGAGTGCATTCCCAAAGGGGAACCCCTAACTCTCTGTTGCATAATTTTGGGTTATTGCCCTTTGCAAATTTTCAAAATTAATTTTTGCCCGGCTGAAAAATCAAAAAATTATAAAAGGGATCAAGATGAAATTTTTTCTGTTGAGATTCATTGATGGTGAGTGCAGTAACCAAGAACCAAAACTCTCGGGGGTTTTTGGGGGCCCGAAATTTTTTTTTTTTGGGGTTTTTGGAAAAAAAGGTTTTTGGGGCCCTTTGGGGGAATTTCCCCCCCTTTTTTAATTATTAATTCCTTTGTTTTTTCCAAGGGGGAAAAAAAAATTAAAAAAGGAATAAAAGGTTTTTCAAATGAAAACTTTATTTTGTGGTTTTTGGGGGTTTTCCCCAAATTTTTGAATTTTGGGAGAAAAAAAAGGGGCCGGGGGCCAAAAAAAACTGTAAAAACCCCTCTTTTTTTCATTTCAAAAACCCCTTTTTTTAAAGCGACATGCAGCTTTTTTTTCCCCCTGAAAATGGCAGTTCTATTTTGACCCCCTACTTCCAACTTTCGCTTTTAATCACATTAAAAAAAAAAAAACCTATATTTTCTGCACCTAAAATTTTTTGAAGTTTTTTTTTTTAAAAATTAAAAAATTTAATAAAAAAATTAGTGTAATTTTTTCCCCAAAAAAATGCTATACATCGGGGGAAAAAATTTTCTTTACAAATCGGGAGGTGACATCATGTATTGGTGTAGACCCCTTATTTTTTGATTATGAAGGGGCAAAAAAAACCCAAAAAAAAAGGGAAAGGGGAAAAGATTTTCCTGCTGTATTTTTAAAGGGTTTTTTTAAATTTTTAAAAAATTTTAAAAAAATTTTTTTTGTATTTGAGGGGGTTTAAATTTTATCAGTTTATTTATACTCTTACTATTATTTTTATTTAAATTTAAGGGTTTTTTCCCAATCCCTAAAAAAAAGGGGGGGTTTTTTCCCACAGTACCCTTTTTCAGTAGGAGATATCATTTCTTTGTAAAAAATTTCAGTTTTTAAAGTTTTTTTTTATACGGCAAAACACCTTTTACAAGGTTTATCAATAAAAGGGTTTTTAAATAGTTACCCTTTCTATTTGATCCTTGGGGCTGAAAAATTTAAAAAAAAAGTTTTTTAAAAAATTTTTTTAAAAAATTTTTGGACAAAAAAAGGGGACAGGCCCCAAAAATTTTATGTGAAAAACTAAACAGTTTCATACACTTCACTTTTGGTCATGCAGTTTTTGGGAAAAATTTTGACATAAAAAATTTTAATTTTTATTATTTTTTTTTCCCCTTGGGGGTTTATCACTATAAAAATTTTCCCCATTTTGTCTGGAAAACTTTTTTTTGCAATTTGTACCCCCTTTTTAAAAAAAGGGAAAAGTGATTTTTTTAAAAAAAATTTTATAAAAAAAAAAAAAGTTTAAATAATCTTTAAAAAAGGGGTTTTTAAAGAAAAAAAATCTTGCAGTAAATTTTTTTTCCCCTATTTTTGGGGGTTTTTGGGGTTTGTACCCCATGACCCCCCCAAAAAAAAACCACTTGTACTTTTTAAAAGGGTAAAATCCCAAAAAGGGTTTCCCGCTACATTTGGCCTTTTAATGGCCTCCCACAGAAAAAACCCAAAAGGTTTTTCCCTTTAATTTTTTCATTAGGGTATCTTTGTTTTTTTTGGTAGAGGTTATGTGGTCCAAGACGTAGAAAAAACCTTTACGGGAAAATTTTCCCTTAAAAATTATCACTTTTTTCAGAATTTTAAAAAAAAAATTTAAATTTTTTTTATTTTTTGGAAAATTTTTTCTTTTTTAAAAGTTTTTGTAGTTAAAAAGGCGTGCGGTAAATAAATTTAGGATGCTATAATAGACTTTAAAAAAGGGGGCTTTTCCGGGGGAAAACCCCCTTATTTATTCCATGAGAGAGGAACAGATAAAATTTTTTACTTAGAAATGCTTTATATCAACCTACACCATAGTGCAGTTTCATAAAAAAACTGTATCTCTTTCTAAAGAAATAAAAATTTTTTTTCCACATTTTTTTGGAAAACACCCCCGTACATATTTTTTTGGGGCATCTTTTTTGAGACATCCACAATACAAGGGAATGGGGGAAAATTTTTTTATTTAGGAAAAACATGTCAAAAAATATCTTGTTTTCAATAGGGTTTTTTAAAAAGGAACCAGAAAAAGAATTAAAGGGACTTTACTGGGGTTTTTTTTTTCCCAAAACCCTTTTTGTTCCCAAAAGGCAGGGGGTTTTTTTTACGGGGATTAATCCTATGTTTTTTTTTTTTTTTAATTTAAAGGAATGGGATATAAACCCCCATACTTTAGTAGGCTGATTTTTTAAAATTGAAAATTTTTTTAAAAAAAATTTTGGTATCTCTGTAATTAAAATTTTAGAAAAAGGTTTTTGGGGTTTTAAATTTTTTTTTTTAAAAAAAGGCGCCCCAAAAAAATGTTCTGTGTCTTATTACATATTGGCACAGAATGTTTAGATTTCGGGGGCTTAATTTTTGGGGTTTTTTGGGGGTTTAAAAACCACGTTAATATTTTTAGTTCATTTGGGGGAAATGGCTATTGGACAGATAAGGTGGCCGCGTGTAGTTTCACCCCGGGGGAAAATGGGGCTTTTTAAAAAACCCCCAGTCAAAATTATCCTGACCCCATGTAAACCCCGTCCTAAAAAATACCCCAAGAAAAAGGTTTTTGCTATACAGTCCCTTTTTTTCCCAAAATAAAAAGGGTTTTGCGGCAGGGGACCCCAAAAACCCCCAAATCCCCAAATTTTGGGGGGCAAAAACCCCCAACCCATCGGCCGGCAATGTATCA
>CM037786.1:7233863-7255682 GCA_021229015.1 Solen grandis | reverse complement strand
TGTCTCCCCGCAATTTGGCTTCCATGGACTGGTCTCCAGAGCGGACTGTTCCAGGAACACACTTTCTGATGCAAGTTCATAAACACTTTTTGTTTTACAACAAACAGCAAAGTGGTCTTTTTTCCCACATTTCTTGCAGTTTTCCCAATGGCTGGGCACGCACCATGTTCATGAGACCTATTACATCTTGTGCAACGTCTTGTACTTTCGGAGTTTGATAACTTTGGGTTTTTGGTGTTCCCCGACGCCTTTGAGTCTGTTTTTGCCTGGCTCCTCGCTGAACTTCATCTGTTGAAAGTAAATGTTCTCTTTCGTGTTGGATTTAACTTGATTTTTACAATCTCACTTGTCTTGCCATTGGATGGCATTTTCCAGAGTAAGCTCTGCCTCCAACTGCATCTTCTCAGATAAATTACTGTCCAAAATTCCAAATAACTATCCTGTCCCTTATTTGTTCCTTTTTGGTATTTTCCGGAAAAGCACAGTTATCTGAGAGTTCATATAAAGATCGGATAAACGATTCTACTGTTTCTCCCTGACGCTGACACCTGGATGAAATTTTGCTCTTTCATGTATGACATTCTTTTTGGGATTGAAGTGGTCATCGAATTTCTCCAGCACTTTATCAAATTTTTACTGTCTTCCACCGAAAGTCCAAATGATTTGATTAAACTGTCTGCATTTTTCCCCATGGTATAAATCAAGGTTGCCACTTGAATATCACCGTCATCTTTATGTAACTTTGAAGCAGTCCTATAAAACAGAAATCTCTCTTTCCATTCATCCCATTTGTTGGGCTGTGTGAAGTCGAAGTTCTCTGGTGGAGGTAACTTTGCCATTGCTCTAGCAGAGATGTGTACAATTTAATGTATTTTAATACAATGCAATATTTCAAAACAATACAATGTTTAAATCCTCTCTTCTGTTTACAATTAAATGTAAGTCCAGTGTTGTCCACTTCTGACACCATGTTATATCAAGACGACCGAAGACCTTCGTGATTACAACACTTTATTTACATAGCACATCAATATGGTAGCATGGCTAAACAGAGACTAACTAGTCTACAACAATGGTATATATATATATATATATCTTATACATAATACAATAACAGTAACTCATGTTAGTGAAAGCATAAGCACGACATTGTTGTCTCCCTTGACTCATAACAAGGCTTACAACACGTGTCGCTGAAAGTCTTTGAGCTACAAAAGGGTTTTGAATGTTCAACCTCGCAAAAAACTGTGAAAAATGAGGGTAGGTCTACGAAAAACCTATCCATTTTGTGGGAATCAGATAGAAGAGTTCTGTTTGCTGCAAATGATTTGCAGACATATACGCACAAAATATATGGGGGGTGGCGAATTTAAGAAATGCAGGTTTGTCCTCGGGATACGGTCAAACTTCACTAAATTTTAGGAAAAATTAAAATTCAAAAACATGTTTTTGTCTCTCCAGACTTTATTTTTTGGTTCATTCTTCATGAAATATTCACAAGTTATGTATTGTTATGTCGGAAAGGGCGTCACGATTAAAAATTAAAAAATAAATGAAAGGTCAAGGTCATTTACGATTACTGTGTTTTTATTCGGCCCCACATAGCTATAAAACAAAAAATATTTCATCAAGAGTATATGGACAAAAGTTTTAGTTCCCAAGGCCCTTTCCATGATGGTTAGTTTTGAAGATCGGATTTGATTTGGTCAATTACGGCAGTCCAAAGTTTGATCCTTTTTGGAATAATTGGTAAATCAGTTTATGCTTCAAATTCTGTACATAAGAATAAAAAGTTCGACTTGTGCGATTAGTATACTTGATTTTGAACTATTTGCTGCTTTGCTAGGTACCTAACAGTAACATTTTAATCAATTTCTTTCTCATTTTCCCGCTAGGGGGCGCTTTTTTTGAAATCTTTCTTTTGCTTATAACTCAAAAAGTTGAAGTCCGATTCGAATGCGGTTTTTTACATTCTGTTCCCTGTTGATAGCCTAATAACATATTATAGGATTCGAGGGTCCGTGTGGCTGAAAAGCTTTTGAGTTACGGAAGGTTGAATGTTCAAACCCTTGCAAAAAAACAAAAACAAAAAGAAACTGTGCAATGAGGGTAGGTCTACGAAAAACCAAACCCCGGTTTTGTTAGAGATCAGAAGAAGAATTCTGTCTCCGGCATCCCATTTGAAAGACGTATACACACAAAATATATGGGGTGGCGAATTAAAGGGAAATTGCGTGGTTTGTCCTCTAGAAACGGTAAACTTCACTAAATTTTAGGAAAAATTAAAATTTCAAAAAAATGTTTTTGTCGCTCCTGACTTTATTTTTTGTTCATCTTCATGAAATTTTCACAAGATAAAGTATTGTTATTTTGAAAGGGCCTCACAATTCAAAAAATAAAAAAGAATTGAAAAGGTCAAGGTCATATTACGATTTTTGTTTTTTATTCGGCCACAAATAGCTCCAAAACTAAAATATTTCATTGAGAGTATATTGACAAAAGTTTTAGTTCTTCAAGATCTTTCCAGTGATGTTTAGTTTTTGAAGATCGGACTTGATTTGGCCATTATACGGCAGTCCAAAAATTTGATCCTTTTTTGGAATAATTGTAAATCAGGTTTATGCTTCAAATTTTGATACGTAAGAATAAAAAGTTTGACTTGTGCGACTAGTATACTTGATTAAACTATTTGCTGCTTTGCTAGGTACCCACAGTAAAATTTTAATCATTTTCTTTCTCATTTTGCCCCTAGGGGCGCTTTTTTGAAATCATTCTTTTTCTTATAACTCAAAAAGGTGAAGTCCGATTCGAATGCGGGATTTTGCATTCTGTTCCCTGTTGATAGCCTCATAACAATGATAGGATTCGAGGGTCCGTATGGCTGAAAGCTTTTTAGCTACGGGAAAGGTTGAATGTTCGAACCTCGCAAACGGTCAATGTCATATTTCGATAATTGTGTTTTATTCGGCCACAAAGTGCTCCAAATCTAAGAATATTCATTGAAAGTATATAAACAAAGGTTTAGTTCTTGAGGAGCTCTTTCCAGTGATGTTTAGTTTTTTAAGATCGACTTGATTTGTTCATTTTACAGCAGTCCAAAGGGTTTATCCTTTTTTGGAATTAATTGTTTAAACAGTTTTATGCTTTAAGTTGTGATATATAAGAAAAAGAATGTTTAACTAGTGCGACTTATATACTTGTTTGAACTATTTGCTGTTTTGCAATTTTGTTTCTAATTTTGCCGCTAGAGTGCGTTTTGCTTAAAATCACTCTTTTGCTTATACTCAAAATGTTAAAAATCTGATTGAAATGCGGTTTTCAGCATTTTGTTCCTTGTTGACAGCACCACAGAATGTGATGGATTTCAAGGGCAGGGTATGGGAAAATATTTGCGCTAGAAGAGTTTGAATGTTCTAAAATTGCAAAGAAAAACTGTCAAATGAGAGTAGGTCTTCAAAAACCTTTCGTTCTGTTTCATATTTAAAATGTGGCTGAGTTGAAAAAAGTTTCAAGTTTGATTAGGGTTAAAAGCGAAAACCGAGATACCGCTTGCGGTTCTAGTTTTTTTTTTTATTTTTCTAACCCTTTTTTTTTTAACGCAAATCTCCGGACAGAAAGGCACATTATGAAATTTTAATCAGTTATTACCACGAAATTTGAAGTGACCTAACGTTGAGAAAATTTTCATTTTTGTCTTACGTTTCCCGCTAGGGGCGTTTTGCATGAAATGAATAATTGGCTAATAACTCAGTTATTTGAGGTCCGATTCAAAGCGGTTTTTTGCATTCTTTCCTTGTTGATATTTAAATAAAATATGATGGATTCGTGGGTCGTCTCGCTGAAAGTATTTGAGCTACAGAAGGTTGAAAGTTCGAACCTCGCAGAAAACTGTGCAGATGAGGGTAGGTGTACGAAAAATCTATCCGTTTCCGTTAGACATCAGATAGAAGAATTCTATTTGCTGCAAATGATTTGCAAGACATATACGCACAAAATATATGGGGTGGCGAATTTAATAAATGCATGGTTTGTCCTCTAGAAATGGTCAAACTTCACTAAATTTTAGGAAAATTAAAAATTTTTCGAAAAGATGTTTTTTGTTGCTCCTGACTTTATTTTTAGTTCATTCTTCATGATATTTTCACAAGTATGTATTGTTATGTTTGAAAGGGTCTCACAATTAACAAGTTAAAATGACTTTTAAAAGGTCAAGGTCATTTTTACGTTATTGTGTTTTTATTCGGCTCCAAATAGCTCCAAAAACAAAAATATTTCATTGAAAGTATATGAACAAAAGTCTTAGTTCTTGAATGGCCCTTTCCAGTGATGTTTAGTTTTTGAAGATCGGACTTGATTTGGTTATTGTACAGTAGTCCAAGTTTAGATCCTATTTAGAACAATTGTAAAATCAGTTTTTATGCTTCAATTGTGATATATAAGGAATAGAATGTTTGACTATGCGACTTGTATTACTTCATTGAACCATTAGCTGCATTGCTAGGTACCTAATAGTAAAATTTTACTCAATTTTGTTTCTCATTTTGCTGCTAGGGGGGCGCTTGGCTTGAAATTTACCCTTTATTACTAAAATAATTAAAGTCTGATTTTATGCAATTTTTTGCATTCTGTTCCTTGTGACATCAATTTGAAAAAACACAAAAAAATTTTATGCGATATTTCATGAAATGATAGTAATTCAATGCAACATTAGTTCGTTATAATATTAAGTGGCATATCGCATTGTCGTGTGTCATTTTATACTGTTGTGTGTCGTTTGCAATTGTTGTTTATCGAGTACAATTGTCGTATGTCACTATCATAAGTAACACACACATATAATGTTGCAGTACCCGAAGTTTGTAAAAAAAGTTTCAAGTTTGCGACTACATTATAGACAGGTAATGCTTAAAAGTATTCTTCTTGGTAAATAGTCTGCTTAAACATTGCGACAAAATGTTTGAAAGATCACTGTATTCAACAGTATTCAAAAAGCCATTGAACGAAGAAATATGTTTTTCGAAACATGCGACTCGTGACATGAATGGAATTGCTTTTGTGAAAACTGATGATATCGTGACTACATAACTGACAGGTAATACTCAAACAATATTCTTATGGGTAAAAAGTCTGCTTAAACATTGCAACAGAAATGTTTGAAAGATCGCTGTTAACAGTATCAACAAGCCATTGAAGGAAGAAATGTTTTCGAATCATGCAACTCGTGAACTGAATGGAATTGCTTTCATGAAAACCATGATATCGCGACTACATAACTGACAGGTAATACTCAAAATTATTCTTTTGGGAAAAAATGTCTGCTTAAACATTGCCACCAAAAATGTTTGAAATGTCGCTGTTAACAGTATTCGACAAGCCATTGAACGAGAAATATGTTTTTCAAATCATGCGACTCGTGAACTGAATGGAATTGCTTTTGCGAAAACCGATGATATCGCGATAGCGATTCTAGTTAGGACTTTCTGCCCTTCTCGGCAGAAAGTCCTATTGGGTTTGTACTGTTTTTTTATTAGGACTTTCTGCCTAAAGCAGAAAGTCCTATTGGGTTTGTTTTGATTATTAGGACTTTCTCCCTAAAGCAAAAGTCCTATTGGGTTTGTTATGTTTATTATTATTATTATTCTTTTCTTCCTCACGAATTTTCATATGTTGCAATCCTCTAGGAGAATGAAATTTCGATGGCATATTATTCATATGCGTAATTAAAAAATTCTATAATTTTCATATGCCTATGACGTCACAGAATGTGTTATTAAGTTCTATTGTGCATCTCGTTGTCCGTTTTTCAAATAATAATAACTAGATTTCATTCGTTGATACGAATGATAGGACTTTCTGCTAACATTGAAAAATATAAGATTAATACCGTTAGAAAGAATATATATTAAATTCCCTACCTTTTACTTTTTTTTTGTATGGACTTCTCATGCATGAACTTTGTGAAATAAACCATATGGCAAAAATAAATAAATCTTTGTTTTGATATCGCTTTCTTATAACTTGACCAATCTAAGAATTCTCGGTACCAAAATAAATGGCCTGAAAATCCCGACAATTCCATTGTAGCATATTTGGGTCTAGTTTTATAGGTATTCAAAATATAAGCAATTAAACTTAAACCTCTTAATTCTGCAAATCAAAATTCATTTTTTTTTTTTCGTGTACAGTTGCGGGAATAAAATAGTAAATCACGGTGCATAACCATATCGGCAGGCTCTCTGCGGAAATCGCTATATCGGCAGGCTCTCTGCGTTCGCACGGGTCATTCTCTGCCACAAACACTAGCAAACGCTGGACGGAAGGGAAAGAAACAGCCAATGTGTCTGAAATTATCGAAGACAATGAAAATTTAATGACAAATGAATCAGACGCTGTAATTTTGATTTCAATGATTTTCAGAAGCCTATGGGTCAAAATGCCCGTCACATTTGAATTGACTACAAAAGTTTGAACACGGGCCAAACCCTTATTAATGGGCCGATTTTCATTAAACTTTCACAAAAATGTGTATTTTACGTTCTTATTGTGTATACCGGTGTCCGTTTTCAAATTCAAAAAGTCCAAGCATATATGGCGGATCCAAGATTCGAACCAATGACGTCAATATTTAAATGCTTATAAAAACTGTCCTATTTGAGATAGAAAGTTGAAATTTTGTCAGTTAGTAGGTCTCTGGGTGTCTTAACAATTATGTGAAAATAAACGTCATATGACGGGCACGTGACGTCATTTGTTTATTTATATTTATTCTTTTCTTCTTCCTAACTAGACGCTTATTTTAATATGTTGCAATAGTCTAGGACGATGAAATTTTTTGGGTTATTAGGCACGTGGGGGAAATTTTGATTTCACCCCCATGATATTGTAGCCTATCTCAATAAATTTTCGATTTTTGTAAATATATGTATGAATAAGAATTATGCTGAATAAATTGACGTTTCCAAAGATTTTTGTTTATTAAAATTGGTTTACGCAATACAAAGTTATAAGCAAAAAAACTAAATGAAATGAAGCTAATTTTGCTGATAATTTTGCTGTTTTCTTGAGGTTTAACAGTCAATATCTCAGAAACGACTGAAGATAAGTTTATACATTATGGTATAAAATGTAGCATGTTAGAGCTTTCTAACGTTACCAAGTTTATTGAAATTGGACTTTTATATAAAAAAGTTACATGGAAAATAAGATTTTCATAATCATGCATCATAAAAATAGGAAAAGGTCACGCGCAGGGGTCACCAAGCTTAAATACTTGGCGCAACGACTTAAAAAAAAAAAAATATCAAATTGCAATTGATGGGCTTAAACTTGATTTTTTTTTTTTTTGTTTAATGTTGACTGTTTCCCAAAAAAAGCATTGAAGTTAATACATTACAACGGCACAAGACAAAACCCGTATTTGCAACACTAGTATAGCAAGCTTTGCAACCCTTTGAAATTTCACCGCAGCCCCACTTTTTAAGCCCATCTGAAAATTTGATTGTTTGTAACGATATTCATATTGCATCAGTTTGTAGGCTGGAAGTTACCTTTAAAATATCACCATAGTTCGAAATTCCGGGGAATTTAGGGGAAAAATTTACAAAAACCCCAAAAAACCCCCCAAATCGCTAAAATACGTTTAACTACGTTAAGGTGTCAAAAAGGATATGCACTATAAAAATATTCAATTTTTTTTGAGGCAAAAATTAAAAGGTTACAATGAGCTGGAGTGATAATTCTATTGTGATGAAATTTAAAAATTACATTTGAACACTTTTTCATTTTTCTTCATGCATATGACATAGTTAATTTTTGTATTAAACTACATGTGAAGATATGGGGGGACTTTTATTAAAATTCACAGAAGTGTTCTTTTTTGGTTTTTATATGAAATAGAGGGAAGAAAGTTGCAATTTGGACAGATTATTATTTGTCATTTCAAATTTAAATATAAAGCAAGTGCAGAAAGTCCTATATTCGTTAAACAAAATGAATCTGTTGGGATTTCTCCCTCAGGCAGAAAAGTCATAGGGGTTTGTACTGTTTTTTTAGGGGGTTTTCCCTCAAGCAGAAAGCCCTTTTGGGTTTTTTCTGTCTTTTTTTGGTTTTTCTGTAAGCAAAAAGTCCTATTGGGGTTTGTTATGTTTATTAGGTTTCTCCCAAAAGCAAAAAGTCCTAGGGGGTTTGTCTGTTTATTTTCTTTTTTTTTAGGATTTCTGCCTTTCGGCAGAAAGTCCTATTGGGTTTGTACTGTTTATTTTTTCTTTTTTTATTAGGGTTGTTATGTTTATTTTATTATTTTTATTTTTAGTTTTCTTTTTCTTCCTCACGGATTTTCATTGTTGAAATCGTCCTGGGAAAGAAATTTGAGGATTTATCTGTGCAAATTAAAAAATTCTAAATTTTTCTATGCCTAGGGAGTCTTATGAGTACACTTGGCAATTTGCTACAAAAGTTTGTACGCGGTTGACGAAAATTAAAAAAACCGTTTTTTATCAAATTTTTCCAGAATGTGTTTTAATTTAGTTGTGCTTTCGTTGCCGTTTTTAAAAATTTCGAAAAGACAAGGTTTTGGCAAAATGAAAGATTAAACCCAAGGACTCAAATTGATAAATCTCATAAAACCCCCTAAATGAGACAGAAGGTTGATATTTTGTCAGTATTAATCCCGATAGTTTTAAATATTTGTGAAAAAGGGACGTCTTGTGACGATATGACGTCTAAATTTTTTAAATTTTTTAAACAATAATTATTAGTTAATAGGCCCAAGGGAAATGAAATTTTGGGGTATACCCCCAAAAAATGTTTTTTTGTTTTCTTGTTTTTCATATCTCTTGAGCATTAGTCACCTTGAAAAAGCTAAAAAGTTTGTACGCGGCCCGACCTTATTAATGAACCGTTTCCATAAAAATTTTCCAAATGTGTTTTTTTGTTTTGTGTTGCATCCCGGGTGTCCGTTTTTCAAAATTCGAAAGTCCAAGGGTTCTATAGCGATTCCAAGTTTCGAACCAAGGTCTAAATTTCAAATTTTTAAAAAAATGGGGGCCTTTTTGAGATAAAAAAGTATTTTGGGGTCAGTTTATAGGCTCTATCTTAAAATTTTGTAAAAATAAATTATATGACCACGTGAGCATTATATGATAATGTTTTTCAATTCTAACAAGATTATTTCTATATTTAAAATTTTCAAAGGGAAATTGAAAATTTAATGCCGCTGTTAGATGCTAAAAATTTTGATTTCAATGATTTCAAAGCCTTGGTCTTTGGGGAGTCCACTTGAAATTGACTAAAAAAGTTTGTACACGTCCAGCCTTTTTTATGTGGATTTTCTCAATTTTTCAAGAAGGTATATTACGTTTTTTATGGTTTACCGGTGTCCGTTTTTCAAAATTCGAAAAGTCCAAGCATATATGGCGGATAAAGATTCGAACCAATGACGTAAATATTTAAATCTTAAAAAAATGTCCTATTTGAGATAAAAAAGTTGAAATTTTGTCGTTAGTAGGTTTTGGGTTTGTCTTAAAATTTTGAAAATAAAGTCAATGACTACGTGACGCATTTTTTTATTTTTATTTTTCTTTTCTCTTCCTAACTAAACGCTTTTTTAATATGTTGCAATAGCCCTGGACGATAAATTTTTAGGGGGTTATTGGGCACGTGAGGAAAATTTTGATTTCCCCCACTGATTATGTAGCCAAAATCTAAAAAAAATACGTTTTTTGAAATATATTTGAATAAAATTATGGGGAAATAATTGCTTTTCCCCAAAGATATTTAGTTTATTAAATTGGTTTCGCATAAAACTTAAACCCAAAAACATAAATAAATAACTAATTTTGCTGAAAAATATGGTTTTCTGAGGTTTAACAGTCAATATTCAGAAACGATGAAGATAAGTTTAACATTATACTATAAATTGTGCATGTTTTAAGATTTTTAAACGGTACCAAGTTTTTTTTTGAAATTGGACTTCATATAAGAAAGTTACAGGAAATAAATATTTTTAATATGCTTTAAAAAAAATATGGAAAAGGTCACGCGCAGGGGTCACCAAGCTTAAAACTTGCGAAAACGCTTAAAAAAAAAAAAAATATCAAATTGAAATTTGAGGGCTATTTTGTTTTTTTTTTTTTTTTTTTTTTTGTTTTTTTTGTCAAATTTTGGGGACTTTTTCCAAAAAAAGCATTGAATTTAATCATGTAAAACGGACAAGACAAAATCCGTATTTGAACACATGTAGCAGCGGCAGTTTGAACCCTTTTAAAAAATTCCCCGAAGGCCCCTTTTTGCCCATCAAAAAAACTGCATTGTTATGCAACGATATTCATATTGCATCATTTGTGGGTGGGTTTCCTTTCAAAATATCACCATAGTTCAAAATTTCCCAGGAATTTATGGCAAAACACGGAAGCCAAACACCCCAAAACGTAAATCGATTAATCGTTACAGGTGTCAAAAGGTTTTATAGCACTATAAAAAATTTTCAATCTTCTTCCAAATGAGGCTAAAATTAAAAAAGGTTTAAAAAAGAGCTGGAGTGATGAAATTCTATGTGTGAAAAATTAGAAATTTAAAATTTAAACATGTTTCATTTTTTTTTATTATAGCATATATAAATGTTGTATGAAAACTACAGTGAAAGTAGGGGGGATTTTATTAAATTCACAGAATGTTTTCTATTTGTGCTGTTTTATAAGAAATAGGGAGAAGAAAGTTGCAATTTGGCAGATTATCTATTATGTCTCTTCTATATATCTATATAAGCAGATGTTGAGAAAGTCTATCATTCGTTTAAACAAATGACATTAGTTATTTTTTTTTTTTCTTCCTAAAAAAACGTTTTATTTTTCTTTGCAATACCCCTAGGACAGAAATTTTTATGACTTTTTAGCAGGAGGAAATTTGATTTCTTATTTTTTTTGCCTATGATGTATATGCGTCAAATTTAAATGCTAAAAATTTTTGTACGGGGTCTCACCCCTTTTGTAAACCCGTTTTTCATCAAAATTTCACAGAAGTGTTGTTAGGCTCATTGTGCATCCCGGTGTTTTTTTTTTCCAAATTCGAAAAGGAAAAAAGTGTCAGGGCGAACCCAAGATTCGAACAAAAGACGTCAAATTTCAAATGGTTAAAATCGTTCCAGAAAGCAAAAAGCTGTTTTTGATAATATTAATCTCTAGGTTTTCTTTTTTTTCAAAAAAGGGAACCCCAAAATGAGTCACATGACGTCACAATGCTTTAAACTTTCGTATAAAACTTAACGGTTTTTAAGCCTGATGCTTCTTTTTTTGTAGATTTGCTTTAAAATTTTGTCTGAAGATGCAGTATTGTTTCTAGGGAAACCCATGTCCTTTCTTTCCCCCGGCAAACCCCAAAGGTAAGGTTATTTCAATTTGGGCTTTTTTGGGCCCTTGAATATTAAAAAAACGGAAAAATATTCTATCGAGCACTATGCTTAATTTGTAGTGCTTAGAAATACCATTAGTGATATTTTAGTTTTTAAATGATCGGGTTGAATGGTTGAGTTATGCGAAAAAATAAAAAATTTGGTAACCCCAGTTTTTTTAAACAGTTTTTACTCGAAAACTTTTGTTTTTAAAAATAATGATGAATATTTTGTAGAGCAATGTTTGGGCCCGTTTTTGATGCCCAAACTTTAAGTTGGCCAAAATTGAGGAGTAAGGGAAAAAAAAACAAAAATTCGTGTATTGCTTTGGTGAATTTTTCATTTTTCAGGGGTTTAAGAGTTGTTTTAAAAAAAAGTATTAGTAATATTCCTAAACATAAAGCATGTAAAAATGTAGAAAAGTTTTTGACGATTTTTTGGGTCCCTTATATTCGAAATTTGAAAAAAAGTATAAAAAAGTTACTCAAAAATAAGTTTTAAACATGTAGAATTCAGCGATTCTGCCGTTTTCAAAGTTTAGGGAAATAATCAAAGTCATTAAAAAATAAGTCAAAAACCTTAAGCATATGAGATGTAGAGAATTTTAAGAGATTATTTTGGAAATAGAGTTTTAAAATTGATTAAAGTAAGGAAGTTACATCAAAAATACGAATATAAACCAATGAAAAGAATTTGGAAAAATATCCACTTTGTTTTCCGTTAATTAAAGATTTAAAAATTGTAAGTTTAAGCTTGTATTAGCATATAAATTGAAAAAAAAAATTTTTTTAATTATATCTTTGATATTACTGCAAACAAGGTCCCTTTCCCCGGGGCCGAGTGTTTAGGCGCCCCCCTCGGGAGGGGAAAGGGTCGTGGGTTCGATCCCCGCCCCCGACATACCAAAGTCGAAAAAAAATGGTATTTTAAGCCCCCTTTTGTTTGGCGTCACTTTTAAAAGGGGTATTTGCAGGCTGGTTTACCCCGGTTGGGATGATTGACTGGGTGGTATCACCAAGGTCTGGGCGTGACTGCGTGGGTACCCTATACCCGATAAAGGACATCGTGACGGGCTGAATTACGTCGGTGGGACTTTAAAAACCAACAAAAAAAATGTATCATTTTAGCATGTTTCTAAACCGATCCTACACAGGGTGGCACAGGGCCCCTGTTCCCGTTTTTTTGTAAACATTTATTAAAGTTACTTAAATAAATTTTTTATAGATAAACTTTACATAAGAATGAGGGTTTCGGAAATATTTTTTGCAAAGGGACCCCAAAGGAAAGAAAAAGATGCAAAATTAAATAAAAAAATAAAGAAAAGTTTATTGGGTTTAATTTTTTGGAGCAATGTCTATTTGAGACAAATGTAGTGTTGCCCACAGCACAGTATCACGCGTAACGTTGGCATGATCCACCCCCAGCAATTATCGGACCCCGGGCCATCATCCTAGAACTCCCTTATTAACGAGCGCCAACCAAAGGGGCTTCCCAGTACTATGTTTCGAATTTGGGAATATAAGTATGAAAAATTTGAAAACCCCTTTTTTAAACACTTCAGTATGTTTTATCTCGTTTGTTTTGTTATTTCCGGGGTTTTCCCTCCCTTTGATATCTTCGCTGACCCGATTTTTTAAAAAGATTATTTTTACTTTTTGTTCTTTCCTTAATGTCAATCAGTTTATATTTTTTATTTCTCAATAATTCAAAAAGATAAAAAAAATAAAAAAACAGCCTGAATAAATTGATTGAAATTGAAAAAAAAAATGAGCCGACGGGAAAAAAATGCTGAGTAAAAACTTAATGGCCCTCTTTAATATAGCAGCATAAAATAGAATGGGCGGGGCAAACTCTAAATTAGCGTGTTAATTAAGTAAGGTTAGTGTTTTTTTTTAGTAAACATTAAGTCCTTTAAAAACGGTGTGGCGCGCAAAGCGGCGAGTTAATGGACTTAAAGTTTATAAAAAAAACCCAAATCTTTGTTTTGAAAATTTTTTTTGAAATTTTAAAGCAGTTTCACTTCCAAATTAGTATTGATTTTTTTGACTCCGCCCCATCAACCCGTTCCCGGGGGAAATTTCATCACGGACATGTAAAAAGTTATGTCAAAGGTCAATGCTTGCTCTAGCTGGCTGTGTATATCGGTGTGATCTACGCTCCAAATGAGCATTGAACGGAAAGGCTTTTAACTCTTTGGCAAAAAAAATGGGATTGAAATTTGAATAAAAGATACTGTTTTGAAAGGTTATATTCTGCCCATATTATTTTTTTTTTTTTTTAAAAAAACCCCTTTTTTGTAATGTTTTTTTTTTTTCTTTCATTTTTATATACATTTTTTTAATTGAATTTATTTTAATCGGATATTTTCTTCGCAAAGGGAAAAAAAATTTTTTGGCGAAACCAAGAATTTGAAACCATTGACTCAATTTCAAATGATATAAAAACGCTTCCCCAAGAGTTTTAAAGCTGATATTTTCACAATTTTTAATTCTCCAAGTGTCTTTTTTCATTCTAGAAGATGAAGTCATTTGACGTCTAGACGTCATAAGATCAAAAGAATTTTTTAGATCCCATCCTAAATTTATATATGTTAAAGTTTCCAGGGGCCCCCGGAAATTTTAAATTTCATATGCTCAAACCATTGCTTTGGAAAAGCATTTGAATTTCATATCCCTTGACGTTATATTACGTCAGATTTGGTCGGACAGGAAAATTTTTTCGGGTTCTAACCATTTTTTCTACCAAATTTTTTATCAAAATTTCACAGAATGTACAAGTTCGCGTTAGTTTTGCCTCCCCGGGGTTGTTTGTCTAATTCAAAAAGTCAAAAGGGTTTTATCCAAATCCAAAATCAATATTGACGTCAAATTTAAATACGTAAAAAATCGCTTCCCGAGTATTATAAAAGGGGTATTTTAAAATGAAAATTAATCTTTAATTCTTTTTATTTCCCTGAGGCAGAAGTATTTGACGTCTTATCAAAGGTTTAAAAAAGAATTTTTAATATTTAAGCGTTTTTTTCTATATGTTTCAAAAGTCCCCCGGAGATGAAAAAAATGGGTATATTTCAGATATGAATATTTCATTTCATTTATTTCTTGCATGACTCATACGTCAAATGAGTTGTCTAAAAAAGATTTTTGGTCTACAAAAAATTTTTTTCGCCTTTTTTTTTTCATTTTCAAAGAATTGGTTTGTTTTGTAAAATTTGCAGAGGGGTCTGTCTTTCCTATTTTAAAGGGAAAGGTTCTAGGCAAATCCAAATTGAAGCATTGACGTTAAATTTCAAATAGCATAAATCGCTTCCAATGAGTTAGAAAGCTGAAATTTGATGAATATAAGGCTCGTGTAGTTTTACCTTTAAGAAATGAGCGTCATATGACGTATTGCGATTCAAGTCCTAAACACTTTTTTTATTAAATTTAAATGGTTTTTCGGCCATAGGGGATTTTTTTTTTGTTTTCATGAATTTTTTTTTTGAAGGTTGCATTTGTGCTATGGGATAAGCTACTTCCGTTTTCCCAAAAAAAGCAAAAGGTCAAGGTCAATTTCAATTACGTATCTTTTTTCGGCCTTAAATATCTTAAAACAATAAAAAATTTTATTTGACACTTGCTTATAATTTTAAGGCTTTTTAAAAACCTTTCAGCTTTAATATCGGGGTTTTAATGGGGAATTTTTGGGAAATATGAAAAATTTGTTAGTCAATGCGTTTAAAAGTTTATATCTCAAAAATTTTTTATTTTCGAAATATGAAAAAATTCGTAGACCCAATGTTGGGGCGTTCTTTGATGCTTTAAATTAAGGGTTGACCAAAAAAACATGGAGTATGCAAATAACAAAATCCCTTTTTGCTTTTTAAAGATAGACCCAAATATATTGCAATCAAATTGGAAAGGATTTAAAAACTAGTTATGAAATAGTCAACTTGTAAAAATGATTCAAAAAAAGAATTTATGTTTTGTTTAAATTTTTCCCTGAAATGAAGCTCTTAGTTTGACAAATTTTGCAAAAGTCCCCATCATTGTTTTAACGAATGAAAAACTAGTTATATTTTTATTATTCTTTTTTTTTTCCCCAACTAACGCTTATTTTTCTATGTTTTCAATACCCTTGGGACGAGAAATTTATATTATTTGTCACGTGAGGGAAATTTTTTATTTCTATGTTTTCATAGCCTATGCGTCATATACCACATTTGAAAATGCTACAAAAAATTGTACGCGTTTCACCCTTGTTTGTGAAAAGTTTTATAAATTTTCACAGATTGTGTATTTAAGTTTAGTTGTGCATGCCCGGGGGCCCTTTTTCAAAATTCGAAAAGTCCATGGGCTATAGCGAATCCAGATTGAAAACCAAGGTCGTAAATTTTTAAAAGCTTATAAAAACGTCCTATTTAAAAAAAAAGTTTTTTATTTTTCAATAAGGTTCTAAAATTTTTAAACATTTTTTGAAAAAAAGGGTTTTTGACGCACGTGAGTCATATAGAAAAATGTATTTCTAATATTAACAAGAATTTTTCTATATGTTGAAAATTTTGAAGGGGAAAGAAAATTTAAAGAACATGCTTTAAACGCTGTAATTTGATTTTTTTGATTTTCATATTTATGACGTCATATGACGTCACAGTGAAAAAAAGCTAAAAAGTTTGTACGGGGCCAGAGCCCTTATTTATGAACCGATTTTCTAAATTTTCACAGAATGTGTATATTAAATTTGTTGTGCATCCCGGTGCCGTTTTCAAAATTTGAAAATTTCCAAAGGTTCTTAGCGAAACCCCGATTCGAACCAAGGTGTAAATTTTCAAAAAGCTTTTAAAATCAGTCTTTTCAGATAAAATTTTTTTTGGTCATTGTAGGTTTTTCGGGTCTGAAAAAAATTTTGAAAAATTTGCATATTGCGCAGTGAGTATTTAAAAGAAAATTATTATAAATTAAAAAATTATTTTATATGTTGAAATGGCGAAAACAATAAAAAATTTTAAAGAATATTTTTCCCCGTTAATTTTTTTCAAAATTTTTATAAGTATGCGTCATAAGTCACATTTACATATTTTACAAAAATTTGTACGGGGTCTACAGCCCTTTTAAAATAAACCCCATGTTTTTCAAATTTTCAAGAATGTGTATATTTAAATCTGTTGTGCTCCCCCTTTCCGTTTTTTTTAAATTCTAAAAAACCATGGTTCTTGGAGAACCCGATTCGAACCCAGGGTTAAAATTTTTAAATGCTTATAAAATCGGGGCCCTATGAGATAGAATATTGTAATTTTAACATTGTGTAGGGTTATGGTATGAACGATTTTTTTGAAAATGAAGTCATGTGCGTCAATGACGAAATGAAAAACTTTTCTAATATTTCAAGAAAATTTCAATGTTTAAAAAGGGCCCTGGGAATGGAAATTTTTATGAAATTTTGCTTAAATGTTGATATTTTTTTTTTCTACAGTTTTAATCTATGCGTCTTGACGTTACCTTTCCAGAGTACAAAAAATTTTTACGCGGTTACAGCATTGTTTATGAACCGATTTTATAAAAAATTTCCAGAATGTATATTAGGTTATAGTTTTAATCCCCTGTCCCTTCTTCCCAAAATTTAAAAAAGCAAAGGTTTTTTTGGCGGATCCAAAATTCGAACCATTGGCGTAAATTTTTAAAAAGTATAAAATGTTTCCGTGATTGAATTAATATTTGGAAGTAAATAATTCCAAGAGTGCTTTACATTCTTGAAGATGAAAAATCATTTGGTATTTTAGTATAGGTCAAAAATTTTTTCTGTATATACGCTAAATTTAATAGTTTTAACTTCCCCGGGCCATGAATCTTATGGGATAACTTTAGAAAGTTTTAAAAATGCAATGAAATTATATTAATTTTACGTTTTTATCAATCCGATTTGACGTAAAAAAAGGTTTTACGCGGTGTACAGCCCTTATTTTTTGGGCCGATTTTCAGAAAAATTTAAAAATGTTTAAAGTAACGTTATTTTGGGATCCCGGGGGCCTGTTTTACAAATCGAAAAGACGAAAAGGCAAGGTTGTAGGCAATCCCCGTTTCGAAACATTTACGTCAAATTTCAAAAAATATAAAATCGCTTCGGATGATTTAGAAAATTGATATTTTGGCTGAATATTAGTCTTTAAGATTATTTTTATTCTGTGAGATTAACGTTATTTGGGCGATAATGTCAAAAAGAAGTTAATATATTAGCTTAATTTTTATGTTGCAAAATTTCAAGGGCATGAAAAAATTTTTTGATTTTTAAAATATTTTAAATTTTATTTCATATTTTCTTTTGCCCATGATGTAATTTTTGCCTCAAACTTGCGTTATTTCACACTCTTGTACGCGGGCTACAGCCCTCATTACAGGATGGAATTCGAATTGTAAGGTTTTAAAAAAATTGATTTGTAACATGTTATAAAATGTCCAAGTTTAAAAAACGATAAAAAGAATGATTTCAGTTACTTTGCAATTTCCTCCAAGTTTTAAAGGTTTTTTTTTCAAGTTCATTTCAGTTTGGCCATACAAAAACAAGTTAAAGGATGAATTTTATCCTTTACTGTTTTTTGCTTTTTTGAATTTTACAAATGTGCAGAAATCCATCATTCGTATCACGAATGAATTTTTACTTCATTTCAGAAAAATTTAAATTTCTATTCCTTTTTAAAGCAGTGATTTATATTTTTTTTATTTTAGGACTTTCTGCCCAAGGCAGAAAATCTTTGGGTTTGTACTGTTTTTTTTTTTATTCTTTGCTTTTTCTTCTTCTTTTATTCTTTTTTTCTTCCCCTTTTTATTTTGTTTTTTTTTAGGTGTTGCCATTGCTCAGAACAAAGAAATTTTTGGGTAATTTAAAATGAGCTTTCGGTGCAATGAATTGTAAATTTAAAGACGTCTATAAATGATTTGAGTCAGGTGAAAAAGTTTGTACGCGGTTACGCCCTTTTTCTGGACCCATTTTCATCAAAATTTACAGAATGTGTTGTTAGGGGTCTGTTTTGATCCCCGGTCCCTTTTCCAAAAAATTCGAAAAGTCCATGGTTCTATAGGAACCAATTCGAACCAGGCGTAATTTTTTTAAAACTTTTAAATCTCCTATTTAAGATAGAAAATTGATATTTGTCAGTATTAGATCTCTAGAAGTTTTAAAAAAAAATTTTTTTTAAAATAAATGTCATATGACTCACAGCATTATATGATAATTATTTTTTTAAAAATTAACAAGAATATTTTTATTTTTAAATTGTCGAAGGAAAGAAATTTAAGCCTTTCAAAACCGAAGTTTTTTATTTTCTATATTTTATATGCCCATGAGTCAATGACGTCAATTTGAAATATGCTAAAAAGATTGTACGCGGTCTACAGCCCTTGTTTGTGAACGATTTTTATCAAATTTTCACAGTTGTGTATATTAAGTTTTGTTGTGATCCCCGGGGTCATTTTTCGAAATTTGAAAGTCCCATGGTTCTATACGAAACCAAGATTCGAACCCAAAGGGCGTAAAAATTTAATGCTTTTAAATCGTCCTATTTAGATAGAAAGTTGATATTTAGTCGTAATAGTTTTAGAAGTTTTTAAAAAAATTTTTTTGAAAATAAATTCTATGAGACGTACGTAAATTTTATGATAAGATTTTAATTTAACAAGAAATTTCTATATGTTTTAAATGTCGAAGGGCAATGAAAAAATTAATGATCTGCTTTAAAAGCTGAAATTTTGTTTCTAGATTTTTTATAGCCTATACGTATATGATCACACTTGAAATATGCAAAAAAGTTGTACCGGTGTACAGCCCTTTTTTAGAACCCCCTTTCATCAAATTTTCACAGATTTGTATATTTAAATTCCCAGTTGTGCATCTCGGTGTCCCTTTTTTAAAATTTGAAAAGTCCAGGGTTTTTAGCGAATTCAGATTCGAACCAGGGCGTAAATTTTTAAATGCTTTTTAAAATCGGTCATTTGAGATTAAAAAGTGTATTTGGTAGTATTAGGGCTCTGGGAGTCTTAAAAAATTTTGTGAAATTAAGTCTTTTGACGTCACGTGACTCTTTATGATAATTAATTTCAATATTGCAAGAGTATTTCTTTAGTTGAATTGTCAAAAGGGCAATGAAAATTAAATGACAATGATTCAGACGCTGAAATTTCGATTCCCTGATTTCCAAAGCCTTGATTATGGGTCACATTTGAAATTGACTGAAAGTTTGTACACGGTCCAGAGCATTATAATGGGGGCCCATTTTTTTTTCAAGTTTTCACAGAATGTGTATATTCGTTTCTTTTTGTGTTACCGGGGTTCCCTTTTTTTAAAATTTGAAAAGTCAAACACCTATGGCGGGTCCCAAATTCGAACAAGGACGCAATTTTTTAAAGCTTTTAAAAAAGCTTTGAGATGAAAATTGAAATTTTTTTTCCAGTTAGTAGGTCTCTGGGATGTCTAAAAAATTAGTGAAAAAAAAAACGTCAAGGGCGTCACGTGACGTCATTTTTTTATTTTTTTATTATTTTCTTTCCTAACTAAACTTTTATTTTAATATTTGCAATAGTCCGGACAAAAATTTTTTTATGGGTTATGACAAGCGGGGGGAAATTTTGATTGCATGATTATAGAGCTTTGGTACATGAGTCACAGTAATAATAGTGAAAATGGTTTTCGCGCTCTACTCCCGTATTTATTGTCGGTTGTCTTCAAATTTTAAGATGGTAAACTTGAAACTAAATGTGGCATTTCCTGTCACCCCTAACGAAATTCCAAAAGGGCCGAAGTTTGTGGTGAAAAAAAATTCGAACTGGCCCAAAAAATTTATTTTAGTTTTAAAAGAGTTCAGGATGAAATAGAAAATTAAATTTACACAGTTTTGCAGTTCTGCAGAATTTTACAATATTTTTTTGGTCGTGCATATAGACCTTATTGACCATAAGATATTTTAATTTTTATTTAGGGCAAATTTATTTTTAAGGGGCCAGTTGTTCAAAAAATGAATATTTCGAGTAATGACAGAAAAATACGCTTTTGAAAAAAAGCGCTTTTAGCACCTATGACGCACAGACGTCAGAAAATAAAAAAAGTTAAAAAAAGGTTTTCACGTTACAGCCGCCATTTATGGTCGGATTTTTTTTCAAATTTTCAAAGTGGTACATCATGAAATAAAGGGGTTTTTATCCCCGTAACTAACTGAAAATTCCCCAAAAACCCAAATTTTTGTGGTAAATAAAATTGAACATAGGGCCAAAATTTCATTTTTGGATTTTTAGAGCTTTAGGATAGTATTAAATTGAAAAATAACCCCGTTTGCATTCTGCAGAATTTCTTAAAATTTTTTTGATTTGTGACGTCAAATGTCGTCATGTACGCATAAGCTATTCTTAATTTTTATTTTTGGGCAAAGATTTGACTGTTTCCGTTTCAGAATAATGAATATTTTAGAGTTTTAAAAAAAGGGAGGCTTTTTAAAAAAAGCATCTTTACCCCCTTGACGCAGGGGCGTCAAGCTAAAAATATTTGAACAATGGTGTTTGCATCACAGCCGCCTTTATGGTTTGGTTTTCTTTAATTTTCACAGTGGTCCCCCTTGAAATAAGGGGTAATATCCGCCCGCTTACCAAATTTCCCAAAAAAAAAAGAAGTTCTGTGGGTGAAGTATATTCGAAAATAGTACCAAAAAAATTTATTTAGGATTGAAGAGCTTAGGATGGATAGAAAGTTGAAATTACACAGTTTGAGTTCTGCTTTTTTTTCCAAATATTATGAATGTGAGTCAGAGGGCGTCATAAAACATACCCCTTTTTTTTAATTTGGGGGAATGATTTCGACATGATGCCCAAATTTTTCAGAAAAAATGAAAATTTTAGAGTTATTGCAGTAAAATATCCTTTTGAGCAAACATTTTCAGACCCCATACGTCACGTGAGTCAGAGAAAAAAATAGTGAAAATGGTTTTTGCGCTCACAGCCCCATTTATGATCAGATTTTCTTCAAATTTTTTCAAATGGTACTCTTTAAAAATAAAGGTGTGAATTTTTGTCAGCTAACCTTAATTCCCAAAAAAGAAGTATTGTGCTGAAGTAAGATTTGAACTAGGACCAAAAATTTATTTTAGGTAGAGAATTCGGGATAAACACGTTTGAGTTCGCAAATACTTTAAAATTTTTGAGTCGGCGTCATAGACTCATAAAATTACTACTACTGCTTTTTTTTTTTTTCTTCGTAATAAAAGCTTATTTTTCGGGAATATAATGTCAATTAACACCATGAACAGAAATACTACCGGGTGAGTTTCATAAACTTCTATCTCCCGTTTTTTCATTAAAAACAGGTTGCAGAAAATCCATCATCGTTTAGCGTGACTCTAGTTATTTTTTTTTTTTCCTAAATTTAAAAGCTTATTTTTATTGTTGCAATGGACTAGGACGATGAAATTTTTATTTTTG
>CM037786.1:7183763-7233763 GCA_021229015.1 Solen grandis | reverse complement strand
TTTTTGTTTTGCTCTCGGAAAGGCCTTGAACGATTATAACTCTTTAAAAAGAATTTGATCCCGCGTTTCGCATAATTCACAGTCTAGGATGCTTCAACTAAAGCAAGATGCCCTTAATTTTTTATGAGAGTAAAATGAAACAAATCAATAAGAATATTTCTTTTCGTCTATCATGACAAAAGATGTGGTGCTGACCCACAGACACACATCCTGACAGAGGATACCATAATGAAAATTATTACGCAGATAATACGATAAAAGGCCAGCACGCAAACAATCATAGCTAGAAATCAGACTTAAGTAATTGAACTGTTCGATCAAGTGCTATCCAAAACAATAAAATACTCGTAAATATCTCATATTCAAGACGTATAAAACGAAAGAAAAAACTTACTACGGCTGTGTTTCTCCGACCGTCACAAATTGCGATCGTAAATTGCCTTAATGGTATGTATCTCCCTGATGAAACAATCGGACTTATTTCCGGAATGTTCACATAATTGTGGCAAAAAATCTTATAAACACTAATAGACAATGCCTGTGTTTTTCTTTTAAACTCAACCTAATATAGATATACAGCCCATTCACACACCTATCTCAAAACATATTCTCCCTCCCCCCACCCCTCCTCCACACACAACCTCTCACCCTGCCTCCAATCCTCCTACCTCCCCATCCCCTCACCGTATCCCCAAATCCCCTCACCGTATCCCAATATCCCCTCACCGTATTCCAATATCCCCTCACCGTATTCCAATATCCCCTCACCGTATTCCAATATCCCCTCACCGTATCCCAATATCCCCTCACCGTATTCCACCATCCGCTCATCGTATCCCAACATCCCCTCACCGTATCACAACATCCCTTCACCGTATCCCAACACACCCACATCTTCATCGACAGATGGTAATATAAAATGTCTGGAAGATCGCAAGTCTCGGACAACTGAGGGAACATGGTTATTGTGTTTGAGACGAAACTAGGGACATAAAACAGATTAGGCATGATAACCGGATGATCGATTCTCGGTCCATCGGCAATTGACCGCATTTAGGAAAGAAATAAAACATCAAAATATTAAGCTAAAGTTGTTGTTGTTGTTGTATTGGGGTTTACCGTCACTGCGATAGTATTTCAATCATATAGCGACGTCCAGCTAATTACAGGTGGAGGAAGACCCCGAGTACACAAAGGTACCCGGGTAGAACCCTCGACCTACCGCAAGCCAGCTGGAAGGCTTCCTCACATGAAAAATCCGAAGTCCCTACCGGGATTCGAACCCACAGCGGTGAGGGGCTGAGAGATTTGTAGTCCACGACTGTAACCGCTCGGCCACGGCGGCCCCTTAAGCTAAAGTACCGAGCGCACATTCTATTTAGCACCAAACTGTGTATAATTCAATAATTGCAACATTATAAGAAAGATGGCCTGTATTTTGCAATTACCGAATCTTCGTCAGACACAGTGATCGAGATGTCTTAAAGATACTGTCAGATGCCAGATGAAAGTTCACGCCTGACACTCTTTTATATTGCGTCTGTCTCAGACATACTAAATTTTGATACGGCATAAATTTAGTTTTTAATACAGCTAGATTGTAAATATCCCTTCAGCAGGCAGCTGTGAAACTGCAACCTGCTATTGTCAATAAATAGCTGTTAATACGTACTTCCGCCTTTCAGAAACAAAATAACACAAAGCATTAATAAAACACAGCATTTTTGCATACCTGATACAATAAGTCTTTCTTTCAGGTTATCGACTTCAGATATATTATATGCATAGTTAATTTGAAATTCAGTAAAAATCAAACTTTATTTCTAGTACAGTTAAATCAACCTTTATATTGTAAAATAGCATGAAGAAAGTTAAAAATACACGCTACGCTGTCTTGATTAAAAAATAGGAAAATATATTGTTTTTATCATAAAAAGCTGAAAGCGACGGACCTTGCAAACGTGTGTTTCGTAAATAGTAACCACTTTACTTTGTGGAGAGGCAATCAGAGAAACTCGTAGAAAATTACGATGCATCTATAAAGAAATTGTTCAAAGATTTTGTGCAATTTAAAAATAATGATCTGTAAAATTATTGATATAAGCATATAAATTCGAAGTACACTCAGTAAACAAATAACACCAACAGTTTTAAATCACGACAGTACACGAACTGATGTTGGATATAATAATGGTGCATTCATAGTGCTCAAGAACAAAACCACATCTAATGTAAACAATACATGTACATCTTGTAAATGTTGTTCACTTGGTTGCATGTGTAATATCTAAAATGTTGTGCCAAGTGTGGTCTAGAAAGAGAGATGACTTGGAATAAAGACGGGAAGAGAAGGAGACATTGCGAGGGAATCGGAGACAAAGGAAAGGGTGAGAAAGGAGAAAAAGAAAATGAGAGAAAAAATTAGAGTGAATGGTTAGTGGAGGAGATATTGCAAAAGGAAATAAAAACTAGTGAGAAAAAAATTGAAGTGGGTATAAAGATTTATCTTATTTCGAATGAATCAGAAACTTTATATAAAAGGTTAGTTCAGAGAGAGATATCGCAGATGAGTCAGAAACTATAGAAAAATGCTTGTGGTCAAAGTGATATTGCAAGTGAGGATGAATTTAGAAAAAAACAACAACAAAAAAAAAAAAAAAAAAAAAAACAACAACAACTAAACACAAACGGTAACGGAAAATGAAATATTGCAAATGAAGGATGAAATAGGGATGACTGCAGAGAGAGAGAGAGAGAGAGAGAGAGAGAGAGAGAGAGAGATTGTAAGTGATGAAGAATCTAGATACTAGAGAATCTACGACATAATGAATCGTGGTTTATAATTTTAAGCATTCATAAAAATAGTTTTCAAAAAATCGCTGCAATTGAAGACTTTTTTTTTCAAAATAATTACTATTAACATTTTAAAAGTTTGTGATGTGAAAGAAAATGAATCAATCGTGTTATTACATCATTAGCTGTGACTTCGGGCTACCTGCAATAAACATGTGCCCACGGTACAGATGTCCCTGACCAATTCCAAACACACGTAAAGGGTATTAGCAGTCTTTAATCATAATCATTTCACATATGTTTTATCATAATTATTATGTCTTTCGCACGCATATTATAATATCTGTTTACCTTTTCGATGCTCATCAAAATGCAAAAAAATAAATAAATCCGGTTTGTAAATATAATTTTTATCTTGGCATTTCATTAATAGCGTAATGCTGGGCTTCCAGTCGTCCTATCCTGCATCTCTGAAATACAAACATACTATTATTATTAGATATCTAATTTCGAGAATAGTTGGGGGAAAACAACACCTGGATTATTAACAAGTTCGGTCAACTCGGAAAATGTCGACACAGCGCTAAAAACGTTATTCTATGCTGGTTAGGGATTCCATAATCGAAAGACAAACACCATACTCGTGTTTAGCTTTTGGAAATTCAGTGATAGTTTGGTATCTGACATCGAAACTCCATACTGGTAGCAAAATTTTATAGAAAAAACAAAACAACAAGTCAAAACACCAAACTTCATGCAAGCATAGTAACAAGCGTGTTTCCACTAAGCAAATATCAAACTCAAAAAATCTTTCAAATCTTATTAATAAAAGCAAAATCAGTTAACCTCAAAGATTATTTGAATTTTTCAGAGAAAAAAAAAGATAAAACATAAAAGATGCCAAGTGATGTGATAAAATTTCTTTGAAATGTGTGCATATTTTGTTTAATATTGTTATACGAGAAATAATTACTTTTAAAATCACAAATGCATTTCAAAATTTGAAAGTTCTATAACATTTGCCTTGCTGACATTTGAAATGTAATCCAGTGTCTAAGTGAGTACATAATTGAACTATAAATGAACCGTGTATTACGTTTTAAGGTAATCCATCCATCATTAAATTGTGATCATGGTCTACCAAGTGATCATGGGAATTTCATAGTAAGTGCAAGCATTTATAGACTTTGAGCAAAATAGCTATAAGACTTGTTAAGCATTTGAAGAACCAGGATTATAATTAATGATGGACGGAGTAACTACATACGTTCTTTAACTGTCGCACTGTATTGAAGACAGTCCTGTAGATTAATCGTAATTCCGTGATTTGGGAGACCAATGCCTTACTGGATATACGTGTTCACGACGAAAACCAGTGGAGTGATACCATACCAAGTCGCATTACCCTGGCACCGAGTAGACCTGTCCTTGAACAACCTTAATATATTTGTTATAAGCAAGAACGATATACGAAAGTTCCGTATTAATAACTTTGAACAGAACCAGCGACTTCCAGGTTAAAATGCTGGCGCTCTAACCACTCAGCCACTGAGTCCTGTCGAACAAATCTAACCCTGTATCTTTGTATAATTAGAACGGCGTTGCAAAAGAAGAATGCCACATTTTTAAAACCAACTCTACCAGAAGTATTAAAACCCCAGTCCTTGACTCCAAAATTGTACAAGCATATAGAAAACCGATTTCTGTATCTACGAGTAAAGGTTAATCGAGATCTTATAATCTTCTATGAAGCGAATTATAAACAAGCAAGCTGGTAAGGATGAACTATCGAGGATGCTAGGATTCTGTTTAAGAAAAGCAATAGATAGTTTATATTTGTAATGACCTGTTAACGGCACAAGGTATCCGGTTCGACAGACGCCAGGCCAGGAAACCTTTATTATAGATATACACAGCGTGCACATATTCACATTCTGTACTTAAAGGGATACATAAACAAGAAATATGATATAAAAAAGATATGAGGCGTAGATGAGGATTAAAGAAATGGAGGATGAAGAACGGATGATGTCCAAATTATTATCCATTTATCTATGAAGGTATTTCATTCTGGGAAGTCAAAATGAGTGTAGATTAAAACTCCCTTGGTAAAGCTTTCCCTCTACCGCGATCGGCGGAGTATACAATATTGTAATGAAACGGACTATAACTATGTTTCAGTCTTACGGTGTTTGTTAAACAGATTTTATAAACTGCAGATATCTTTAACGTTCAGTCCGAATGAGGTTTTATTGCCACTGTGCATCTAAGAGAAGTGTTTTGATATAAGAATTATATACCTATCAAAGAAACTTTAGTATGAATACAGTCGAGACTACCTAAGTGACCCCGTGTCTATAGTGACTCACTGAAAGTGTTTATAGTGTCTCACCGTAAGTGTCTATAGTGACTTACTGTAAGTGTCTATAGTGACTTATTGTTAGTGTCTATAGTGACTGACTGTAAGTGTCTATAGTGACTTACTGTAAGTGTCTATAGTGACTGACTATAAGTGTCTATAGTGACTTACTGTATGTGTCTATAGTGACTCACTGTATGTGTCTATAGTGACTTACTGTTAGTGTCTATAGTGACTTACTGTATGTGTCTATAGTGACTCACTGTATGTGTCTATAGTGACTTACTGTTAGTGTCTATAGTGACTCACTGTATGTGTCTATAGTGACTTACTGTTTGTGTCTATAGTGACTCACTGTATGTGTCTATAATGACTTACAATGTACTGTTAGTGTCTATAGTGACTTACTGTAAGTGTCTATAGCGACTTACTGTAAGTGTCTATAGTGACTTACTGTTAGTGTCTATAGTGACTTACTGTAAGTGTCTATAGTGACTTACTGTAAGTGTCTATAGTGACTCACTGTACGTGTCTATAGTGACTTACTGTTAGTGTCTATAGTGACTCACTGTATGTGTCTATAGTGACTTACTGTTAGTGTCTATAGTGACTTACTGTAAGTGTCTATAGTGACTTACTGTAAGTGTCTATAGTGACTTATTGTTAGTGTCTATAGTGACTGACTCTTAGTGTCTATAGTGACTTACTGTAAGTGTCTATAGTGACTTATTGTTAGTGTCTATAGTAACTGACTCTTAGTGTCTATATTGAATCCTCTGTGTGTCTATAGTGACTCACTGTAAGTGTCTATAGTGACTCACTGTAAGTGTCTATAGTGACTGACTGTAAGTGTCTAAAGTGACTGACTGTAAGTGTCTATAGTGACTCACTGTAAGTGTCTAAAGTGACTGACTGTAAGTGTCTATAGTGACTCACTGTAAGTGTTTATAGTGACCCACTGTAAGTGTCTAAAGTGTCTCACTGTAATTGTCTGTAGTGACTGACTGTAAGTGTATATAGTGACTGACTGTAAGTGTATATAGTGACTGACTGTAAGAGTCTATAGTGACTAACTGTAAGGGTTTATAGTGACTGACTGTAAGAATCTATAGTGACTCACTGTAAGCGTCTAAAGTGACTGGAATGGAACTGTAAGTGATTATAGTGACTCTCTGTTTATAGTGATTCTCTGTAATTTTTTTTTTCACTGTAAGAGTTATTGTGACTAACTGTAGTGATTACATTTTAGCTTGTATCTTAACGATCAATGATCTTTTTTCCGTAAGTACAGAATAACTACAAATGGTGTTGCTACTCTATCATCTTAAAATGTAAACAGTGAGTTTAGACAACAACGCAAAAAACGAAAAACGGCTGTAACAATATATTGGGGGAAATGCAGTATGTTTTGGAACAGTATATTTATTTCTTCCCAGGTATACCGTTCGGATAAATTAAGTCAAGTTCTAATCCTGAATTAGTGCTATCAAAATCGATTCTTATTCAAGTAGACTACAGTAATTCTGAACAAAAAAGGAGTAATTAACACTTGTCGAAGACATATCCTAGGCCGTTTGAAGACAACGTGCTTTTAAAATTGATAACAAGTCGCTCAAACCACAAGTTAATTACAAAGTATGTTCAATCAAATGTGTTTATGTCTCGATTTATTCGAAAATTTAAGGAGGTCAAAAATAGTGGTGTAACATTTAAGATAAATGGAGGTAATCGGTGAGGATATTTATCAATAGTGACAATTTAAGACGATGAACTCTTTTAAAATTCGATATTTCAGCTTATTTAATACCGATGGGATATATATGTCGTATATGCGTATATCCTGAGTTCCATAACTTATCAAATGCAGAACTTAAATCTAAGAAGACTGCAACCACTATTTTGTTTTTATTTGGACTTTTCTAATGCCATTCTCTGACCTTACACGATTATCTTCACATGAATGCCCTGCACCATGATAGTCAGATATAAGATTATTGTTCTCAAGGAAACGACAGACCCTGGGTTTGATCGTTTTCTGCATGTGCTTAGTAAAATTTAGTGATACTGGTCTGTAGGAATTGGGAGTTTCTTTGGGCTTATTAGGTTAACGGGACAATGTTGGCTTCATTCCATGACTTTGGAGTTTGACCTGTTCGCCATGATTGGTTGATAAGTTTCAGTAGTGTAATTTTGGCAGTTTATAAATGAAATGACTAATATCTGCAGTTTCTACCTGATGGTCCCAAGGTCTCCCACACTGTCCAATGTTTATTCGTAAATAACATTATATGTAACTTCCTTGGTTTATTTATATGCATGTGAGGACGATCCCCTCAACTATCTAGACAAGACAGGACTAAAAAAAATAAATAAAAAAAAATAACACGCACAGACCAAAAAACACACAAAAAAACAAACACGTGAGTTTGATCAAAGCGATAACAACATCAATTTCTCCAGACAGCGTCTGATATCATTTTTTTCTTGGCGTCAAACACAGTAAGTTTCTATCAAAGTATGCCGGAATTCTAATTCTTGTCACCATAGGTTGGCAGCGCTTTGTCTGCCTGGAATCAAATTTATCTGCAGATGTCAGTAGAACGTTAAGCCCTAATAGGCATATAAATAGCCGCGTGCGCCTGTATGTCTGATTAATTTGGCAAACTTTATAACAAGGTTCATTACTTTTTTGTACAAGAGTGCCAAAAGCTTGTTATCTCTCAAGCTTGGAAATGAAATGCACGCAGAAACTTGCCTGTGATCTAGAAATTCGATTAATGATCTGATTTCTTCTTTATTCATTCACAAATCTCAAAACAAAACATGACAAAGAAAAGTATTCAGGATAGTTTCAAAATTGCAAAAATAAGGGAGCAATGGTCCGGTAGTAACGTAAACTCTAAAACGTGAGAAAGAGTTGAAGGACAGGGCATTGTTGGAATGTAACTGATTAATTCAAGACAATTGTGTGTGTGTGTTTTGTTGTTTTAAACCTGACACTATGTTTACAATCTCCTGTTTAGATTTTTTGTACATGCCACATGAAGTTCGAAAGTAAACAAACCTATTTTAGCTGAGGGGATCGGTGCTGAAAGATAAATTGAGTGATAATAGACGTCTGCGTCTATAAAAATCGGCAGTTGCGAAAGAGAAACGAATGAGGAAATCGCAGGAATCTCAAACAAACAGACACTATCATAAGATAAAAAAAATGCATGTAAGGTATTCTTTTGAGAAAAAAAATTGCATCATAGAAAGTTTAGAAATATTTAACATCTCTCTCACGCACATCCCTTAAAACATACAAGCAAAAAGCTAGATCTATCATGGAAAGTGATTACTAGCCGTGCCTCTTCACACGACTCAGTCATATGCATAAATTATGTAAGTAGTAAATAATCATGGTTTTTGAAAACCTTTAGAGGGAGATGTGTCATTCGCAGATATAGGACTAGTTAATGCCACTCAATACTTAAACAACGTCCCATTACTGTTACACAACGGTAATAAATAAGATGCTGGGTAGACCAACAAGAATGATTTTTTTTTAACTTTGTGAACACATTTTATCTAAAAATTGAAGTAGACGCGGGTCAAAAGTTCAATCTGCATTACCTATGGCCCTTCCCTTATAAGATAAATTTAAAACTTTCAAAGACGCATTTATAAAGCATATTACATGCTGTGCAGGATCAGACCATTCTAAAAAAAAGTATCAGATAAATATACACTATCAAAAAAGAATATTCATAAAATGTTTATATATGGAGTCAGTTACTGGACCTTTGATCTTCAAACAATGAATCTCCTAGGAAAATATTAACATTTAATACGAAATCATCATAAAACCATTTTATGAAAGAGTCGAATCAAATCAAATAGCGATAACAAAACAGTTAATGCTCTAAAATATGGCCACAGATGATGGTTTGCGAGTCACATCCATATTCAGAATCTGAAATGTCTGAAAAACACGGTCAGCACATAAGGACTTCAAATGAATAGCTAAAGAAATCACCAAGATATGACACGTTTTATATCAGATAGTACTGGGGTCCATACTCCTTTACGGTGTTATTTTTGGACAAGGATGTCGACATTATACAGACTATATAGATAGAAACACATATGAAATACCATTTAAAAAGCATTCTTTAGCCATTAAAGACAAAATGGAGTTCCTAGATACATGTTAGTATCCATGTAGGTTGCACAGCAACAATCGATTTTTCTAGATTTTTGACATGCTTCATCCCATTATTTTTTTTAGGTATTATTTAAATGAGTCTAAAAGTACGAGATGGCTTTTTATATGACATGCAATTTTAATGCAAATGTAATGCATGATTTCATAAAAGTCGTCATTTATGGGAGTGGCTGTAATAAACTCTAGAAAGGTCCTTTTTATGATCAAAGTAATATGCGCTCAAAAGACAGTGCTTTAAATGTGTATATAATATACTTGAAACATAATAGATCATAAACAAAAGCATGGTTTAAATCATTCCTGGAATTAAATTAAAATGGAGGTGCAGTCGTCATAGTTATGGACTGGTATGATCTTTGCTGCATAGCAACCATCAGCGTCGGAGACCCACGAGCGCTTATTCCGTTCCTTCGTTATAGGCAGCCATTACTCTCCGACGCTGAGCAACCACTAAATTTTGACAAATCATCATCACTGAACAATAGTTTCATCTGATCATAATGATTCTAAATATTCTTTTTTTTTTTTTTTAAAAGAATCCAGTTTGACTGTACTATGATGCATATATATCGTCAACACATAGCAATTTTTTGTGTTACAGTACAACTTTGATGAGCTCGTGAACTAGTTTTAAACAACTTAGAGGCAAATGTATATAATTGATTAATCATGCTGGTGGCTTTGTAACTATAGAACAGTAATTTATCTTACAAGTAATACATGTAAATGCTATGCCGTTTTGAAATTTAAAGGCCTATTATATTCCATAATGATACAATTTTCATGAAAAAGAAAATATGAAATAATCGAAAATTATTTGAATTTTTGAAAAGCCATCGCCGAATCTCAATTTGTTAGTATGTTACGTCATCAATCATACACTCGTTATTCGCCAACGGAGACATGTGGACGGTCTACGTGAAACTTTAGAAAATTGATGATTAACAGATGGACATATCTGCCCATTTTCAAAAGATACGAAAAGATACGAAAAACAAATTGTATATTCAAAAATAATCTGACTTTAGTTTTTAGGAAAATAATCAACTCCAGCTACCATTGAAGGTAATGAATGATCCCTATAAATACTTGATTCAACAAAATGAAAATATATAGAGCGAGATGCCAAGCTTACATTGAAAGTTCATATCAATATCACAATAAAAAAATGCGTATATCTTTGTTGACATTGACATTTTAGCGAATCACGATGAAAAAAAAATTGACACAATAACATTTTTTTCAAGGTAAAAGAGAACATCTTATCATTTTCGTTGACATAATTCTGTGAAACTCTTCCTTACCATTTAAAAAAATTATATATTTCTTTTTTATTTAAAGTCTGGACTGCACCTGTTGTTATTCCATACGCGTTTATATCTGTCTCCTTATATATGGGTACAATTTGTCTTAATGGTTTAGAGATTTGAACTTTTTTCCTTATTTATCTTTATTTTCGCATCATACACAGGTTTGCAAAACAGTATTATCTGAATCCATATATATTACTAATATTTTAAAGGTTACACTAAATGACTACTGAACCCAAGTGGCTGCTGGTCAAACTCATACTATTTTGACATTGACATTTTAGCAAAAAAAAAAAAATGAAAATGAATTAATCTCAGGAACACACATTCCTTAAAAGGTAAATGAGAAAATCTTAATAGATATGTTAAATGATATCTGTTCAATGATTATTCCTTTATCTTTTACATGGAATAAAATTTGCCCAGAAAATTATACAATATGCAAATATTCAATATGTAAATTATTATTAAATTTCACACATGACAAAATTGTATGTCTGGATTTAATACTTCAGGGGATATGAAATGATTTTACTTTCTGCTCACGGATATTACACTGGCAAGCTTGGTATATTTAGCCACAGGTATAGAAAAGTTGGTTCTTTTCACACGCCGAAACTACTCTACACAACTGATGCCGTAACCAAAGGATGGGGGTCGCCATCAACTTCAAATAACTTTCAATGATAATTGTGTTTGTCTATTTATACAGTCAGATTATTTGATTTAGATGCTTTATTTGCTGAAAAAAAAATAGATTACAACACAGCAAATGTCATTGAAAAACATGGTATGTTAAACGTCTTTTTTCGATAACCTCGTTATTCAGCAGAGCTACATTTTCGCAGATGCGACAACTAATATTTAATGTCGTTAATACTGTTGTTGGATTTTAATATCTACATCCCCCCTATCGGGTACCCATCATTCATTCTTCTTTTATCTTTCTATGTGTGTATTGTTAATATAACCTGTCTGTTATGCAGACTACCGCAAAGAAAATCACAACGAGGTTTTACCAGACCAACCATACAACCCTGACCTCTTGGCTGACCCCATACATTAAACCATGCTTAAGGGGGCGCCAATTTAAAACGCGCAATGCAATTCGTAGCAGTCTGAACCCGAGTCTAAACGGTACAAATAAAGAGCGCTTCCAATATGTATTTCCTAAATGGTTTTTGCGTGTGTAAAATTGTCTACAGTCAGGCAGAGAGCATTATGATATTTCCATTTGTCATTCTTTGGGAAGTGAGCGATTTATGAATGCCACTACTTTTCAAATGGCCTTCGTACAAAATCTACTTTTAAAACGTGGACGTTGGTGTAAAAGAGTTTACTCTATTACTTTCTGACACCAAAATAATACCATACATTTACTTTATTCTAATAATTAGTTTCATGATACTGACAAACATAATAATTGACTGATTCTATGATTATGTATCAACACAAGGTTAGCTGTTGAGTTTCTGTTTGATTTCCTTATTTTGTAAGATCTATTTAAATTTTATTATTTTATCATTTCAAAGTTAACCTTGTATGTTTTAGAAAACATCAAAAAGTTGTTTTCAATAAATATATTGATTTTCCAGAGGGAAATAATACAGTAAATAATTAAATTCACTTTAACTCAATATTTCGGCAAAAGTATGCCTTTCTCAAGAAAAAATAAACATGAATTTTTAGAAGTTCTACATTTTAGACGTTTGAATAGTCGCCATATTGTTATTGTTAGAGCAATAACAATATGGCGACTTTTCAAACGTCTTTAATGTAGAACTTGCTAAAAATTCACTTTTTTTTTTTTATTTCTTGAGAAAGGCATACTTTTGCCGAAATATTGAGTAAGAGTAAATTTAATTATTTAATATAAAAACGTTTTTTTTTTTTTTTTTTTTTTTTTTTTTTTTTAAAATAAAACCGAGGGTAAGTTGAATATAACACTTGTACTTTAGGGAGCATCCACTTTCCATCAGTACAGTGCTTGAAGTATCCTATGTCAAATAAATTCCTTTTCTCAAATTGTATTGTATTTCTTTACGCTCGAATTCTGGTAATTAGATTTTTTTTCTCTAAAGGTTAAAAAAAAAATATCCAAAGGCTGAAACTCGGTGTGACTTTTACTATTTTCGGCCATGAGTTTTGTATTGGTATTATTGGTATTTGCACAAAAGGTAATCATGACGTCGTTTCATTTGAATTCCTTCAGAATCTGTTGAAGAGACTGTGCGCATGAATAAATCTACGTAGTATACATGTACAATGTATATGCATATGCAAAGTAAATTTGCGATATTCCTAGGAAAATGATCAGGTTGATGTGGAAAAATGAAATTCTTGGGTAATTGCAAGGTTCGAGTAGCCGGGAATATTTTCCATTGTATCCTGTTTGTTTCTTCGCACAGGGGCTTTGAACATTATCGAATTATGAATGATGCTAGGACATTATCTCATCGCAATTGTTATGTATGTCAAACCCCAAATGACCTACATGATATTATTCTGATGGTACTCAGGTAAACGATCTAGGGTGACCATAACCCTTTTGCTTTATCATTTTGTTATGAAACAGAACTCAAACGTGATGTTTAAAAGACCCATTCATAACAATTATATAAATGGATCAGGGAATCTTGTGTGCTAACTTGAAACTGTTAGAGATGACATTAAATGCAGGGAAGAAATTAATCTCAGTCAATTTTTTAAAGGGTTCAATTTCATTCTCCATTAGAAGCAGTTATCAGCCTCTTTATGGTTTGTTTTCTGTTCATACAAAGAGCAACACTCCAAAACTGGTTTTCTAACGTGAAGGTCCCTACTCGGTATGATATGTATTTAGTATTTTATTTAGACAGGTATTTACAGAAAGGAAACGAGTGTTACTGATTTAATATATGCAGACAATAAAGCAAAATGGGTTGAATAAGTCACAAAGATTGCAAAGTCATTTTCTTAAATGAAATAAAATGTAACCGCAGGAAAACAAGATTTTTTTGATTACATTATAAACGATTATTTTGGGTTTTAAATGCCTTGTTCCATATTACATTGATTTGCAATAGAATGAGTATTTATAGACTTTTATTTCATGAGTAATGATAACATAAGTTGCAAAGCGTGTAATCTCATGCTGTTTATGTGACCTAATGGTTATAAAACTTTGATTACATAATTTTATTGCAAATTGTGATTATAGAAAACTCGAACTTAAACAGATTAGACAGTCATAGATAACCACAAAATCTTAAAATATCCGAGGGTTCAAACAAGAAACTTTAAAACAGAGAAACATCAAACGAAACTATGTTACAGCAGAATTAGTCTCGCTATAGTTTCAACATAATTCTGTGTCCATTCATAGAATATATCAATGGATATGTGACACTCTGATTGAAACATGTTCTCTTTGATTAATTTGTAGTACAAGCTAAAAGGATGCTCCAGACTACGGAAATGTATCACTATGTCAGTACAAATACAGTCAAACTTGCGTTAGAAGTGACCTGTATTAAGCCATCATCTTGTTTTAGCTGTAAAGTTGGCATTTTATTATCAATATTATAATAGACCATTTCCCCAGAGGATCGGCAGTACCCGGTATAATTCGTTGATTTATACTGATCTATCAGTGTTTAGGGGAAAAAATTGAAAAGGTAGTTTTTCCCATTGATGTTTGAAATTATACACCGACATGTAGATTAGGTGTTCGGGAAGTGCTCGTTGATTTACGTCTCATTTTGGAGAGAAATGGTTTATAGCCATCGATTCCATACCATACATTCAGTTAAAATTTGACAATAACTTAATTATCACCATTTTTTTACGGAGAAGTTACCTCAAGATACAAATTCATCTTTCTCATAATTAAAGAAATCTCCCATAGTTTCCGATTTTACCTTATATATGGAATATCCCCGCCTTGAACCCCTAAAATTTTAACAACAGACTCTCGGTGAAAAGTTTTTATTTGTAAATGTCTTTAATGTCTCAAAGAGTCATAGAACTATTATTTTGGTGGGTGTACTTTAAGAAGCCGTTGCTCTATTCGAGTTTAATCCTAAAAGTTTGTAACATATTTGAACACTAAATACGCTATGACTGATCCGGCAATGACGACAAATTAGAACAACAAATACACCAGACAAAATTTCCACACCAATACAAAAAATTGTAACCTAATAGAAGACTGACATAAACGCTAATGGCCTTAAAAGCATAATTTGAATAAAAACATAAAAAAGTTGTAATTAAAAAAGGTTCAACAGAATGTAAGTCAGTGATTTGTCCGCTCTGTTGTTTGTGTCGTTGGTTTTGGTTTCTATTGAGGGTGGGGCCTCCGTGGCCGAGAGGGTAAAGTCGCTGACTTTAACACTCACCCAGCCTCTCAGATCCCGACATGGCCATTCGGATTTTCATGTGAGGGAGCCTTCCAGCTGGCTTGCGGTAGGTCGGTGGATCTACCAAATGCCTTCAGTGCATTCGGGGTCTTCATCCACCTGTAATTAGTTGGACGTCGCTACATGATTGAAATACTATCGCAGCGACGGTAAACTAAAAATCAATCAATCAATCAATCAATCAATCAATCAATCAATCAATCAATCAATCAATCAATCAATCAATCAGTTCTACTGAGAGTAGTTTGAGGACATTTTGTCTATATCGTACAGATAATTTGGGATCCTAATGTGACGTTAAGAGACAAGATGCCACACCAAGTCACATAAGGACGAAAATAGGTAACCAGTCCTTGGACTACCCTTTAGCGATCAGTACGTTTTTAGCTCACCTGAGCACAACGTGCTCATGGTAAGATATTGTGATCGCCTTTTGTCCGTCGTCCGTCCGTGCGTGCGACCGGCGTCAATAGTTTTCTTAAAACAACATCTCCTAAACCACTTGACCAAATTTGATGAAAAACGGTCACAGGAACTAAAGTGAAATTTTTAAAAACATTCTTCTCTGAAACCGCTAGACCTAGATCTTAATTATTTAGAGTATAGCCTTGTCTTTTAGACCTATACCAAATTTGTTCATAACCCTTGGGTCGAAATTGGGCCCGCCCCAACGATCACTTACATTTAAAAAAAAAACTAGAATAATCTTCTAGTCGGAAACCACAAGGCCTAGGGTTTAGATATTTGGTGTGTGGCATTATCTTATGGTTCTTAACCAAGATTGTTCAAATCATGGCCCTTGGGTCAAAATTCGCCCCGCCCAAGGGGTCACTTGATTTTACAAAGACTTATATAGGAAAAACTAGAAAAATCTTGTCAGAGACCACAAGACATGGAGTTTAGATATTTGGTTTGTAACATGGCTAAGTAGACAACCAAGTTTGTTCAAGTCATGGCCCTGGGGTCAAAATTGGCCCCGCCCTTTGGGTCACTTTTTTTTCTTAATAGTCTCATTTAGGAAAAACTAGAAAAAGCTTCTTGTCAGAAACCACAAGGCCTAGAGTTAAGATATTTCGTGTGTAACATGTTCTAGTGAACCTCTACACATGTGTCCAAATCATTGCCCTGTGGTAAAACTGGCCCCGCCCAAGGGGTCACTTGATTTTACATAGACTTGAATAAGAAAACCCTCAAAAGATCTCAGAAACTACAAAGCCTGGAGTTAAGATGTTTACCTGCGGACCTCAACCAAGTCTGTTCAAATCATGGCCCTGGTGTCAAAATTTAACCCACATCATGTGTCATTTGATTTTATTACAGCTATGACCTTCAAAGTTTTGATGGCAGGTACAGTTTTTGTGTTGAATTTAGATGATCTTGCTCTACTACTGCATAGATTATGTATTTACAATGAATCATAATAAAATAATTGGCATTGAAGGCAATGTTTATCAGGTAAGCGATTCAGGGCCATCATGGCCCTCCTGTTTTGGTTTGTCTTATGATCGAACCCACGACTTCCAAATAAAGGAGTGGACATCCTAACCAGACGGCCACTATTACTAGTATATTGGGAACTGTTATTCAAATTGATAGCTATCATCTATTTAGAGCATTGTATTTGTAACCCTAACCCATACATCCCATATCACAACTAGAAGGGTTATCCTAGAAAAGGAGACGCGCACAATACGTTGTCTATTAATCAATACACTTTCCTGAATTCCTTCCGGAATATTAGCGATTGCTGTTCTCTCTTCAGAAGAAGCATTAGAAGAGTATCTTTAACATAACAGAGATATCATGACAGAGACATTTTAACGCATGTACCTAACAAAGTTGAAAACTTTAAAGATGAAGCCAATAAGAGGTCAGCTGATCATTTTGTAATCAGCATGACTTTTACAATGAGCAGTAAAATGCACTTTTTGTGAACCGCTGAAATATCCTTGATATTATCTAACCCCATATAAAGACTGGTTTCTTGATATTTGGATTAATGGTTAAAAATCTGTTTTTCTAATCGACGTCATGTAAACAGGCTAAAACTGATCAACACGTTCTTTTTTTCTTCATCAAAATGATATATTTAAAAAAAACAAAAAACATTTCTGTCTAGTAGAAAACAGCAGCGAATTGACTGTTGTTGTACTGGAACTGTGGTTTACAGAAATATTCTTTTGAAAAAAAAAAAAGCATTATTCCTTACACAGATTAAATTACTAGTCACGTTAGCCGGCACCACAGTGAACAAATGGTCATAGTGTCGGCCATGTAGTCGTAAGTTCGATCTCCATAGATGGCATACTAAAGTCGTTGAAATGAAACTGTTACATCTCACTTGTACTTGGAACACAAATATGATCGACCTTTCTGTTAGGATTATGAGACTTTTCAAATTTCTCCAAAACGACCGAATTACTGTCGGTGGTACGTTAAACGCAAGCAATCAAACAAGCATAAAAATATAATAATTTTTTGAAGATAACAGGTTAGTCTCGAATTACACAAACTAGCTGCGCAATTTGTGTGTGGTTTAAATAAATAGATACAGGTAAAAAATATCCTATATCGTGTAGATAGCGATTGCCTGCGACGAATATGGAAAGCTTGCCACTTTCTCAAAAGTATAACGTCTAACAGAAATGACATAAGTTGTCATTCCGTCACTGCAATCATCTTAATGCAGAATTTAAGTCATTTTCATGACATATGCAGAAAAAGAAGAGCGTAAAATACTTAATATGAAAGATTGTCGTCTTCAGAAAGGAATTATTGACAACTCTTTTTTGACGGCACCAATCACCAATCCAAAAATCTCTACTTTACTGCGTCAAAAGTATACAATATAAAGATTGCCTGAAATATTTACGAATAATCTTAGCCTTAGATATTATGTTGACTGTTGCTTTTCTTAACACAATTTATTTAGTAATAAGTTTTAAATATGCTATGTCATTAACTTACTTTGAGTAAATTGATGTCACTAAGATAACAAGGTTGGCATTTTACCAAGCTTAGCTTAACAAACTTAAGACGTCATATCTAAAGAGCCGTTAGAGTACGAAAATGAATACATGTACTTAGTTAATACATAAAATTCGGCCCCAATGCCCCCATTTAACGGATCATAAATAATTCACAAAACATGTAATGTTTGACTTTTTTATATTTTAGCACTCATAAAATTAGGGGAAATATAAGCTTATTATTTGAGATTTAATATCTGTGTACTACATTCCTTACTCAGAGATTTTCGGCAGGTTTTGTCTTCTAAAGCCAGTGTTTCAGCGGGGTTGAACACTACAGAGGCAAAGTTCATATGTCGCCAAAATCCCCTCACGTTTCCTGCAACTTAAATTATTAGTAAGTTAGCTAAACTCGGCCTTTTTTTCATATCAAAACTGGTGTTCACCGATTGGAATACAATTTCTTACGAGTCATACTAATCCTTCTCGGCGGTTCCTGGGTTAAACCAGTACTTTGCGCCTTGAAAGGTCATGAAGCCTAGAAAAGTCATGAAGCCTTGAAATGTCATAAAACCTTGAAATGCCATGAACAGTGTTATATCTATTTTAAGTAATACCTCCTATTTGTTGTTGCGCGGAGTGATACAGTACCGTTACATCAGCTACTTTAATATGCAAATCAGCCATGGAATTTGATTTCACGCTACATAAAACCTACCTCGCCGCCATTCTTAAATGTTAGTGACACAATTTACAGTCTATAAGCAGTTTACCGCCGGAGCGGGGATGTCTTCAATTTGGTGATATATATATATATATATATATATATATATATATATATATATATCGTTACAATATACATTGTGAATATAGGACTTATATGATTATATTTTTCGGATATTGTATAAAATACATCATGTCTATGGGTCTTGCCAATTTCCTTAATAATCATTTAATGAAACACTCTAAATTCAAAAATTGCAGAATCATATTTTTACCTACATTTTCTTTTCTCGGTCATTTTGGCGAACCTTTAATCAATGCATGTTTATCCTCGTGAACGATGTTCATATATATCGATAATATAACCCTTAACTTTATTAACCAGAATTATGGTACCACTTAAGGATCATATTAAAAAAAGTTATCGGTAAGGTGTCTGTATCTTTAAATAAATATCATTATCTTGTTAGTGTGGAATGCCCTAGTTCTTCAAAGTTTAATTGCAGTACCCTTTTTTAATCTTTTTTTCTCCATAAATACATTGTTTAGAAACGGAAAACTATGTTTTCTTAAAATATCGTACGGATCTTGCACAAAGGCATTAGTTTAGTTAAATGTTTTTCGGAAAATATCGTTCAGAAGAAAGAAAAATAACAGCAACACGGGTTAGTCGTTTATTTGACAAAGAATGTTAAATGAAAACAACAACAAACCAATCCAGATTAGCACGAAAATATCAAAGTATACATAAACAAACGGTAATCAGCTTTACGTGTAAAATTTCACATCTAATTAAATTTGATATAAACATATACTTCAATGTATATCCAGTCGCTGATAAGCCAATTTAAAATCAAAGAATTATACCCTCTGGTGAAATGGTGTATATTCTGCATAGTTGCTTTGACAACACTGAGTTACAACGCCTAATGATATCGCTAGATTTCAGTTAATTCCTTTTTGACTTGTTATATGCTTCTATTTCGCAAAGACTGTCTCTGGAGATTATTAACGAGAGAAAACCCGGTCGTAAACAGTGAGACGTAATACTCCTGGGCGTATAAGCACGTGCTGTTAACGACTCAATCTAAAAATAGAGACTGTGACGTCACTAGCATGCTCTAGACCATAGGATTCACCAAAAAACTGCGAATATTGCTTCGGCGCAAACAGACCCACATAAAATATGACCAAAGATCATAGACATTTTCACCATATGCTGCATATGTCTGTGATACTATATATATTCTATTCTGTTACTTATACTAAAATGTATCGTTAGCAAGTATAATAATATGTAAGGTTTGATATATCTTTAAGTACTTGATTTCCTATACTGAATTTATATGATAGTAAATATGGAGCTTGAAAAAGCAACTTGAATTTCCCCGATATAACATGAACACGTTTTCAGATTCCTCTGGAGGACATATGTAAATGGAGAGGGTGGGGGTTCGGGGTGGGGGAATCTTGAAACGTTTTCTATATGCCCCACATGGGATTTGGAAACATTTTTATGTTCCTGGGTGGTGGGTCGGGATCTTGAATCGGGGACCACTTAAATCGCTAGTTGTGTTTTCAAGGTATCCCCACTTTTTTAAAAAAAAAGGGTTTTTCATGGGGTGGAATTTGTCTTGAATACCCACACGAAACCTAGAGTCTTGAATAGACCTGCTATCAGCATTAGTCACAAGTAAAAGTTATTATAACTTATTTCCCAGTCAGCGATGTAAAAATAAAGTTTCAACTTAACCTATATGTACTGCCGTTATAGTGTTCATTCATGAATATGGTATTTGATACGCTAAAATGCAATGCCTTTTATCATGGAGAATGATTAAAAGTCTCCAATAACACAATCTGCTGACAAAGCAATATCCACCATAGCGGAGTGAATTACACGGCTGGGTTAATCATTAAGCATTATTGAGCATCATTCAATGCTCAAGCTATTGGTGCAGCTTTAAAGCCGCTTATTACATGATACAGGATCATAACCAGTGAATGTGAAATTTTGCACTGAGTATGAATGAGTAACTTTATTAAAGTGTTTTAACATGCTTACTAGTTGTTGTCAATTCATTATGCCAATAAAATGTTTTTTTCCCTTTTTGTTTTGTGTTTGCATTGTATATGACATTTTCGAATAATTTATGTGAAATTTGTAAGTAGGGTAATTATTCTTATTTACATGGATTGCTCAATCTGCATTTAAGGTATTGGAATTATAATTTAATGTGTTGACAATGATAAAACACATTTAGTAGTAACTAGGCATGCTCATGTTGCTAACTTTTTTCATTTATTAATTTCTTTTACTACATGGGTCAATTTGCGCAAAAGCAAAATTCGCAGTTTTTGGATGAGTATAGAGACTAGGCAAGCTAGTGACGTCACAGTCTCTATTTAAAGACTTATTGCAGGAACCATCTTTTGCCACTAAACTCATGTATTTCATATGTTCATCAATTCAAATGGGATATAGAAAATGCGAAGGAAAAAGATATGCTCTACATATTGATCCTAGTGATTACATATTTCCTCACGTTCGGGAAAACAAACAGAATTTCCTGGACTGAAGGTTTTCCCGAATTTCGAATATTCTGTACATCTGACAAAAGAATCATCAGGGCCAATGTGTTGGATATATTTTTCCGTTTCGCATGTGCTATATCAAACCAAGATTAACGAAGACGTCAATTTTCTCTTCCGAACTGAAGGAAATCAAAGCGCCCAACGCGCTGAGAGATAGCGGCGGGATTAACATGAAAAATTTAATTCAAAGCCCAGCGTTACAGTACTTCTAAGTGATTGAAACAATAGGGGCAAATGTCATAAAACGCCGAAACTCCACACACTTTCCTACAACTATAGTGCTACAGAGCCAGTTGAAATCGCTCTCTGTTTGTTACATAAGAATCCGGAGTAAGGGTCATGAACCTGATTTTATTCATAAGTTGCATACCTAAGTAGGTCGTTCCCTTTCTTCAGTACTAGTGAACCTGATGTATTGATTCTATCTGTTGTCGAGTACGTGTGAACTACTTAAGATTAAGTACATACATGCGGTGCGCTACCTTTATCTTTTTTTCAGGAGCAGATCTTCATGTTTGTAAAATGGGTTGCTTATCTGATTAATAAATGTCACGGATATTTTGTTCACCCTTAAAATGGATGTTTCCAATGCAAAATAATTGTAAAATAAAAAATGTGAACAAATAATAACACTTAAAAAGCGGTTACGGTTATATTTAAAACGTCTGTGTAACATTTTCCACTCGTGTTCGGAATCGCAATACATGGATACACACTAATCGCGGAGAGGTACAGTTAATTTTAAAACATGTAAATCAACAAGGCTTATATTCAGTTTCCATCTACTCCGTAAGCCATTGACCTTAAAATAATTAATGTAACATAACAAAACGAATATACCACAAAGGTCAAGGTCACATATGATGTAACTACTAAAGTCGTGTTCAGAAGTTTTATTTCGCTCGCAAGTAAAATGATAAAGTACATAAAAGAATCAAAGCGCTCAATGCGCTGAGAGACGGCAGCCGGATTAACAGGAAAAAGGCTGCGATTCTTAATTATTGATACAATAGAGTCAAAAGCCACATGACGCAAAAACTCCACACACTCTCCTGCAACTATAGTCGGTATTGAGACAATCGAATTCGCAATCTGTTTGTATCAAATCAATCCGGAATTAGGGTCATGAACCTGACAGTATGAACTTCAGAAGTAGGTCATTCCCTAGGATCCGCTTTTTATACTGTTATTTAAGTGTTAAGTGTAGAGCTGATGTTTTAGATACTTGAATGTTTTTTTTTTCTATTTCAAAGTTAAGAAATGCTCTGGGAGAAACCTAATTCGCTTTCATGCAAAATTACGTGTGAACTACTTTAGGTTAGTTACAGACATTTGAAACGCTACTTTCTTTTCTTTTTACAGGAGTAGATCTTCAAGTATGTAAAATGGGTTGCTGTTCAGATTTATAAGTGTCAATGGGTGTTTACAGAGCAAAATAATACGTTTACAAACAACAACACATGAATAGCTTTTACGGTTATGAATAAAAGGCCTGCGTAACATATTCCATTCGTTTCGTAAGTGCAGATTCACATTGCGTTGTTGTTGTTGTTGTATTGGGGTTTACCGTCGCTGCCATGGTATTTCAATCATATAGCGACGTCCAGCTAATTACAGGTGGAGGAAGACCCCGAATACACAGAGGTACCCGGGTAGAACCACCGACCTACCGCAAGCCAGCTGGAAGGCTTCCTCACATGAAAAATCTGAAGTCCCTACCGGGATTCGAACCCACAGAGGTGAGGGTCTGAGAGATTTGTAGTCCACGACTGTAACCGCTCGGCCATGGCGGCCCCATTCACATTGCGAGGATCCGCCCTAAACTCGGAGAGGTACAGTTCAACCTGTCATGGAAAATATGCAAACTAGCTAGGTCAGCGATGCCTGGTAAACGTTCCTAGCTACGAAAGACGACAGCAAGCTGCCGTCTGAAAACAATGAAAATCAGTTATTTCTATTTGGTACAATTTCGATAGCTTAACAACCTAACAATCTTGTGTGACTTTATTGGTTTTGAAAAACAATGGGAGTAAAATAAAGCCGTTTGTTATTTTACTTAATCTTTTTTAACGGTGGCATAATTTTTGCAATGCGTGTTGCAGAATTATAAATAATATAATGGGATATTATGATCTGCATGATCATTTACTTTTGTATTTCTGGTATATAAGTAAAAAATATAATATAGTTTACCAGTAGCATTTTTGAATTATGTATGTCAAAACGGTTATTTCTTCATCATTAGTAATGGTGACTGTAGATAAATTATTTTATCAATGTCAGTGAAGTGTTTCATCCAGGGATGTCAAAATAAGCATAGACGAAATGGCTCATCCACTGCAATCGGGGGAGTAAACATTATTGTTTTGAAGGTACTACGGCCAACTTTCAGTCAAACAGATTTTAATATGCTACAGATATTTATAACGTTCGGCCTGAAACAGTAATGGTGTTTTGGTAAAACAGCTATATATTTACCAAAGAAACTGTAATTCAGTCTGGATATTTTTTCAAAACTTCATGAATATGCAGCATATAATTCAGCTAGTTTTCATCTCAACAAACAATTGTAAATATTTCCCCCTACGTTTAAGCATTCACATATTACATGTACCACTGAAAATCGTTCAAATATTCATTTATACTGCATCATCATTCGCAAATAGGTCAAACGTGACGCGAGACAGCTACTTGACGAAAGATATCCAATTGATTGACCTGCAGTATTATATATATATATATATATTTCTACACTCTAGTTAATATTTTGATATGAAAGTTACCTAGGTGATTTGACAAGTCAGACAGACAGCGTCTGCTTATAAGAGTGCTTGGAACCCCTCGTGTTATATGGCATGTTTAGTGTGTCTGGAGTCAAAAACAGTGCGCATCACATTAATTGGCCACGTGGTATTTTTGACCCTTCCCGGCCTCGTGAGAATGAAATATTTCATGTTAGTTTAGACAGAAGGATTCAAATTTAGGCCATACTTAAGGTTAGATCTTGCGTAGAAATTCCTGATGAAATTAATCGCATCGAAATTTTATGATGCATTCATTATTTCTGTGATATCACGAACATTTAAGTGGATAGCCACCATCAACGTTATTGTATTTATTGTATTTATTGTATCTGTTGTTACTTTTTGGAACTGTGTTTTATGAAAGAGAACAAATGCATGTACATGTACCAATATTTCAGCTGGAATTTGATGTTATTGTGTGCAACGTCTCGCCAGCTATTACCGTTTTTGTGTCACATGAAACTGAAGAACAAAAAAAAAAAAAAAATAATAATAATAAAAAAAACATATCACGCATTTGCATCTATAATATGAATTATACAACCTATATTTAGACTTTCTATTTTATTTTGTCGTGTTACTTGATTGATCACATTAAATCTTTGTGCATGCGCTCGCTTCTCAGGATGAACTTACGCTACCCGAACCTGATGAAGACGCCATGCTGCGGAAAGTGTCTTGTGATAACGCACGCAGATGCTTCTCGTTTTAACCTATTTCCCCGAAGTTGCGTTTACGTAAATAGCGTTTTCCCGTCCAGTGTGATCTGAACTTGCCGATTTTATTTGTCAAGAAACAAAAACTTCACTAACATTATCGAGGGAAAGAAAAAAAAAACACGTTTTTTTCGGCGTAGCTGTACAAAATTGATTTTGACCTACTTCTTAAACCAATCAAATGTTGGTATGCAAATGAAACCAGTGTAATTACAATGCGATCATTGGCTTGTATACTCTATTTTAGGATATTCCAACTTAAAATGGGAGTTTCATGTTGTATATATCTTTTTAATTGATATAACAGGTTTCTGTTTCAGTTTAAACATGAAAGGTAACACAGTAATGAAAATTTAACTCGTCCTTATCAATTTAAGAGTGCTTCTTTGACAATATGATTTAAAACAACTAAAAATGTAAATATGAAGCAGGCGTATGTTTTTAGACCACAATTTCTCCTAATTTCTAAAAATGGACTCAGCCTTCATGGGAGGTAACTACTGCGGAGGATTGTGCAGTTTATTGTGCGAATCTAGAAACAATAATCGGATAAACGCGATTCTCTTTCGGTTTCGCTTGGTTACATATGAATTGTCTTTACTTTAAAAAAAATCAGCAAGTGCATGATGTTTAATGTAAGTTTTACGTTTGTAAATTAAATCTGTTTTGTTAAATAGTCTTCACAATACCTCCCATTAACATTTTTGCCAACGTTTCCCGCCTTATAATACTTTTAATATGTTTAAAATGTTACAATCACAATTATTTAGCTACGCCGAATATCTTTATTAAAGATATTTCTTGTTTATTTTTTCTACCGATCATCTTTGAACGAACTACTTTAATCCTACGAAATCTGTTCATAGACTTCATATAGAAATGATTTATATTTACTTGAAATGTTGACGTAAACATAAAATCATTTTTTGCACACTTGGATATAGCAGTTGCATGATTTTTTACAGTCTAAACACGCAAATTACGACTTTAATTTGAATATTTCAAAACTATTTTACAGTCTAAGAACGCAAACAATGGTTTGAATTTAAATATTTCAATTACATTTCATCATTTCGATGGTACGTTAAGCAAACGGCAAGGAAAAAACAAATCTAGAAAATAAAAACGCGATTAAAGGATGTAAAATACCGATAATAGTATAAAAAAAACTAGCATCTAATTGGCATAAAATGGCAGTTACAAATGCACCATCCGTAGTTTTGAACATTATTTAACATTATTAGAAAACAATGAAAGGTTGGTTTAATGAAAATATAAACGAACGCAGAGATATCTTATCAGTTAATAAAATAGCATGTTTTCCTGTGTTCAACAGAATACACTGTAATGATAAAAATTGTGAAAAGCGTAGCAGTCTGAAAGAAATATACTCAATTTTAAATGATTTTCGAATGTAAACCGTGCTGTCAATTTCAGAGAGAGGCAGATATACCCAGGCTGTGAATGACATGTCTGTTTCTTAACACTTGACGTATGCGTCATTTTAATAAAATCGACTAACACAAAACTAACACAATTAAGTCAAGGTGAAAACACGGTATTGATATTATAAACGCAAAGTCGCGTTGGCGCCCTGTTTTTGGCAGGTCGTATACTTATTCATGCTATAACAATGTCCCTTAGCCATCACATGTATTACAGTAGATAAATCCGGCCTCGACAGGCGAGTGGTTTCCGCCTGCATTATTACTGGGAGATAGTGTGTTCGAACCCCGGTCCCCGAGAATTAAATGTCTTAAAAATGGTACTGATATATCCCCCTTATAAAGCACTCAGTTTAAGAAAGGTTCAGGAGACTAAATTTAGAATGTGTCAATATCGTGGCAACACCATACATGCATCTTTTTATGACTAAATATTGTCGATGGTGCGTTAAACTCCAGCAACTCGTACATTTTATATATACAATACATAACTGAATCATAATTGCATTTAAAAGAGCTAATCTGAACATAAATAGTGAAGTACTAGAAAGTTAAGTTAGTATCTAAATTTTACTTTGGCATGGTCGTAGAACTGCTGCAGCAAATAAATATTTTGGTCTAAAAAGGTGTGAAATTTCTTATAATTTACTACATGGTTTATCACTTCGTCGAAATTATACAGATGGGGCTTATGTTAATTAAGATATGTGTACCAATTAGAATACAGCACACTTTCTATCTAATAATCCCTGTGTGAACTTGTCAGTCATTTGTGCCATCCCGGAATTATTTGTTTGTTTGTTGGGTTTAACGTCTCACCGACAGTATTTCAGTCATTTGGAGACGATGTCTACTTGAGACATATATCGTTCTGCCACACTGCAGTATCACACTGTAGACATGTGGCATGATACCACACCCAGTCACATTATCCTGACACCGGGCCAACCAGTAATGCAACTACCATAATGTGCTGAGCGCCAACCAGTACCATTTTTTACGACTTTGGCATGCCGCGCTCTAACCACTCGGCCACAGGGGACGGTCTCTGAATTTTTCGCTGCAGTTTTCTCACAATATTTAGAATAAGAAATGAACACGTGTATTTTTCAGTTTTTTTTTGTCGCCGCTTTGTCATTTTATTATAATTCCAAACTGCTATTTCATATACGGATTGATCTTATGACGGAGAGATACACTTCACAAAAATCAAAACTCTACTTGTTCATCGAGTTATTGCCCTTTAATGATGTTTACATAGCTTAATTTACTCAACGGTCATTTGAAATATCACCGCCAGACTCTGTTTATGGACAGGACCTGTATTCTCGAAAATACTTTTGTACGAATGAGCATCATATTCAAATCCCTATTGAAACTAACAGGCATAGTTTGAGTTTAAGTATGAAAATCATACTTCTCTTATATACAATTTTGTCCAAACTGCTTCATCCCATTATCTGGTTATTTTCCTCAATGCACCATAAGCTTCTATGCAATACCTAATCTGTGTGACCTGTGTACACGAATATGTGCTCTCTGGTAGGTAATATTCGTTTAGAGCTACCGATTCTCTTCTCTTATTCAGATTGGGTTAATACAAAAAGGCCAGTTAAAGATTTTACATTGTCATCGCATTGATTTTATATAATCAGAGAAAGCAATACGGTTTCGAGACCAACCTGATATACGTAAAAACAGATCAAGTTAACAAATCAGGACTCGTCAATCGTATTTATCTCAGTCACCCAGACGACTGTGTCCCACCCTGTCCTCAATCTCAGTCACCCAGACGACTGTGTCGCACCCTGTCCTCAATCTCAGTCACCCAGACGACTGTGTCGCACCCTGTCCTCCATCTCAGTCACCCAGACGACTGTGTCGCACCCTGTCCTTACATATAATATGAGACAGGACTTCACATTAACAATCTGTGCTGAATACTAGCACAACACATATCGATGAAACAACGATTCTGAAGACGTATAACAGCTAATGTCTCTCGTATTATATCGAATCTTGACAATATTCATGCACCTGTATGTCTACCTTTCTTGACATTTATTTTAAAATGTTGGAATTATAGACCCTATCTATTTTTCAAAGTCACCTGTATGCCATAGTGTTTGGTTACGACTCTTATTTCAAAAAGTACTGGTGTAACAGTATATCATCTAGAACAGAAAAAAAAGCTTATTGAAAAAGATTTTATAACTAGTATTTAGATTATGCATACAAAGTATTTTTCTTAATATGTGAAAATGTTTCGGAAACTAAGAAAGTGTCTGATAACTTAAAGTATGAAACTGACAGAAAGTCGACCCTAAGTTCGACGTAAAGTCTTAGTCAAAATGGTGTCATAGCGGTGATAAAGTCATTCTTGAATGTCACTGATGTACAAACAACATCAACATATCTGTAGTGGTAGCTGAGAAATGAAAAAAAAGTCAACCTAGGGTCGTCGCGAAAAGACGGACGGACGAAAACCAGTGGTGTACATGCTTGGTATTGCTGTACAAACTACACAGAAAATGAGTATTAACATAACTACAATCACTTCTAACACTGTATGTATAACAGTGTATGCACTATTTCTCATTGTTAATGATACAATGATCTAACGAATCTGATCGTCATTATTTTAGCAGAACTTATTGCATGCTTGTTTATATCAATCCAAACGGGGAAAGCAAATGGAATACATATGTTTTGCCTTAAGTGTTGTTTACAAAATCAATATGATTTTTATTCCGAACAGGAAATATAAATATGTTACCATTAACCTCTGATACAGAAATTACTTAGTACATAAAACACTTTGGACCCTTGTATGGCAAATATATGAAGTGACTCTATGCGTCAAAGCTGAAGTCTGTTCAATACACTAAGTCTTATGATTTCTAAACGTACATTCTATAAAATCATTTTTTCAAGAAAATAGGTCAAGATTTTGTAAATTCCGGCAGAATGAGAGAATGTTTCACCTTTGGCACATAGTTATATTAAAATGTGTATTTAATAAGTTTATATGTATTTGTTTTTATACTCATATTTAAATCAAATACCAAATGGACGTTTAGAATTTTTGTTCAGTGAAGTTAAAGACATGTTTATCACCAAACACTGTATGTTGTTTGACACATCCACCACTGTCCAAGGAAGTTTCTATTTTTTCTGGAGTAGACATGGCGTATACATATTCTAACAGTTAAACAAATATTAACAGCGTGGCCAAAGCAAATGGTTTATGACGTCATTTTAAATTATCGCGAAAAGCATTTTTTGCATCGATTCGAAAAAGGAAAATTGTTGTGATCATTTTATTTCTTCACCAATTGTAATATAATGTGCAACACGCAAAAGCCCTACTTATTCTTTTGTCAAATGTACAGTACTTCCTAACATTCGGGAAAACATTATTAACGATGTGCTTTATGTGTCAGCAAACACAATTTCACGAACTCAGACGGTTTTCCCGAAAGATAGGATATAGTGTACATCTGATAAAAGGATCATTTAGACCTATGTGTAGAACACAATGTCCCGCCTCGAATGCGCTATATACCATTAAAATGATAAAGAAATAAAATTCTTACAAGTTCATAAATCTCCACTGAATCGAGAGATACAAAAAATGCTTTTCGCGATAGCTTAAAATGACGTCTAATACCACGTGGTATGGCCATACTAATTAAGTCCTGTGGAAAGACACAGCTTTATTCGTCAAAAATTATCATCGAATGTTGGAACGGGGATAGGTAAACGTACTCTTGGACTCTTAGTAACATGTTTAGATAATTCATTTATGTAGATATTGATAAACCAGGTTGACAAATATATCCCCCTCGCTTGACGCAAATCATGTGAGGACAATCCAAGACTTACTGGCCCACTGTTTATGTCGTGTTATCACATTAAGGTAGGACTTTACCTATCTGATGTAGACAATGTCCCAAAATGGCTGAACTACTACCGTTGATATGTTAAGTCAAAGGGAACTAACAAATAATCATAAAAATGGTTTCCATGACAATTTGTGAGCTTTTTGGATACTATTTTAACCTAAAATTGTCTCCATGACAACTCTATGTTATCAAACCTATGATCACATGTCCCATTCGAACTTGAGACGTTAAACATATCAATCATATCAGTGGAAAAGGAAGCAGGAAATGATACAGCCTTTAACGATTAGGTAGTGACAACTGTTGTTTATTTCATTTACTTTTCTTACAAACGAGCATTACTTTAAAGGAAAACATGTGACAAATGTTTGATACTTTTCTGTCTTGTTAATCTTGTGTGACTTATAGTGTGTCCTGACCAAGGTCTGCGACAATCGTCCCAGTCGTTTGGTTTAACGTCATCGATGAGAGTTGTTTTTAAATTTAGAGATATTCGCCAGAAATTACAGACGCAAGTTTATTGTGGACTAATATTAAAGACATTTACCTTTTATAAATTATTAGTCTCTATAGTACCGAGTCGTATAGATAGCTTATAAATATTAAACTGCGTACGAGAATTTATAAGAACAGTTTAAAAAGTTAACCAAATCGTTTGAAATGAGATTCCCAAGCTAGCATCAAACTGATAATAAAACTCTCTCTCTATCTCTATCGCTCTCATATTCTTATATCACTTTTTTGTGATTCTTACTTTTCTTTCCATTTTTTCCCCAGTCATCTTTGAATTCCCCAATATATTTCCTTAATGCAAAACATATGCTTCTTAATACTCGTACGTTTTTCTTTTGTATGCACTCAATTGTATGCCAAATTCTTTCTTGGGTAAGACTTTAATACTGTGATATGAACTGTGTCAGATGAACAAACTTAGAATATCTCTGCGTAAGAGATTTAAAAAAAAAAAACTCTTTCAGATGAGACATTGTATCAAGGGACACGAGCAAAGCAAGCATGTTCATTAGATATTAAAAATAAATATTTAATAAAATTTTCTCTCACATTCCACATACCTCGCCTTGTGATCGCAAATTTAATACCATACACGCCATTCTGCTATCATGTCATCATTCATGTGTCGAAGAAATCATCAGTTTTGGGTTCAGTCCTTCACTTTTCACAATTAACAATATGTTCTACTTCTCACGCATGAGCCAAATATCACAACTGTTAAATTTCCTTATCCCATAAATCCCCACACAACTTATCGAACTGACTTCCAATTATATATAAAATAAAAAAAAGCATTTCGGTGAAAAAGTGCTTTAAAACTAATATGCTTTGGATTGTTCTAAAAAAACAAACAAAAAAAAAACAAAAAAAAAACACACACAAAACACACACACACACACACACTTTTCAGACAACATTGACATAACACGAAAGAAGTTCTGTATTGTTTGAAGTATTGTATATAAAGAAGATATGTAGAAAAATTATATTAGAACGACTGATTAGGTAACTGGAACACATAATTAATTTTGACATTTCCATCGACAAGACCGCACGACTTACAGCCAGGCAGTATACCGCATACGTATAGTTACCCCAAAATAGACCATTTCCATATTTCGGACTACATGTAACCATTGATTTAACTTTTTTTCTATATTTCCATCTTGATTTATCAACATAGGTTTTTACTTATTAATCATTTGAACACACGGCAGCTTTTCCAACTGCTTCGAAACTCTCTCGTAACCTTTTTCGCGCAGTTTCACCATACGATAGAATGATAAATAATGTATTCATTTGAGACTGTTTACCTTTCCTGTTCAATAACAGAAACAAGATACTAAATATGGCGCTATAAACAAAACGGACCACGACTTCATCAGTTATAGGTGAAGGACATCCAAACGACGGTTATTATTCCGGCTCTTATATTTATATTTTAGACTTTGACTCAGGAATGACTATTGACTTGACTATTTGAGTTTACCGTCGCTTCGACAGTATTGCAGTCATATTGCGACGTCCAGCTAATAACAGGTGGAGGAAGACCCCGAATGCACGGAGGCATCCGGGTAGAACCACCGACCAACCGCAAGCCAAATGGAAGGCTTCCTCATATGAAAATCCGGATGACCCTGCCGGGATTCGAACCCACGAAGTGAGGGGCTGAGTGAGTGTTAAAGTCAGCGACTTTACCAAGTCCCTGACTCAGGAATCTTAATTTCATAGTCGTCAATATTATTTGACGATTAATGAGTATACAATGTCACTTTAAAACGTGTTAACTATTGTCATATTTTTCTAAAAAAAAAAACATTCGAAAAACTAACACGTTTTATAGCGCAAGTAAAAGTAATCAGGAGATGAAGGAGGATACATTGCCACATGTATAGCAGCCTACAGCAAACTCAAACCATATATCTAAACCGGCTTAACATCTCGAGGGTTGAGGGCGAAACTAGGCTAAGTGCATATACATATATAAGCCGTTAGCCCAGTTTCGCTGTCACTTCTTGATCTATAATATAGCTCCTCTTACCATGATCATTAAGTATTTAAAACACGTAAAGAAAATTAATCCAGTACTGATAAAAGTAAAAATCATAATTGTTCAGGGGAAAGTTATTAGATTATTCACGTGGGGACAGTCTTTTTCATCACGCTCTGTCCTGTTTCATTCTGTTTTGCTGGTGTTAGGAAACTCATTATCTCAACGAATGAAAGTCATTTTGGGACATGAAGACTATATAATTCTACATCACTGCGATATCGGGTCATAGAGAAATGGATTGAGACCATTTACAGTTACATTATCTTGAGACTGTGTCAGTAAGTTCTAGTCTACAGTGAACGTCAAGCTAAAGGAATATATACCAATATCATATGTAGCTCAACTTATCTCCAGTATTTCTCAATTGACGTCCCTTAAAACTTCACACATATGTTTATCATTATCAGACCTAGTAGGAACAGGGACAACTCTTCTAAATATTTTTGCATATTTATGATTTATGGTCCTTTTTTTGGATTCAGAAATTTTTTGTTAAACTATTGTTTAGCATTGCTAATATCTCCACGTTTACTCGATGGATGTATCTCAAACTTCACACATGACTTGATCATCATCAGACCAATCAGTTTTAACAGGGACGGTAACTCTTCCAAATATTTTTTCATTTTTTCATTATTTTACCCTTTTTAGACTTAAGAATGTTAAAATTTTGTTTAACATTGCTATTATCTCCAATTTCTTTCCACGGATATCCATCATAATTCACACATGAAATTGCATACCTGTATTAGGGGTCATGCAAGATTACACAACTCTAAAATGAATTTTAACATAGTGCCCCCACTTTTTTTATTTAGAATATCGGTTAAGGAGTTCACATCACCTCTTTTTATTCACTTAACCCTTTGAGGTATTGCTTTTAAACTTTAATTACCTGTTTATGACCATCACCTCTACTTAGCAAGTGAAAATAACGCTGTCTTGGAATTTTGACATAATTATGCCCCTTTACTGATTTGAATACTTTTTCACAGAACTCTTTGAGATATTGCTTTCAAACTTGGAGCAAATTTTTATTGTTCTTGTACATATTTTTATAATACAGAAAGTTTAATTTTCCCCCTAAAATGCAATATTTTTTTATTGACAAGCATTCGAAAAGTCTAGTGTGCTGTCATACGGGCAGCTCTTGTTACAAAAGTGGCATGTGGTTCTTTGGAATCAATCTCACAACCTCCCAGTCCCGAGGTAGACACTATCACCACCCGGACATCGAAACCTATTCTATAACAGTCACGTTGCTGTTGTTGATATTAGATAGTTATATCATGCTTGTTTTTTTTTGTTTGTTTTTGTTTGTTTGTTTGTTTGTTTGTATGTGTTTTTTTTTTTCATTATCATATCGTACTTCCATTCCAATTCATTTTCTTTTATCTCAAGGGGATAATCAAATACTGAATTCAACATTTTATGTATTTAATGGTTTTCATTCTGTCTCCTTTTTCTATTCGAAATTCACATCTAGGGGATATATCCTTCATGAAAATATTGCATAATTATATGTTTTGCTACTTCGTCAGATGCCAGTTCTAAATGATTCTAAAAAAAACATTCCCTTCTATTCATGTTTTAATAATTGCAAAAGCTTTATTCAACAAACGCCGGTATACTAAATGCGACAAAAAATAAGAAATAATTATGATTGAAAATAAGGATAATGAGATATCTAGAACCATAGTGAAGTGAGTGATCATTTTTTCTCCGGCTCACAGAGAACGGACTAAAGTACGAATATAAGGCAGTTAATGTTCGGGAGGACGTGAAGCCAAACAGTGTCATTAATCATGCAAGACATGTCATATGTGGTATTGGCATTTATTTATATTCATATACTGGGCTAATTGTAAGTTTTGTGGGCTAAACAATATACAGTAATCAATAGTATTCATCAATAATTGATGATATTTGCATTTGTATTGACACACAGTGATGGTGATTATTGCTTTTCCTTCCTTCATTTTTCTTTCAGATCTTACATTGTAAAACTGAATCGTTTTCAAAACATGCATGCCAATGACTTTATCACTTTACCATGTTTTCCTTCGCCATTATTGTTCATTTTATTAATATTTGAGAATGCATTTTTATAAATTGCAAGAGGGTATCACTGTCATGTTCTCCGCTGGTAAAAAAACAACAACAAAAACACAAATCATTATTACCCAACAATACTGGTTGCTTTAAATTATAGCAACAAAGTATGTTGTTGTTTGATGATTGCTCCATATCACGGTTATTTTAAAAATGCACACGGTTTCATTTTGTTGATCCGAAGCAAGTAAGAAGCTAAGCGATAATCCATATATGACATAATAGATAAATCGCCAAAACAACATGTTTAATAACTATTTCATATGCAAGAGTTCTCTAAAATCCAAGGGTAGAGTAAAATTACAATATCCGAAGTTGAGCGGTTCCGCAATTTTATAAAGCTCCTCTCTTATTGATATTTTGACCGTTTCTGTTCTTCCCTATGTCAGGTGCTCACAATTAGTATCACAAATTAATACATGTAAGTACATGTTCTTTTAAGTAAAGTTGATCAACCGGTTAATGTAAAAATTTTAACAAGTTCATGATTAGGAAACCACCAGAGAAGGAGTGTATGGTAAAGAATTAGAGTTTATTTATGTTTGTTTGTATATTGGATTATTAACGAGACGATGTCTACTTGAGACAGATATAGTGCTGCCACATTGTAGAATCACGCCGTAGACATGTGGCATGATACCACACCCAGTCACATTATCCTGACACCGGACCAGCCAGTCCTTGAACTACCCTTACATGCTAAGCGCCATGCAAGGGAGCTATACTAGTACATTTTTTTATGACTTTGGTATGTCGCATCCGGAGATCGAACCCACGACCTCTCGATTCCGACGGACGCTAAAACCACTCGGTCACCGGGGCCGTCAATGTTATCCATATACGATATGTATGTAATCGAATAAATGTTATTGTAACAGTACAGTTACCGATAAGATTAAGGAATAAAGTAAATAGTTATGTTACTTGGAAGTAAGTAATCAAGTATCAGAAAATATTTAAAAAAAAAACATCGAGCAAAGTATAATCATAAGAATTAATAAATAAATAAATAAATAAATAAATAAAAAATTTTATGAATTATTAAATTTATGAAACATTAGTTAAAAAGTCGCATTTATAAAAAATGATATAGGGACCTATTGCTTTTTTCTGCATTATGTAGATTAAGTCTGTGTTTGAGTATACAAAAATGAAATAAAGTAATGGTAGGTTTTTGATAAAAAATGGAAAATATGTATATATTATCATTAAAAAAATTATTATACATAAAATCATTAATTTTCGTGGGATACTAATTTTTGTCGATTTCGTTGAGGGTTTTATCCACGAATATTAATCCCCATTAAAAATGTCTTTTATAATATAGACCTCACGCTTTCTAGAACATAGATCCACGAATAAATGTACCCATGGAATTCCCTTAGATACATTATCAACGAAATTTAAATGTCAACGAAAATTAACGATTCAACAATACATGAACTCATTAGATAACTGACGTACTTTTATGTGTTTATTCACCTGTTGTTCAATTTTCACATTCCTGATACGGTTACCGTGGCAACAAAAAACTGCAATATGGTGACACCTATCTTTTCCTTGTCTAGTGTCTAGATTTTCTAGAATAACAATTTTACGAAGTTTTATCAAATTCTTATGGAAATTTCATTTGAGCACGTATTTCTTTGATTTGGGTTTAATTTATAGTCTACGAGAAGTGTTAAACCTTTATTACTGTTCATCTTATTAAGCAGCCAACATGTGATAGCGACCATTTAAAAAAAAAAAAAACTTCAACATACAATTAGCGGCCCCTGGGATAAGAGATGACCTTCCCCCATGCCCTTAGACGGATGCATATTTTAATGCACATTAATATTCCCCTACACATTGCAAGACTCACTAATTTCAAACTGACACGAATTGTTTCACCATATCCTCGGTTAATAACCTCCATTACGTGTTTTTCTTTAATTATTAGGTAAATTATGGGACAAGCAATTTGTTCCTCGTATACTGACTTAAGTGTTGTAAGAAGAACAATTTCCTGGTATTCATATACATGTTATATTCCTATTAGTCAAATCAAAATTGATCCCTATTTACATTGTCGTAGATTAGACGTCATTCATTAGACGTCACTTGACCTTATCGCTGTATTTGTTAAGACGGGAGTTAATTTTGGAAAAGTTTTTGAAAAGTAGTTGTTTTTTCGTCAGAATTTATAAAAAGATTGAAGAAGCTACGATTCAAAGTTTTTGCGATATCCACAATTTTCTGTCAGCAGACGTATCCTTATGTGTATCACGTAACAAGATGATACTGGTGTACATCCGAGGCCTACTTCTCGTCTAATAGTAAAGTGTCAGCATCCGGTGTTTGATGTTTTTCTCACGTGCTACCTGAAGTGCTGGCTACCTGAAAAAATCGCTGATAATATCAGGTATAATTTCAGCTGTATCTGTTATAAAATCTAGGACAATGACCGATCTGCTGATTTGATATTAATGCTCTGTTTACTGGATTTTTTTTTTCTGAACAACCCGAGAGAATTGTCGGAGGAAGGGAGTTTTATTCCTTTTTATAAAAAAATACGAAATAATAAATAACCCTGCAGGACTTTTATCGCTGATTTATAGGTATTGATTCTTGACATGAAAATAAAACATGCAACGAAGATCAACATCCTATCGTATGTTTGTCTAATTTCATTTTATTTCCCTTTTCGAAATTGCTAATAACTCGAAGACGACAGAAATCGACTGCAACGCCTTCCTCAGAAAAGAATTTCAGTACGATTACCCCAGGCATGTTGGCAAGATTTATAACTTGCAATAAAAACATCGATCATCTAGAAATTGTTCCAGGAAAATATTTTCCGTCAGGTCAGTGATCAGTTCCTGTATCGCATGCCATTATGTCATGTCATCTGCATAAGTCCCCGCACAATATTCATGTGTTTACGCGAATGACTGTCACCAAGGTGACGGACGTTCTGCAACGCATATTCAGAAATCTAATTTGTTTACGTGTTTATCACTGGTCATATCAAATGACATGTCTGTTTGGAGAACAAATATGATTTTTTTTTACGAAATTTGTTTTGTTATTTGATTGTTGTTAATCAAATTATTACTAATTTATTTGAGAAATCTTCTTAACAGCACGTATATATTTATTACGCGTACAGTTTGTTATTCATTTGTTCGCCAAAGTATAATATACTGAAGAAGAGATAACATTAAGAGAAGACCAGTAAGTGATGAATACCAATAGACAAGAGATATTTTTAATGGGGACAATTCAAGTGACTGTTTGTACTTTTTCACACATTACCCATTCGTAAAGATGTTTTCTGTAACCACAAGAGAAAAATGCGATTGTAACAAATAAGGAACTGATAGATGAATACCAATCAAAATTGTTACATTTGATTCAAGATACCATGACAATTCATGATTTTACAATTTTACATATGTTTTCATTGTTTAATAACTTAAAAGCTATCCTTTTAGCGGGACACAAACATTCAATATGCGTGCTGATAAGTATTTACAGGAAATGTTCATATCTAAAACAGGCATACTGATTTCCCATGTGACTATTTATGCCAGACATTGATGCGATTAGATGTTAAATGCATGCAGGCACTTTTTCCCAAGTGGACTGAAAGTTGGCAAAGAAACATGCCTTCTAACGGAAGCTCCTTTTGTGTTAATGGCCAGTTCAAGTAGATAATGTTCAAAGCGTGCCATCCAGCATGATTTCAAATGTTTTTGTTTTTTTTTTTGTTTTTTTTTTTTTGTTCAAGATGATTATGGACTACACTTATTTGCAAAGAAAGTGTGCACTCGGGCTGTCATTAATTTATGTACCATTTCTTTCTGGTATAAACTGTGGTGAATTTAAGGTAATCCATCCATCATTAAATTACAATCATGGTCCTCCTTTAAATGCATAGAAAGACTTTAGTGCAGAAGCAAACATTCGTAAATCTTACTTGACGTTATTGGCTCTTTAGATCTAAATATATAAAGGCTTACATCTATAACAAAATTACCACTGTCACTTGATGGATCATGATCATGATCACAATTTAAATGATGCACGGAGTACCTTAAATGATTGCATGACCAAGATCATGTACATGTATTTCATTTTTATTTTGTAAGAGAATTGTTTACAGCCCAATGGAATCCCCAGTGTTTAGTATAAACATATTTTATTGTCAAAATATTTACAAAATAAACAAAACGATATCAATATACTGCAAATATACAAGGGGACTGACTTTAGAACCCACTCAGCCCCTCACCGCGTGGGTTCGAAACCCGGCAGGGTCATTCGAATTTTCATATGAGGAAGCCTTTCAGCTGGCTTGCGGTAGATCGGAGGTTCTACCCGGATGCCTCCGTGCATTCGGGGTCTTCCTCAACCTGTAATTAGCTGAATGTCGAAATACTGTCGAAGCGAAGGTAAACTCAAATAGTCAAGTCAAGTCAAATATATAAATGACAAAAGGGTCTGACTATAAGTTCTCACAACTTAAGTGAAGGTCATTCCCAAACACTGCAAAAATGTTTGCTGGTCTGTGATATTGAATATAATAACAATTTGATATGTTTCACATGTGCAAGTGCAGTTTCTTTGATATATGATAAAAAAAATGAACAGCATAAATTGTGTTAAAAATATAATTAAGTTTTAATTTCAACGAATTCCGGATTTTTCTCTCTTTTTTGATAAAACAATAACAAGTTATTCTATGGACAAATGAACAGACTAAAATAGATGTTTTAGAAAGCCGTGATTTGAAAGTAGATGTGCAGAAAATAGTAAAGAACATAATTAATCTTTCTTTTTTTTTTCAATGTGTACAGTGTACATAGTTGCATACTATGATACAAAATACAATAACCTGTCACTGATCGGTCGACACTCTCATCAACACAAAATAAACTTACTATGCACATAACATGACCCTCTTATTAAAAGGAAAATGCCATTATACACTATGAAAATGTTGATGTATTTGAAGGTAAAGTCCCTGTAACGGTTCCGCTACTTTTCGGACCTCATGGCATTCACGGAGATAACCAAGGTTTTTCTAATGTTTCATTAGGGTACCTTGGTTATCTTGGTAGAGGTTAGGCATCCCAAAACATAGCGAAACCAATACAGGGACTTTACCTTAGAAAACAATGCTGACCTTCAGATATTGCTGCTTTTTGATACAATATATACTCGTATAAGATATCAGTTATATCTTTTTTTAATTTGTCGAAAGCGACACGAAGCGGATCTCTGCGATAAATCCATAAAATTTAGAAAATAAACGATAGCATATTAAGAGTTTGCCATGTACGCCATACAGCTTTGCCTTTGACGCTGTGTTATGGACATTCTCATTTGATTGATACATGATGGTTCAGAGTCAGTATCACTGGGTAGTTTTTATAAGGCCACAATATAAGGCTACCCTTTATATCCAAAGATCACGTAGGATGAATACACACATTTTCTCAATATCTAGACCTAACGGATCATTTTTGCAAATGGATATAGTTTTCAAATTTGGAACGAAATGCAGGTTTTACATTGGACGATTAGGGTGGACGAACTGTAAGTCGGGAATGGCTATTGATATCAAGAATTACGAATAAATAAGGTCTCGAAAGATTCACTGCTGTATGCTTTATACTCGAGTGCCTGCATACTGCATAAAAGTTCGTGTTATGTCGAGTATCGCCGAAAGCCTGGTTAAAATGCCTGTTGGAATCAGGGCAAGGATAAATGGTTTATGTCATGTTTAGCCCTTTCCCTCACATAGACTCATTTTGACGCACTTAATAGGTACCACATAAAGCCTGATCTGCAGAAAACCACAGTTACACCTTACCAAATTTAATTATAAAGTCCTCATTTCCAGACCACTGAGGAGCAGCGAACAGCATAAAACCTGATCAGCATGCGAATTACTCGCAGGCTGATCTGGTTTTATGTTGTTCGCATAGTTCTTTTCATGGTAACCTCTATGAGGGAAGGGTTAATGCATTTGTTGCATGTACATATGTATTAACCATTCATTGAAATCCTAACCAGAATAACCACGTTTTCGCGCGAGACCAAGTGACCTTCAGGTCCGGTTGAGATTATGTGGGGATTGAAAGAGCCGTTATACTTCGCTCTCTGAAAACAATCATCGTACACCGGATATAGCTAGCCAAATGAGCAGAAAACTAAGATTGAGCTTGTAGTCCCGTGTTATTAATATCTACAAGATGTTCGAGATTAAGAGGAGTACCAGCTCGTCATCTATTGACATGTCTAGATGTGCTGACATCTTCATTACAAATGCTGTTATTTTTAAAATAGAAATAAATGGAGGAGAAGCGAGATTGCTCACGGACGTGACCCAGTGTTTAGAAAGATAACTTAGTGATTTCTCTTGAAAATCGCCATTGAAAAAAAATCTGAATCAGTGAATATCTTTATTTCTATCTCAAGTTTCAGTGCCCTAACGATCATTATGGTATAAGATGAGATATTAGATGAACCGTGCAAGTATTTCCTATTCAAATGTCTAGAGGTAGTGTACTGGCCATAGATATGAAGTAGGAAAAGCTGAACGGGATTTAGCTTTTATATGTACCGGGGATAGATGTCTGAAGTCGAAAGGGGGTCCATTTTTGTTTAAACGTTGCATGCAAAAATAAATTTAAAGATATAAAAAATTCTAGTGGACATAATGGTACATGCTTATGTCTTAAAGATAAGATATGTGGTTTGATAAATACTAAATGGTTTATATGATTATATATGGTTAATAATGTTTATAACTTAGGAATATAACAACACTAAGCTCGAATTCTACATGCCTAATACAGTTTCCACTTACAATGTAGTTAATTTCTCATACGTGCACCAATTTTCTAGAAGCCGTTTTTTGGACTTACGAAGTTTATATTCGAATTGTCCGATTGAAATCGACCACGAATTTCACACCCATTTGTTGCACGACCTTTATGCTTGGTATTTCCTGAAAACTTTTCCTCTAAAAATCTTGTACCCAGAGTCCCAAAACAAGTTACACTTATCACTGTAACGAAAATGGTTAGTTGATTGTCCTAAAGCAAATCATCTTATGTACAATATCGAGAAATAGATATGCTATATTGCCCAGTGAAAACCTTTCATTAGAAACGAACTTTGTAAATTCAACGAAATGTTCCAATTTTCCACATTTAACCCATGCGCGGATCGAGAGGGATAGTTTAGAGATCATGAAAGATCCCCAACCCCCTCTATTATTCTCATTTATTCTATTCTATCATTTTGAACGTAAAGAAAAAAAATTAAAGGACACAAATGACTGAACACAATGTTTCTTTTTTCACTAAGATTATAAGATTAATAGTTCTAATATTTTTTCAGCATTATTTTATTCTGAAGAGACATTCTGTTTTATTATTCTTTCTTTTTCACGATTATTTCTGCACTAATATTGTAAATGAATGTTTTTTATTGCATTTTGAATTCTTAGTTTTACTTTTATTTCGTTGCTAGTGTGTTGCTCTATAATGTGCTGAATTTATATTTTGACTAGTCATCGTCTTTGGCACAGCAGTTACGTTTGTGTTTCATGTATATGAAATGTAAAAAATAAATTCTGATATTACTGGAATCGGTAATGAGATCAGAGAAAACAACCAAATCACAGACTCGGTTTGACTGAGTATTATCATGAACAGCAGTGAACATTGCAACCATGTGCTCACATCCTAGTGCCGACTTAAGATAAATTTAAATTTTCAGAACTAAATGTTATTTTTAACTCCCTGATCTCGAAGAAACAGAGAGTATACATTGAGATGAATTAACGGCGAGTTATTACATCTCGCAGCGCTCTACATTTGCTTAGTCTGAAAAAAAAACACTTGGTAAACAGTAGAAAAGATCTACGTCATGAATATAAAATGATCTTTGCTAGTTAAGTAACCATTTCATAAACAATACATCTGATGACGCCCATTTAAAACATCAACGACTACCAGGACTAAATTTTCGTACGACAATCCCCAGTACACATATTATACGCATAAAGCTATAACAATGTCAAAAAAAATTATACCCAGTAAACTATAAAAGAAATATCACGTCACGTTTAAGGACATTTCTTTCCTTCTTTCAAACATAACTGGAAGACTCTGCACATCTACAGGATAAACGAAACACTTGTCTTGTCAATATTAATCAATAAGCATTTATGTCTTTAATTACTTAAAAACAGAAATATCGTCTTAGATTCAGCCAAAGTATCGATATGTGTGTGTGTTTTTTTTGTTTTTTGTTGTTTTTTTTTGCTCATTTGGGCTGCTTTATTTCGATGTACGGTGATCCACCGTGACAATAGGTGAAAATGAAAATAATTCTGAAGAGGAAAATGGCGTCATGTCGTCTCTAGTTTATTTTATATATTTTCATCACAGGTACCAACTGCCAAGGTTACTTGTATACCCCAACACCTTGTATGGACAATGTTAAACCAGATCAGACTGGAAGAAACCCCCATTCTGTACATAACGTATGGTATTACATTCTCATTTGAAGCAGTCAATTTATACACGATATAATCAATCATGCCATGTCTTTGATATACATGGATATCCAATTCATGATAACTGTAAGTCGATGTTCCAAAATATATATTGTTATTTAAACATGAGAAAAACTCACATTGTAGATGTAACTAAATGTTCATAATAAATTAAATAATTCTGCCTGTTTTCCTGCTTGAGTTTAACGCCCAACCAATAGGTTTATTCAGTACTTCAGGGTTCTTTCACTACATGAGAAAGATATCGTACATCCTTACAGAGTTATCGCTCTGAACAGAACAGAACTTTCCTTTTTCATCCATGTTCAGCAATATACGATAAATAGAAACGTATTACACAAACACATTTACAAATATAATATGATAACACTAAGAACACTAGACCCTGATGTTTTGAGGGTCAATAAAGGGAGACAAATCAGTAACTTTATTTTGAATTTTACTATATCACTCCCGCGGATCAAACCCACAATGCGCACAATATTGAAGACTGCTTTTTACCAAATCTGTTATCCACTCTAAATAAAATTTTGACTTATTAACTTACTTGCTACATCCCGGTTCATGAGTGGACGCTCTAAAATCTTTGTCATTCACCAATATGGCGGAATAGTATCCGTTTCTAAATCGAGAGACATGCTCCGTGATTGTTTCTCGGAGGTAGTTGACATTTGTGCAATTAATCATTTCTCACGAAGTATTGCCAATATTAACATTTGATTTCTGACAAACTGCACATCAAGTTACCATAATAATTGGATCTGTGCAAAGGTGTGTCATTTAAAATGAGAGAATAAAACATTCAGAAGTTTCAGCTGAACAATACAGCAGCATTAATATTTCAATGGTGTCTGTCTGTTGTATTTTATGCATTTGTTTGACAATATTTCAATAATTTAGTATTTGTCTACATGAGCCAGATTTAGTTCTACCATACTGCAGTATCAGGTTGTTGAACCTTCCCAACTCTGAGCCAACCAGTCTTGGAACTACCCTTATATGCTGAACTAAACCAGTACCATTTTTATGATTAAGATATGTCGCGACCAGGGATAAAACACACAACTCCCCCGGGGTGGACGCCTTGACCACTCGACCACAATGCCAATAATGATACACCTGTACAATTTAAACGACTGTGTTATATAGCAGACGAGTTTCGAAACATCGGCTTCTTGGGCGGATGCTCTAACAACATAGTAACTTAGACAGATAGTTTGATGTTCTACATTAGACACAAAGTAATACCCCTGAATGGTCATAACTTCCTTATTTCTTGAAAATAAAAGTATTTTATACTCACAAGCTGTGTTACTTTATAACGAAGCATAATTGAATTCTATAATTTTCTTAATTAGTGTACCTTAACATTCATTGAAAACCATAAAACACATGTCGTTCAAGATAATTTCCATTGCTATCGAGTTATATATCCTTGAACTAATTAGATACGAAAGTGTTTTATGATCGACTTCTAGTCCCATCTAGTACAATATTTATTATTAAGGTTTAATATAAAGTTTTATCAATTTATATTGGACGGGGCAATATGTTTAGTATTTGTAACACCGAGGTCCTCTACATTGTTATGCAGTACCTAAGTATACCTGTATACATTTTGTACGTTTGTATAATTTTAGTTAGCAAACTAGTATTTTTTTAATCTTTGTTGAAATGTTGACATTTTTACTGTTTAAATTACCTCTTTGCTGAATACCATAATAGACAAAAAGAAAATAGAAAAAAACCCCATAAAAATAGACAAACAAAAACATATATTATCATATACTATTATGGTGTTATACTCTTACCAGTAGTTAGTATGGCTATTTTTTTCTAATGCTAAAGATAAAGTTATTATACGGAGCAACGGGAATGGCCTCGACCCCTTTCCACCTGTGACGAGGTAATAAAGTTGTTTTAAAAAAAGTTAGAAAGCTTTGAAAACGTCTTACAAATCAACACATATCTGAGAAGGACGTTTTTGAAGATTGTGTCACTTCTTGTATACACTATTGACATGGACATAGGAAACCGGATATATAGCAATTAAGGAGGTTGTGAAAACACACACAATAAGATGTTATTTGTTGTTGTTGTTTTCGGCGTAACTGTACAACTTCACTTTTTTTTAACTAAAAATTGTTTACTGGTGATAACATAAGATAAGACCACATGAATATTTGAACGATTTTCATTGGTAGAAAATGTCTTTACTTACTTAATGGGGAAAAGAAAATATGCACGCGTGTTTGTTTCCTATTCACGAAAATTTAGTTCAGTACTCGTAACCTCTAGAATTACAGTTTCTTGGATAAATATAAAGTTGTTTTATCTAAAGGCTTTTAGATGTACATTGCAGACCTGTGTCCGGCAGAACTCTATAAATATCTGCACAATCGGAAAGCATATTATATTCTATTTCAATGTCCTCGTTCAGCTGAAAGACGGCTATAGTCAACTCATTACAACTATGTTTACTCCGCCGATTTCTGTGGAGTGGATGCCCTATATGTGCTTATATTTATTCCCAGTATGAAAGTTTTTAACGTTTTACAGATAATGATTCGGATATCGTTTGACCTTTCTAAATTTTATCCGTCGACATCCGCGAAATGGGTCATGTATGTGGACGAAAACAACAACAAATTACTACAAATATAATTGTTTGAAAAGTATTTAATTTATAATTTTAATTAATAAAACCATGCATATTTTCAGGGTGTGGTCCACATATCCATAGAAGACCAGAATGCAAAAATCTTAGAGACTAGACAGAATTGTATAAGTGAATCAGAAAATGAACTTATTGACAGAACAGGTAAGTAGTACCATAATTTCAAACACGTTATTATCGTATGGAATTGTGGTTTCGTGCATGAACGCTTTTTGTCAGATTATACTTCTTTCCAGTATATACTTTTTTCCAGTATATAATATTTTGGTTATGGTGTTCGACGAAACTATACAACATATGAAATAGGATAAGGCTATCAACGATGAACTTAGCACTACATCCTCTTGTTTCATGCTGTTTTGGAGTACCATAATTTCAAACACGTTATTATCGTAATTTGATTTAAGTGCATGACTGTTTTGGTGCGTCCTGTTTTGGGTCTTGTGATCGCCTTTTGTCCGTCGTCCGTGCGTCCGTGCGTCCGTCGTCAACAATTTGATTTAAACAACATCTCCTCATGAACCGCTGAAGGGATTTTGACCAAACTTCACAGGAATCATCCTTATGATGCCCTCTATCAAAGTTGTACAAATTATTCAGATTGGTTTAAAAAAATAGGTCACAGGAGCTAAAAATAGATTTTAAAAATAGAAACTTTGAAAATCTTCTTCTGAAAACCGCAAGGCCTAGAGCTTAGATATTTGGTATGTAGCATCATCTTATGGGCCATTACCAAGATTGTACAAATCATAGCCCTACGGTGATAAATGCCCCCGCACCACGGGTCACTTGTTTTACATAGAGTTATATAGGAAAATCTTTAAAATTCTTCTTCTATGAATCCATTAGGCCTAGAGCTTAGATATTTGGTATGTAGCATCATCTTATGGGCCATTACCAAGATTGTACAAATCATAGCCCTACGGTGATAAATGCCCCCGCACCAGGGGTCACTTGTTTTACATAGAGTTATATAGGAAAATCTTTAAAAATCTTCTTCTATGAATCCATAAGGCCTAGAGATTAGATATTTGGTATGTAGCATCATCTAATGGTTCATTACCAAGATTGTTCAAATCATAGCCTATGGTGATAAATGCCCCCGCAACATGGGTCTCTTGTTTTACTTAGAGTTATATAGGAAAATCTTTAAAAATCTTCTTCTATGACTCCATTTGGCCTAGAGCTTAGATATTTGGTATGTAGCATCATCTTATGGTTCATTACCAAGATTGTTCAAATCATAGCCTAAGGTGATAAATGCCCCCGCACCAGGGGTCACTTGTTTTACATAGAGTTTATATAGGAAAAACTTTAAAAATCTTCTTCTATGAATCCATAAGGCCTAGAGCTTAGATATTTTATGTAGCATCATCTTATGGTTCATTACCAAGATTTCAAATCATACCAAAGGTGATAAATGCCCCCGCACAGGGGTCACTTGTTTTACATAGAGTTATATAGGAAAATCTTTAAAAAATCTTCTCTATGAATCCATAAGGCCTAAGATTAGATTTTGGTATTAGCATCATCTAATGGTTCATTATCAAGATTTTCAAAATGGTGGCCCTTTGGAGATAAATGACCCCGCACTAAGTCTTCTCCTCTGAAACCATAAGGCCCAGTGCTTATATATTTGGTGTGTAGTATTGTCAGGGCTAAAATGTTTAAGATTGAGTTATATCAGAATTCTTGTCTGTTTAAAAACCTTGTAATCAGTTGTAGCAATGGTACTCAGGTGAGCGTTTCAGGGCCATCATGGCCCCTAATTGCATAAAAGTATCCGGAAAAGGAATTAACAAACTAAATTAAAAGAGTTTGAGAAGTGTTAACAATACAGCGAACAAAATTAAAGGTTTGATAATGTAAATCTTTAAAGAATTTATAAAAGATATCTAAAAGTGGATAAAAATTCTTGAATGAAGCTGGTCACACGTGGCTCGCAACAAAGGCAAATGGTAAAGCCATGAATTCAGTTTTTGAGATTAGTATGGCATCTTTTTGATCCTGAGTTTCTTCTTCTCTTAGTATTTATGATATAATTATGAATTATTTAGAAAATAATAAATTAAATTTATATACTCAAGAAATCTAAACAGACAGAAAAAAAAACACGAGGACCGGGGTATTGTTCCAATCGAACGTTATGTTAGTAAATTAAAAAAACAACAACATAAAATACATGTCTTCATGTGGCTTCTGTATACAAATGTATGTTTTCCCGCTGGTACTTAATACTGTCCTGCTGGAGCTGTAGTTCTCATTTCCATTTGATTCATTACTTCAAACACATTCTTGATATTTTTATTGCAATTCACATTCTCATTTCAATTATTATGCGGAAAAATAAATGGATATGTCTACATAAGATATTTTTGTTTTCTTTTTTATTTATTTTTTGTCTACGTCTACCACTTATCATTCTGCTATATGCACAAGCCAGACAGCAGTACCGTCCTTTAAATAATCGGGTGTTTCAAAAGTGTTCATAAATATTAGGTGTTCATAATTATTAGGTACTGTAAAATCATTAATTTTCGTTGACATTAAATTTCGTTGATTATGTACCTAAGGGAATTTAAACATTTATTCGTGGACCTATGTCCTAGAAAACGTAAGGTCTATATAGATGACAAGTTTTCGTTGGGATTAATTATCGTGAACAAAACCCTCCACGAAATCGACGAAAATTAGTGACCCCCGAAAATTAATGATTTCATAGTATGTCGCGGAGATTTTCTCTGAAAACGCACATGCCTTTTATTCCACATAGTGTTTATTTTTGCTATATTTACGTTTTTGAAACTCAATTACAAAATAAAGAATAATATGGTCTTATACGTGTATTCCCTGTAGTAATCAGATAGATTTCGTTTTCATGTACATTTGGTTTTTCTATCGTTAAAACTTGTATAGTTGTATCATGATATCAATCAATAAATAAATCATGTAAATGATATAATAAAGAATACAATCGTTTGTTTTATACTCTATCCAAATCACAGAAAATACACAAAGCTTAAACACTATGCTCCAATTTGTCCGTTACTTCAGCCATGGCTATATAGACGTCTGATTGAATACTAGACAGTTATTAAACAGCATTGACGTAGAAGGCTTTTTTCATACAATTTGAGCCACTTCGGTAACACTGCGATTTTGCCTCCAGATATTCATAATTACATTAAAAAAATATTGATTTAGGAGGAAAAAAAAATCAATAAAAACTTTTTATGGCATTGCAGGCACATAGAATGGTTGAATACTATTTTTGCTACGTAGATAATACTAAGATTATGTCCTCGTTTACTTTTAAAATAAGTAAAATGAGGTCTAAAATATTTGGCCCATGGACAAAAGAAATGATTACAGATATGCTTACAAGTAGTAATATTATTGTTTTCATTCAAAATTCAGTTTATACTGTCCATTACAGGAATTTTCATATAATAATACTTTCCACTTCAGATCAGCTTGAGGTTATTATAAGCAATTGCTCATCATATATATCTTACTTAAAGATGTATTCGGCTCAACTTTCAAATAAATATTGCATATCAAATATATTCACTTTTGAAACAAAGCCACTATAAAACGTTATCTGCGTTATCTGCGTAACTGTACTTGCACAAAACGGCCGGTGACACCAGTATATTCAAGAAACAAAACCTTGTCACGGGGGTTTATGGAAATACGCTCGCCATTATCGGAAAGTCTCGTTATTAATTAATTATGCAACTGTACCGTAAGTTCGCAAAAGGTCACCGATGCAAAAAGGCTGAAAAACATTTTGACAGTAACGAAAATACGAAAACGAAAGTTCTAATAAGGAGAAAGGCCG
>CM037786.1:7133663-7183663 GCA_021229015.1 Solen grandis | reverse complement strand
GAAAAATATGTTTTAACTTTTAACCTTCTTTCAATCATTTTATCACTAATCAATTTTAACAAAGACTAAATGTCTTTTTCACTTTTACATGACATTATTCTAATGTCAGGTTTTACTTTCCTTACCTTTTACTAACAGTCCGACGCGCAGTCCTGCCTATAACACTCGCGAGAGGGGTTGGCAGAATACAGACATAGATAATTAATTCTAGACGCGTGAGAATGATCGAACACGCTTTTGGTGTATAGTTTCAAGGACCTTCCCTTAGTTCAAAAGCCTCAGCACAAAATATTGCATACTAGGAATTATAACATAATATCGAGGTATATTATTTCTACGTATATCTGCGTACATTGGACATCTCAGTATGAAATGGAATCCATCCTCTATATCATTTAAGTTATGACTACGATTTCTTTTGGTCATGATAATATTTGAATGACCACTTAGTTAAATACTTACTTTATGAGACGATATGCACTTGTCGTTTGTGCTTGGTTGCTTATATTCATGTGTTTATATTTGCCAGGGCAAAATTGATCAGCCATTTTCCACTCCATACTGATACTTGTTTCAAGCTTTCTTGAAGAAGGTTTACATTGCTGTTGTCGAAGATGACTTAGAAAACATAAGTGTCGTCTAAAAAGCAATTAAGCTTTATCGGTAACATCATCAATGAAATAAAAGAACTAGAAAGAGAAAAGTGTTTATAATCATATTTTGTTTACTTAATTAGCTATTTGAGATTTTTAGATCATGCACCAAAGTAAAAGTTTAGGTACTTGTTGTACTTACGGATTATTACATCCAAAAAGCCATAGTAAAATGTTATGTTTTTCCATGTTTATCCAACAATAACATACTGGAATTTTTGAAGCAAGTAGACTAATAAAAATAGTAATAATTTGCAAATATTTGCTGTAAAATAACAGTTAAACGCACTGAAAATGTTGAGTACGCAATTTAGGTATTTTGGATGGATGTCAAAATACTCTCATTGTTTATAATTTGCATTGGGGAGTATTTCTGATGACGGTCTGTAATCGGAAATAATTTCAGTTTGAAAACCCGACGTCGAATCAAATTAACTTTTGTTTATCTCTTATCATCAATTTATGCACTCGTGATTTGTTAAACAAAGACATACAGGAGGTAAGTGGCAAACGTCAGAACATTGACGAAGATATGCAGAGTATGAAAATTAGTCTCTTTTGTAAACAACTGAAAAATTTTAAGTGAAAGATTATTTCTTGTTTATGCGTCGTCCTGGAGTATGTACTGATTGCAGCTCTTAACAAATATGTTTATGTCTGAAGAATATATACTGCTTTTGGACGGAAATAAATTTAAAAAAGCAAAACAACAGCAAAAAATCTTAAGATAAAACAAATGCGTTTCTCGTCATTAGTTCTATTTCAGTATAATACATACTAAAATTTTAAGTCAAGATTTGGTAAATGATCTATACCTTTCGTTTTAAAAAATGTATTTTTGAATGTTTAGCCTTCTTTTGTTTTTCGGCGCAAAACTGGAAACTGGAAAAAATCGTTTCAAAATAAAACATTTCATAACTTTAGTTACAGCTGGTAAAACTCATTGAATATTTATTGATTGCCATATATGTTGTACTTTCGTGATGTGATATTGTTTTTGCGATACTTAATATCATTCATTAGAGTTCAAGAACCTAAACACACAAACAGACACAAGTTGTTTGTTTTAAATTGTTTGATAATCGGTTCTCTTTAAAATGTTTTAATTACACCTTTGTGCATTTATCTTTCTTCGATTCGGCGGGTAAACCTTTCTCCCTTTACGACTGGATAACATGCAAGAAAGCGGTTTATGTATCGACTCGTATTTTCTATCAGTTATCGTAGATGCAGTTCGCTTGGTGATTTATCTATTTACGCTTATTCAGGCCTCTTGTGTTATTGCAAGTTCTACATTTGTTCTTTGATGACTTTTCTAGTAATATGGCACGCCTCAAGGCTGTCCCTCAAGGTATTTGCTATTCAATAATAAAAACAAGGAGTGTTCGAAAAGTATCCGGAAAAGTTCCATAACTGATAACTGAACTGGTTGTTAGAGTAAAAGTTTCAAAAGTGATACTTTGGTATATTTTGTACTTAATTTACAATCGATACTTCACATTGGGTAACGTTGAGCTGGGTAAATTTCGCAAATCGTAAAACTTTGGACGTCCGAGTACGACGTCACGAAAAGTGCACAAAATTAAGGAGTTGTCCGGTAAACAATCTGTAAAATCCCACAGGCGCATTTCAGGTATTGCTTTGACAAGTGGATCCGTAGATGGGTGGGAGAAATGTTAATGGAAAAAAGGAAAATTTTTTCGAAAAAACAACAACAAGAACAAAATTATGTGTCAGACAGACTTTGCAGCTGCAGTATTCCCTTCAACGAGTAAGTTGCCCCGCTAAACATTTCCCGACGCTGACATAGTAATTGTGGATTTTACATCAGTGCGATATGTATAATCTTTTTTTTTTTCCGGATTAATATAAACTATATATCAAAGTATCACTTTTGAATATTTATTATGATAACCATAGTAAAGATGTAAGTCATTGAACTTTTACGGATACCCTTTCAATACCCGTAATATGATTGATTTTTAAAGGATTTCGCCCGAAATATAAAAGTCAAGACATCAATGCGTTGGTTATCATATGTAGAATAAATAGATAATCAGATTAATTGTAATATTTTATTAATGGATTTTAGCCTAAAATTTTTATTTGACCTACTTCAAATTTGACTTTTTCTTATTTTTAAAAATTAAAAAGTCGGAAAAGCCAATATTCTGTGATACACAATATTACACAATGGTGAAGGTTTAACATATACAGTCTGTTCAGTTCGTTTTGTTCAGTTTAGCTTATTTTATAGAATCTAGCAATACAAAATATGTCCATGCAAGTACAAAATACATTTTACATAAGCCTTTTGCTCTTGAAGAAGGATACTCTCCAAAGTACTATTTAAAATTATTATAATTGTCACAGTAAGTAAAAAATTAATTTGTATGATTCCCGGTTATTCAGTGATAGGTATATAACGACGACGAAAAACATTATTTTATGGTTTTAGCCATTTAAGGCATTTTTATAAGATTATTACTGCACAAATTAAATTACTTAACAATTGATAATATGAATATACAAAATATGCTAAGTTAATAAAAAATAATATATATATTGACCCAAGGGAGTCAATTATGATGCATGTATACTTTGGTGTTAGAAGTACAGCAATAGTTATTTTCTCTTTAGGGTGCCTGGATAGCATAGTGATAACGCCCTTTGCTTCTCACCAATGCGTCCCGGGTTCGATCCCGCGAAGTACGTGAGAGGGTTCGGTGGTCCCTGTCCAGACACGTGGGTTTTCTCCGAGTACTCCGGTTTCCTCCCACAAAAATAACCACATACGCAGTCATCCGATCTATCGAGAATGATTCATTCAAGCTGTAAGAACTTGTTTCATAATCGATGTAAAATAAATAAAGTTTAAAATGTAAAAAAAATAAATCGTTATTTCTCTTTTATTCTCTCCTTCCGGAACATTTTATGAATTGACGCTGCTCTAATGTTCAATTACAAAAAGAAGCATTCATAAATGATCATTCAATTGCAGGCAATAAACCATACATTTTAACCGTTGAAACACAGGAAATTACAAAATAAAATATGGAAATTAGTAGTACTTACCTACTTCACGCATCTACTCTTGTCATTCAATATCATTATTCAAAAACGATCAACATGTTTATCTTATTCCCATTGTCTGTTAAACTGCATTTGAAACTGTTGTTGTTGTTTTCATCATGTGATGTTTATTGGCTATCCTAGTAGAGCGCACCTCATTCGGCTTAGAAATAGATTACGTTGGTGTCGGATTTGAACGCATATGCTGTTGTGGACAATTTTTTTAAAAGCAAATGTCATTGATGTTTGTGTGTTTGTTTATTGGGTTTAACGTCCCACTGACAGTATTTCAGTCATTTGGAGACGATGCCTACTTGGGGCAGATATAATGCTGCAACTCTGCAGTATCACGCCGTAGACAAGTGGCATGATACCACACCCAGTCACATTATTCAGACACCGGGCCAACCAGTCCCCGATCTACCCTTATACGCAGAACGCCAATTAAGGGATCTATACCACTACTATTTTTTACGACTTCTGTATGTCGCGGTCGGGGATCGAACCAACAATCTCCCCCTCCCGAGGCGGACGCTCTAATCACTTGGCCACGGGGGACGGTATATCAAGGATGTATGAGCCTCGTTAAACCGACATTGGTAGCAAAGTGGATGTGGAAAGAGTTTCCGGGAGGTCGAACATTAACAACTTATACTTTTATAGATATTTCTTCTTCATAAACAATAACCGTCATGTGTTGCAGAGTAATTAGATTGTCTTGAAGGTCCCGGGTCTGATCCTAAATAGCAATATACAACTGTCGTAATTTATACATATGTAACTAATGGTACTGATAGCTCCCTTGTTTGCCGCTCAGAATATATACATTGTAGTTCCAAGACTGGTTGGCCCAATGTCTGGATAATGTGACTGGATATTGGATCTTGCCACATGAAAACTATATATTATATTCGTCTTAAACCTATCTTACATTAGTTACCCAATTTTTATGACCTGTTATGTCATCTTCAACTGCTACGGTATAGATATACTTTAACAATACATTTTCGGTTTTAGTTAATTTAAGCCAGTATTTAACTACACCAACCAATATGTTTATGTATCGTCCCGAATTCACCGTATATGGCCACATTCGACGTACTGTTTTTGACACTCAGAGTTGCCTTGCAAAACTTTAAATGGATCCTTTCTATATCCTTTGCTTTACTTAAACCCCAGACTGGACAAGCATATGTCAATATAATGCCAACAAGCTAATCAAATAATTGGAGAGCGATTTTTGGACTTATTTCATATTTATATATATTGTTAAGCAACACATTAGACGCTTTAAGAAAGCTTTACCAATAATATATTGGTTTTTGAGTGTGAATGAACCCATGAAGATGAAAACAACCCCTAAATAATTAAAGTCCTGTACCGCTTCGATCTGTTCATTATCATAATACCATATACTATGATGTTTCAGTGGACCGCGTTTCCGAAAAAAAAAACAATTTTAGTTTCAGTAACATTCACTTCAATCCTCAAGTATCACAGTATTACATAATTACACCATGTTTAACACTTAATTCGCCACACTAATGCAGTGAAAGGATAGTTAACGGTTGCATCAACACCTAAGCCAGATGATTGATTTCACGGGTTCTCTAAACACCAGACTCCAGGAACCGGGCATAATATAACCATCTAAATCGTTTAACAAAGTGTTCCCAGAAAATGAGGGAGAACATTTTGTTCTCAAAATGAATGCCACGCTTACAAGTGATTGTGATTTCCGACAGTCAAACTGTAATATATCGTATTACGTATAATATACCATCATTCTGTCAGTTTATAATACGATTAGAATTTTTTTTCAATTTCGACAGCGGCCTGGTAGGCCGAGTAGTTAGAGTATCTGCACCGTAACCAGATTGCCATGATTTTGTTCCCCGGTTGAGAATCATATTTAAGTTATTTATATAAATCTATGTGCTTGGCGCCCAGGACTGCTTGACCCAATGTCAAAATATCGTGCAGTGTACGGTAGCTTTCTAATTTTATCTGCGTTGTAGCATCACAGTCGTTCAAACACGAGGTACCCCCACAGCATGATTTTATACCCATTCCCATTCTTTCTATTACCTTTATGTCTAAATGAATGCCCTTATTTATCTAAATTGAACTGAATGTCAACCGGATCTGTTGTATTTCATTTACATCTATGCATGGAAATACTCCATATTGTACAATACTGTATTTGGAGGAATAATGTTCTGTTCTGGTTATCGGTTGGGGATATCATAATTTGACCGAAAAGGCTCTCTGGGCTTGCAACGATGGCGTCATCATGCCTTCACAACGCCCATTTATTGCATTCGGACCGATTGTGTTTTGTATATAACGTCTAATTAATGACTCAAGGGATGCTTTTTTTGTGTGTACACCATGACAGACATTGCTCACTTTTTATATACCCATTATGATTTTGCTTTAACAATTTAAAGTGCAAGTTGTTACTAGGTAAGAGAGTAGTTATATAATCTGATGCTTTGATTTGAATTTGTCTAAATAATTGCATGAATAGCTAACGCCAGAGGTAATTTCAAAACATCTTGGCGTTCTTTAAAACGCATTGTTCGTCTTACAATCTGAGCACATACGTGGCAAAATATGTGTAAAAACTAATTTAAGTGAATGCAATATGCTTAGAAGACTTCTTTCTAATCATAAAGTAACAACATTCAATTTAGCAATTGGCAAGCATACGTATTAAATACGATGCTTTCCATTTTTGTCAATAAACTATTTAACTTGAACTTTGTTTAAAATCTCATCGAAAATAATCTAGCCTTGTGGAAAAATTGCCCATTTTTAAAGACCTTAATTGGTGTGTCGCGTTCGGGGATAGATTACGAATTATACGTACTAAACATTCGGTTATTTGGGCGGGTTTTATTTCTGATTTGGATAACTAGACAGACAACGGGTGCAAGTTTCGTTTTGTGTTGTAATGTGCATCTAGCCTGTGAAATATATTACTTACAGATCGTCACTTATCGTCACTTCGATTAGTTTCCGGTACCGCTTTTTGGTATAAAATGTAATTATTCTTTTTTTTTTCTTCGATTAACTTCTGAGTGCCCTCGTTATCCCGGTCTGTAATATTTCGCAACTTCCGTTTATTGCCTTGTAGCTGTCATATAATTTACCCTGTTCTCTTTTATCTATCTAGTCTGTTTTTGAATGTTTTTAATGTTTCATTTTTTCCCATATTTTTGTTGATGTCAAGGCCGAACAGTTAATTCGAAGTTTTACTCTATCGTGTGGATAATTCAGTGAATTTCCCTAATATTTTGCATTTTAGTAATGTTAAAAGTTACATGATTTTGGATCACAATAACCGGAATAATATTATATATGTCAAGCTTGGCTCCTCTTATACTCCTATGAGCTAGAGTTTGTATTTTCCCTACCTATTTGGGGGCAGCTGAGATCTTCAACGCTTGGTAGCTTTAGTAACTCTCACTTGACTAATGTCTTTTAGTCTCTATGGTACCATATAGGGATTTTAAGGACACTATGAGTTCTGACTAATCGTTCGTATTGTGTTTAAAAACAAGTTTGTTTCCAGATGTCAATATGCCCTGCTTATCATAGTAGACAAAGCGTTGGTCACATTTACAAATTTCCGGTTGCGGCCGATTTCCGACATTTCCAAGAATATCAGAACAGAACAGAATCTTCTTTGGTTGACTTAAGCATAAACAACTCATCGTCATCAATCAAGTACGCATGCGACACTTATCCCCCCACCCCGACTCACACATACACACTTTCAGACGACATTAAGTATATATAAACGAAGGCAAAAGTAATACCAGACAATGAATTCTAGACGCGTGAGATGATCTAAAACGCTTTTGATGTATATTTTCAAGAACCTTCTTTTATTTCAAAAGCCTCAACACAAAATATTTCCAATTTAACCAAGAGTGGTTTTGTTATCCGTCTGTAACAAATCAATGCATGTATGCATACTAGGAATTATATTATTGAGGTATATAATTTTCTGCGTATATCTGCGTACATTGGACATCTCAGTATGAAATGGAATTCATCCTCTATATGATTTAAGTTACGAGTACGATTTCTTTCGGTCCTGTTAATATTTGAATGACCACTTACTTCAATACTTAGTTTATGAGACGATATGCATTTGTCATTTGTGCGTTGTTGCTTATATTCATGTGTTTATATTTGCCAGGACAAAATTGATTGGGGCCGCCGTGGCCGAGCTTTTACAGTCGTGGACTACAAATCTCTCAGCCCCTAACCGCGGTGGGTTCAAATCCCGGTAGGGACTTCGGATTTTTCATGTGAGGAAGCCTTCCAGCTGGCTTGCGGAAGGTCGGTGGTTCTACCCGGGTACCTCTGTGTACTCGGGTTCTTCCTCCATCTGTAATTAGCTGGACGTCGCTATATGATTGAAATGCTATCGCAGCGACGATAAACTCCAATACAACAACTACAACAACAAAATTGATTAACCATTTTCCACTCCATACTGAGACTTGGTTCAAGTTTTCTTGAAGATGTTTTTCACTGCTGTTGTCGAAGATGAATTAAAACACATAAGTACATGTATCGTCTAAAAACGATTAAGCTGTATTGGTAACATCATTAATGAAATAAAAGATTCAGAAAGATAAAAAAAATATTTTCATATTTTGTTTTATATTACTCAGTTAGCTATTTAAGATTTTTAGATTCATGCACCAAAATAAAAGTTTAGGTACTTGCTGTACTGATTATTACATCCAAAATGTCATGGTAAAATATTATGTTTTCGAAATAAAAAACATGTTGAATAGCAATTTAGTATTTTGGATGGAAGTCAAAATACGTTCATTAATAACGGTTTGTAATAGGAAATAATTTCAGTTTGAAAACCCGACGTCGAATCAAATTTTGTTTATCTTCTTAGTCATCAATTTATGCACTAGTGATTCGTTAAACACAGACATACGGGAGGTAAGTGGAAAACGTCAGAAAATTGACGAAGATATGCGGAATACGAAATTAGTCTCTTTTGTAAACAACTGAAAGACTTTAAATGGAAGATTATTTCTTGATTATGCGTCGTCCACGAATATGTACTGATTAACAGCTCTTAACAAATCTGTTTCTGTCTGAAAATATACACTGCTTTTGGACGAATAATGGGTATTTAAAGTAAATACATTATGTAGGAAATAAATTTGAAAAAAACTCTTTAAGATATACAAATGCTTTCTCGTCATTAATCCTATTCCACTATAATACATAGAATTTTAAGCAAGATTTGCTAAATGATTTATACATTTCGTGATGAAAATTGTATTTTTGAACGTTTAGCTCTCTTTTGTTTTTCGGCGCAAAACTGGGCATAGCGTTTCAAAATAAAATATATCATAACTTTAATTACAGCTGGTGAAACGCATTAAATCTTTATTGATTGCTTCATACGTGTACTTTCCGTATGTGATATTGTTTTTGCAATTCTTAATGTCATTCATTAGAGTTCCAGAACCTTAACAGCCCCACTATGTATCAGTTCATTATAATCCTAATATTTGATATATTAGGAGCATTAGCTGAGATGCATTATAGTACAATATATCAGAATGTTTCACTTTAAAATTTCATACATATTAATAATCAGACTATTGATTGTATATATTTTCTACTTTGAATTGTTACTTTGTGCTATATGTGATATTGGCAAGGGGTTCAAAATACAAATTACTCTAATGACAGCTGGCATTTTTTTTATTTTCATATTAGTTTTTTTTGATAGTTTAATTTATACAGATACATACAGACTATAAGATTCCTTTTATCATTTTCAGCTTTTGTCTTTTTCTGGTGAGATCTGTTTTTAAATATTTGTTTTTGTTCTTTAATGTTTAGTTTATTGCGATATATACAGACTATAAGAATCCTTTTTACTACACACAGTTAAACGTTGAAAAGGGTTTTTCTCTTTTCTCAAGGTATTTGTGAGCTTTTGCCCTTTTCCGGTGTAATCATTTACTAGTAAAATATATACGAATGCAATCTTTATAAGGATATAAAATATGTTATAAACATGTATAATATATATAGTGGATATGTGTATCTTTAGAAGATGGCAGTATCATCTTTTTGGTTGCTTTTTTTTTCTTTTTTTTTCTTTCAATGTTCCTTTCTGCCTACTCTTTATTTTCTCTTGTAGCTTGCAGCATGTTGCCTCCTTAAATGATTTTAGAAAGCTATGAACACAAATACATATATTGCGTGTTACTACGTATATGTAATGTATTGTATATAAGGCACCATGAGTAAAACTAATAAGATGTTTTCCTTAATTTGTAGGGGTCTTTGATAATCTTAAAAGTCTTAAATTTGATATATATTGTCTACAGGATTGTCATTTCACAAGGTCTATGTACAAACTAATTTACACAGAATAGGTCTCGCAATGTTATCTTAGTTGTCATACCTCTAACTCAAGAGGTGTTTGTATATTAATATCTAAAGATGTCGACTGTAAGATACATAATGAAACTACTGATACTAAAGGAAATTTCGTTAATTTAGATATGTCAATAGAAGAAAATAGATTAACTCTAGCATCTATCTATGGTCCAAATGAGGATAACCCCACTCTTTTTCGTCAGTTTAATCAAAACAATACAGGATTTAGGCAACGAAGATGTAGACATTTGTGGTGATTTTAACCTTGTTCAAGATCCATCTTTAGACTATTATAATTATAAACATGTTAATAATAAAAAAGCTAGAGACACTCTTTTGAAAATAATAAAGGAAAATGAATATATCGATCCACTCCGTTAAAAGCATCCTGAATTAAAAAGATATTCATGGCGTAAAACAAGACTAATTCAGCAGGCACGGTTAGATTTTTTTCTAATTTCTCAGACCATTTTAGCAAATGTGGGAAGCATAGCAATAAAACCAAGTCTCCAGTCGGATCACTCTATTGTAACATTAGAATTAGTATTTAATAACTTTACGCGTGGATAGGGTTTCTGGAAACACAATAATTCATTGTTGAATGACATAAACTATGTAAATACTATTAATTAAATAATTGATGATGTTAAAAAACAATATGCTATTCCTATTTACAATCTTGATATCATCGAAACTATACCGGATGAACAACTCCAATTTACAATTAGTGATCAGTTATTCCTTGAGACTTTATTAATGGAGATAAGAGGAAAAGTGATTTCTTACGGGTCATACGTGAAAAAAGTTAGAAACGATAGAGAAAAAACAATACTGCAAAATATTGAGAATAGCCTAAATAGCGAAAACATAAGTCAATTAGAATATCTTAGGGGTGAACTTAGGAATATTCAAGATGACAAACTTAAATGCAATCTTATTAGATCAAAAACAAAATGGACAGTGAAGGTGAAAAACCATCAAAATTCTTTTGTAAATTAGAACAAAATAATTATGCCTCAAAAACTATTAATTCAATTATTAAGGAAAACAATGACGTCATTTCAAACCAAGCAGAAATTTTAAACGAAATAGCACACTTTTATAAAATGCTTTACTTATACAAAAAAAAGTCTTCAATAGATGATTCATTCATTGACTTCTTAAAGGTTGAAGACATACCCAAACTATCACAAAAAAGAGTGTAGTGATCTTGAAGGTCCAATAAGTCTTCAAGAAGCGTCATTTGTTTTAAAAAAATATGTCAAATAATAAAATTCCGGGTACCTCTGGTTTCACTGCAGAATTTTTAAGTGTTTTTGGAAAAAAATTGGCATTTTTGTAGTTCGGTCATTGAACAATACATTTGAATCTGGTCAATTACCTGTAAATCAGACACAAGGTATTATTACTTGCATACCGAAAGGAAATAAACCCAGAAACCAGTTAAAAAATTGGAGGCCTATAACTCTCTTAAACACTGTCTATAAAATTGGGTCGGGCTGTATAGCTAATCGATTAAAGAGATATTTGGATAAACTAATAAATAAAAATCAAACAGGGTTTATAAAGGCAGATTTATTGGAGAAAATATTAGATTAATATATGACATTATGCAATACACTGAAGATAAAGATATTCCGGGGTTATTCCTTCTGATCGATTTGAAAAAGCTTTCGACTCACTTTCGTGGAATTTTATCTATAAAACTTTAGATGTTTTTAACTTTGGTCCAGGCATAAAGAAATGGTTTAATATTTTATACAAGGATGCTCAATCAACTGTTACTCAATGTGGTTATTTTTCCAATTTTCCCCCATTCAAAGAGGCTGTAGGCAAGGGGATCCGCTGGCATGTTATATTTTTATTTTAAGTGCAGAAATCTTATCCCTCAGTATAAGACATTCAAACAAAGATAAAAGGTATTAAAATTAATGATGTAGAACATAAATTATTTCAGTTTGCTGATGACACAACAATAATCCTAGACGGTTCAGAGGAGTCACTAAACAATACATTATGTACACTTACTTGTTTTTCAAAAAAGTCTGGTTTAAAAGTAAACTTTGATAAAACTAAGATAGTGTGGATAGGCAAAAAGAAATATAGTTCTGACAGTATAAAGACAAAATGGAAACTTAACTGGAATCAAGAAAACTTTGAGATGCTAGGAATACTCTTTCATGTAGATCTAGACAAGTTGTTTGATATGAATTATAACCCAAAATTAGAAAAAATGATTTCAGTTTTATCACATTGGAAGAGAAGAATTCTCACTCCCATAGGTAGAATTACTGTTGTGAAAACCCTTATTATTACGCCTTTTAACCACCTGTTTATGTCCTTACCAAATCCATCTCTCCAATTTATTACACGTCTCAATGGTTCACTTCTTGATTTTGTATGGAATGGTGTTAACAAAATTAAATCTAATATTGTGGTTAAAGAAAACTATGAAGGTGGTCCTGAAATGGTAAATGTAAAATCATTTATTTCAGCTCTAAAACTTACGTGGTTGAAAAGATTTGCAGTGTAGGTGGTAAATGGCAAAATGTTTTTATTTTTTTATTTTTATAAACTCTTAACATTGGGCAAAGATTATGCTATAACATTACATTCAAGTTTAAAAAACAAATTAACTTCCTACATTACCAGGAATTAGTAAGAGCAACAAAACTTTTTCTTAAAAGAAGTAATATTTCGCAAGAAAAACTTTCAATACAGCAATATAAACCAATATTACCACCATTAATGAAAGTAATTATTACATGCTTATCTGGTGCTAAATGGTTTCAGTATAGAATTAATCACAGAATCCTTGGAACAAACGACCTTCTTATCAAAATGAAAATATTAGATAGTAATAGATGTTCTTTTTGTAGAACTGATAAAGAAACTATTGTTCATCTACTATGGGAGTGTCACTTTAGCCAGAGTATTATAAAAAAAGATCACAGTAAAACAAGTAAATCTAAAATAGCAAATAAATGGAAAGTAGATTTCTTATTTGGTGTATTAAACGACACATGTATGGTGGAAAATCTTTTAATATTATTTACTAAACAATTCATATATCACAGTAGAGTTATAAAACTCACACCAACATATGATTTAGCTGTAGCTTATATTACACAACAATACACAATATACGCTAACACATTAAAATTAGAGGATAGGAACCGCTTTGATTCCCAATGGAAACAACTTCTAATCAACACATTAGATAATGTTTAAATCTTAAACAGTATTTTTCAACACGGACATAATTAGGTACAGATGCTTTACTTTACTTATGTTGTATGGATTTAAATAAGTATAACAATATAGATTTTTTATTGCTTTATAATTCTATGTAGGAAAGGCAACTTGTTGTTTTTTCTTCTTCTTCTTTATCTTATGTTTGTATTACTTATTATGATTTAAACTACCACTTTGTTAATAATTGACTCAAAGTTAAAAATTAAATATTGCATTAGGTATATGATGTAATTTACATGTTTGTTTATATAAACATAGTTATATGCAGTTGTATTGTACGGAGCAACGGGGATGACCTCGACCCTTTTGCTTCTATGACGAGGAAAATAAAGTGGTTAAAAAAAATAATCTAACTAAAGCAAAATTTGTGGCTGGTAAACCAATCTCCCTTTACGACTGGATACTATTTAAGAAAACGGTTTGTATATCGACTCGAATTTTTTCTACCGATTATCGTAGATGCAGTTCGCTGGGTGATTGATTTATTTACGCTTATTCAGGCCTCTTGTGTAATTGCAAGGTCTGCATTTGTTCTTTGATGACTTTTCTGGTTGTACACCCAAGGCTGTCCCTCAAGGAATATGCTATTTAATGACTTAAACAAGGGGTGTTCGAAAAGTATCCGGAAAATTTCCATAACTTATTTGTTGATATGGTTATTTCAGTAAACGTTTCAAAAGTGATACTTTGATATATTTCGTACTTAATTCAAAATCACTACTACACGTTGGGTAACGATGATCTGGGTAAATTTCGCAAATTGTTTAACTTTGGACATCCGGGTATGACGTCACGACAGGTGCACAAATGGAAATGTCCGGCAAACAATCCGTTAAATCCCACTGGAGCATTTCAGGAATGGCTTTGACAAGTGGATCGGTAGATGGATGGGAGAAGTGTTAATGGTACAAAGGAAAATAATTCGAAAAAAAAATATATGTATCTGACAGACTTTGCAGATGCAATATTCCCTTCACCGAGTAAGTTGCCCCGCTAACTTTTTCCCGACGCTGCTATAGTAACTGTTGATTTTACATCAGTGCAATCAGGGTCTCTGTATATATAGTATTAAACAGACCCTGGTGCGATATGTATAATCTTTTTTTTTTTCGGATTAATACAAAATATATATCAAAGTATCACTTTTGAATATTTATTATGATAACCATAGTAAAGATGTAAGTCATTGAACTTTTACGGATACCCTTTCAACACCCCTAGTATATCGATTTTTAACAGATTTAAAAGTCAACAAATCAATGGGTTGGTTATCATATGAGAATAAATAGATAATCAGAGTAATTGTAATATTTTATTAATGAATTTGCCTATGAAACTTTTATATTTTCATTTGACCTACTTGACCCAAATTTGTCTTTTTCTTTAATTTTGCTATCTTTCAAAAATTAAAATGTCGGTACAGCCAATATTCTGTGATACACAATATTACACAATGGTGAAGTTTTACCGTGCAGTCTGTTCTGTTCAGTTTGTTCAGTTTAGCCTATTTTATAGTATCTACATGTACCAATACAAAATAGTTCAATACAAGTATACAAGACACTATACACAAGCCTGCGTTTTGCTCTTGAAAGAAGGATACTCTCCAAAATACTATATGAAAATTAATATAAATGCCAAAATAAATAAAAAATTGCTCATTAGCATGATTCCAGGTTCTTCAGTGATAGGTATATAACGACGACGCTCAATTCAATTGAAATAAATGCTTACATATATGCACAAGATACATTATATTTATGGCTAGGTTGGACTTTACTAGATTTTATGCATTAGATATATTACCTGCACACAGATGATAATATGAACCTACAAAATATGCGACGTTAATAATTTGTATAGTTTATAAGAAAATTAATATATATTGACCAAAGGTAGTCCATTATGATACATGTATTCCATATGTTAGGTAACCATGCCACCCACGTGTTATATACAGTTGTATATAATTATAAAACCAAACAACCGTCACGTGTTACACGTGTTACTTAATCAGACTGTCATGGATCAATAACTATTTCCCATTTATTCTTGAAAAACGAGTATTTCAATTCAACACTGCGTATAAATACAGAATTGTTAAAACCTTATCCACAGAGATGTTCAGTAACATAGATTAAACAACTTATTAAGTATCAAATACTAATTCAAAAGTCGAACTATACCACTCAGATAAAATGATTATAAGAAACATTCCTCACTGAGACAAACTCCACACCATGCAGGTAACATACACAAGACATTGTCTTAACTATACCACACAGGTAATATATATTGATTATTCGATGTGTATATTATATTACACAACTATACAGACTATTTCACAAAGGGTAAATATGTCTAACACTAACATGAATGTGACGATCAAAACAAAATGTAATATAGACAAAGAAAGCTTATTTGTGGCATACGTTTTTCTTTTCTGATTTATGCACGGTTCAAAGATAACGTATATGATATGACGTCATATGACTCCTAACGTTAAACGTAATAAAACAAACCGACGCAAATTTCGTATCATTCTTAAAACGTCGCATTCTAGAAAACGTGTTAGAATTGGCATTGAGATTTTTTGTGCTATATCGCAGAATAAGGCACGGAAATGCGTTCATCAATCACTCAGGCCTACGGCCTTCGTAGCTAGATTACAGCTCATGTGAAAAGCCAAACATTACGCAAGTGGGTTGACAGGCCACCGTATCGAAACCAATGAAAATGAAACTTTATACAACTCTCTACTTATAGTGCGGCTGTTAAGACCATGAAACTTGGCACACATATTAAACAACCCCTGCTGATTATTTTTAGATATGAACCAAGTCAGCAGCTCCCCCTGTTGACCGTGGCGGTTTTTTTTCTCAAAATGGCTACCAAAATGGCCGACAATTTCTTCAAATGCTTTTATCCTTTGTAAGTATATGTTGAAAACGTATAATCTTGGTGTCTAAATATACATATATCCGGCCAAGGAAGCCATTATGTTTACAATTAAGTCGATATATGAAATAATTTCCTTTTATGTCATATAAAATGGCCATTTATATACATAACCAGTGAGTCGTAGTCAGTTAAGTACGTTACAAAAAGAAATAAACTAATAAAAGATCTGTATTACTACATCAAATAACAGTGTTTAATTCATACTATACACGTCCAATACAAGCCACATTACAAGTTGTATACTAAGGGCCTTCATACATATGGCATTCGTTGTATATTGTACGTCAAACATAATGTCATATCACTATCAAATCTACACATGTTTTGTATAGTCACTCTTAGAAATAAAGTTTCGCAATGACATAGGGCTGTGCATTGAAGGTTAGTCTTGTATTTGTACAAACCCCTACATGCCTTGCGGAAAGCTCTCATAGTTTCATTATAAAAAAACAAATACAAAACTGTATAATAACATAAATATTAATTAACCTTGCCATTCAATTGTGACTTATAAGAGACTATCATAATATTTTTTAAAGGACCATATACAATATATGCTATATATCTGTTCATAACATGAAAATTGTGTTGTTTCTGACCAATTGTGGTCCATTTTGCATTCCATGAACAGTCATCAGTTTGCAAGACTTGATAACAAGGGTCCTTTTTATACAGATTACCCCCAAACATGCCAAATTTGGTAGGAGGTTCATACTATATCGTCGCTTAGGGTACAAAATATCGTAAACTAAATAACACAGCTTTTCAGAAGAGGAATAAATCTAAGTTACATGAAAGAAAATATATTTATCAATTATTTTAGTGCATTTTTGTTGTGTATCTTAAATTTGTTTAACTATCTTTAATAGCATTTAACAATTTGTAGTAATTATCTCAATTATGGTGCAGCTTTTGTATCACTATATTATGATTATAAAGTCAAAATCAAACAATGTTACTTAAATCCGATTGCAGTATCAAACATTTATGTAATATGTATTAAATATTTACAAAAATCTTTGAGATAGTTCAACAAAAAACGAATTTTCCTTGGATTTTTTTTAACAAATCTATAACAAAACATTGGTGTCATATTTTTACTTGTGACTCGAGGGGTTAATTATCATTATGGTAAAAATTAAATCTCATGACAGCATCCCATTATTTTTTTTTTATTTATTTCAGTCCAAGATAATCTTTGATAAGCATATTTAAAACTAAAGCAAAACATAAATGCATACTTAATAAAACAACTTGTATTATTACTATTTTATATCATGTACGTGAGGTACTTGAGGCGTGATACTGCAGTCGGTTTTATCATCTGTAGATAATGTTGTTTCGATTACTTTATTGAAATAAACCCTTTGTACAGATGTGGTAAGCAGATCCTGGTCTGATCATATCCTGGTCTGATTAGATCTACGAGTGGATGATAATCATCCTCATTGTAATCATTTATTGTAAATTGATTATTTATGATTTTAATTATTCCAAGAATAAGATAACGTCATTTATTTTGTATGTATGTTTTTTTTATCAAAATTAATATGAATGTTTTAGACATGTAAATGATTTTAAATGATAAATAAAATCCACTAATAATGTCGTTTCTACTCGTTTTTCGTTACTACTTGTATGTCCATGTATGCATATATACAGCTATAAGCATTTCATCTTTTGTTATTTATATAAAACGTGTATTAACTTTGAAACAGCTATAAATATAATCATCATCATCATCATATTAACATAATCATCATTATATAAGTATTGGTGTTATTATTATCATGATTACCTCTTGGCAAAATTCTTTAGATGTTTGTTATACGTAAATCTCGTTTTCAGATTTTTCAAGACTCATGGATATTTTTCCATGACTGAGGATCAACCTTTCGTTTTTTCCTTTACTTCCTATACATATATTATTTCTTCATGGTCATTGCCTTCGTTATCTTCTTTATTCAATTCACAAGTTACAAAAGTAACAATGATTGAAATACAAAAACAAATTAAAATATCCTTTCGGAGGGTGATGATTGTAATGAGAGAGAGAGAGAGATCATGCGGAAAGTTCCCTTTTCACATATAATGCGTTTAACCTGTATAAATACATACATTTTCATGGAGCCAATATACATACGTTTCACAATTCTATTAAACATGCTCTAAATCATTCATCTATATTTTATATGGACTGAAACACAAATAAGAAACATACAGGAAAGAGTGCGATATTTAGTGAATTTATCGTCATAATGTAAATAACATTCCCAAATAAAATTATAATTAAGTATGTGTGTTCGCTGTAAATAGTCTGAGAATGTTATCGTTATCGTTCACACCAATTCTTCATTTGAATGTTAATCAATTGTTTCAAGAGTATGAATATCTTAAAATTCTTGATTTGCAACATTAATTTATGACTTGTGTCTGTTTGAATACTATTAGTTACTTTCATTCAGTCTCAGACTATTCTCGTTACCAACAAGGCCATTTTGGTATGTGCATAAAGTTAGTTCCTTATTCCTTATTCCTTTTTCGAATAAGGAATAAGGAACTGGTTCCTTATTCCTTATTCAAACACAAATAAAGAACAAAAAAATAGGCAGATGCACATGACTTGTTGTTAAAATAAATGTGATCTATAGCATGTATTTAAGCATGAGAAATATTATATAAGAGGTTCCAAGTGCATAAGAACAGATGCACATGACTTTTTTTAATAAATGTAATCTAAAGCATGTAATTAAGCATGAGAAATACAATATAAGAGGTTCCAAGTGCCTAAGAACAATTTTTTTAATGAAAAAAATGCATAAGTCGAATAAAGAATATGGAACTGGTTCCTTATTCCTTATTCAACTGCGAATAAGGAACAATAAAATTGGCAGATGCATATGACTTTATTTTAGCATAAATATGATCTAAATAATATAATTAAGCATGAGAAATACTATATGAAAGGTTCCAAGTGCATTAAAACCATTTTTATGAAATTAAATGCATAAGTCGAATAAGGAATAAGGAACTGGTTCCTTATTCCTTATTCAAACGCGAATAAGGAACAGTAAAATTGGCAGATGCACATGACTTTATTTTAGCATAAATGTTATCTAAAGCATGTAATTAAGCATGAGAAATACAATATAAGAGGTTCCAAGTGCATTTAAACCATTTTTATGAAATTAAATGCATAAGTCGAATAAGGAATAAGGAACTGGTTCCTTATTCCTTATTCAAACGCGAATAAGGAACAGTAAAATTGGCAGATGCAAATGACTTTATTTTAGCATAAATATGATCTAAATAATATAATTAAGCATGAGAAATAGAATATAAGAGGTTCCAAGTGCTTAAGAACATTTTTTTTATGAAAAAATGCATAAGTCGAATAAGGAATAAGGAACTGGTTCCTTATTCCTTATTCAAACGCGAATAAGGGTAATATTGGCAGATGCATATGAATTTTGTTTTAGCATAAATATGATCTAAATAATATAATTAAGCATGAGAAATACAATATAAGAGGTTCCAAGTGCTTAAGAACAATTTTTTTTATGAAATTAAATGCATAAGTCGAATAAGGAATAAGGAACTGGTTCCTTATTCCTTATTCAAACGCGAATAAGGAACAGTAAAATTGGCAGATGCACATGACTTTATTTTAGCCTAAATGTTATCTAGAGCATGTAATTAAGCATGAGAAATACAATATAAGAGGTTCCAAGTGCTTTAAAACATTTTTTTATGAAAAAAATGCATGCCAGTTCCTTATTCCTTATTCGACTTATGCATTTTTTTTTTCTCATAAAAAATGGTTTTAAAGCACTTGGGACCTCTTATATTGTATTTCTCATGCTTAATTACATGCTTTAGATAACATTTATGCTAAAATAAAGTCATGTGCATCTGCCAGTTTTACTGTTCCTTATTCGCGTTTGAATAAGGAATAAGGAACCAGTTCCTTATTCCTTATTCGACTTATGCTTTTTTTCATAAAAAAAAAATTGTTCTTAAGCACTTGGAACCTCTTATATTGTATTTCTCATGCTTAATTATATTATTTAGATCATATTTATGCTAAAATAAATTCATATGCATCTGCCAATTTTACTGTTCCTTATTCGCGTTTGAATAAGGAATAAGGAACCAGTTCCTTATTCCTTATTCGACTTATGCATTTAATTTCATAAAAATGATTTTAATGCACTTGGAACCTCTTATATTGTATTTCTCATGCTTAATTACATGCTTTAGATAACATTTATGCTAAAATAAAGTCATGTGCATCTGTTACTTTTTCTGTTCCTTATTCGCGTTTGAATAATGAATAAGGAACCAGTTCCTTATTCCTTATTCGACTTTCGCATTTTCTTCATAAAAATGGTTCTTATGCACTTGGAACCTCTTATATAATATTTCTCATGCTTAAATACATGCTATAGATCACATTTATTTTAACAACAAGTCATGTGCATCTGCCTATTTTTTTGTTCTTTATTTGTGTTTGAATAAGGAATAAGGAACCAGTTCCTTATTCCTTATTCGAAAAAGGAATAAGGAATAAGGAACTAACTTTATGCACATCATTTTGGTTTGCTTTCTTGTATTGATCATTAAACCATGCGGTTAATGTCATGTTTTTTTTTCCAAATGCTGGTTTCATAACAACTTAACCTTTCTGTTTTAGTGCTCAGTGTACTTTGAGATGCTTCCAAGTTATTAAATGCGTTGTTATTGCTGTCCATCTGTTGTGCACAAACCATCCTTATTTCACAGGTATATCAAATATCCAAATATCTTGAACAGGAAAGTGGTTTCGAGTATGTATTTGTTAAGTTTCTTTACTGGAATTGTTCTTTGTCTTGAGCAAGGCCAGCTGAACTAAGAGTTAATCTCTTGCAGTCATTTTTAATGTATCAATACTCTTTCTTGCACGAAGTTTTTTTTTTGTTGTTTTTTGCTCTTTATGTTAGTTTAGAAAGTGACCATTTAGAACCTACTTTCCTCAAAATAAAGAACTCCATATCCTTTATGTAATAAATACCATGTTTATACTTTTGGATCCAGACAGTAACGTTTAAGATTTCCTAGATATCAGGTTCATGATCGTTTATTAGCCGGCGGTGTTTTACAAAATATGGCAAGTCAAATGATATTAAACTTATTTTAAAAGCAGAAGTACTTTAAATATCAACATTTGTGTGTGCCCATTGGCTTCCTTGGTCTAAAATATGTATAATTAGACTTTTTGATTCTACCACATAAAGTAACAAAGATAAAAGCATTTGGAGAAATTGTCGGCCATTTTCGGTCATCAGGGGGCGCTACTGATTTGGATCCATATCTAAAAATAACCAGAAGGGGATGTTCTATATGTGTGCCATGCTTTTTACCCAAAGTGCACGATTTTATTCTAAGACGTCCATTTCATTTTGAGGGCGCACGTAAAAAGATTAAAAGTCATTTTTTATTTTAGTTTTCCTTATTTGAAAAACAAAGATTACGGAAGTGCCTTCGACTTCTAACCCGAACTTTACCGATAATCATCGAGTGTCATGGAATTTACCGAAGATAACACTGACTCATCTTAACACAAGGAGGCATTTCAAATTTCAGTTTAAGACAATTGTTTTCATTTAAATACATTTTAATTGCAATGTTACATAATAGGTTAATAATAAAGATACAACTGAAGATAATGATCGAAACAATAATTAAAAAAAGCACACGCTGAAGGAAAAGATATATCTTTCTTGTCTTGTAACCAGGATTGTCTAGAAGATAAGTTATCATTATTATTGTTATTATTATAATTATTCAATTGATACTAAAGAATATTGGAATCAAGTAATAGGTGTGTATTTATTTATCGAGATAGGGTGGAATTCCACCAATCTCAAGGACCTAGATGCGAGATTCTCTACTGAACAATAACCAAATATTTTATTCCTTAACAAAAAGTGTCAGTAGATAGGGTAATAATATAGGTCAGCATAATCATAATATACAATTGACTATTTTTTTAAAAATTGAAATAATGGAATGCATTTCTATCTGCTTTAAGAATTAAAATATTAATTTTAATTATCAACTCACCTCAATCAAAAAAGTTTATTTGCATAGTCGACAGCACATATTTATTTGGCAACTACATAAATATTTACAAATACAATGCACGAGAAATATATTCATACATTATATACATAATGCATATGTGTAAATGTATATGAATTATTTCAGTTCAAGGCGGCGCATGCGTATATTGATTATATATATATATATATATATATATATATATATAATGTCAAAGTAATGGTAAATCAGTTAATTATAAGCACTAACTATTGATGTTGGATTCGGGCCAGATATATTACAGAAACAATGATCTATAGAGATTTCACACTAAATGACATTTTGTTGTTTATTCTCTTTAAATAAGATGCGTCTATAAATATAATTTTGCTTCCATTTTAATAATTTGAAATATATGCTCACTGTTAAAATACCGCATAATTAATTTCACTTGTCTACATTTATAAAGATAAAGTCAGTGCGTATTTATTTACCTCTGGTATGATGCTATTTTTACTGTTTCAATGTTTACATTGGTTTATTTTCATGACATTTGCTTAGACAAAAAGTAACAAGGATATTGTTTATCAGTTTAAGGCTCTGGGAATGAACAAGAGTGCCAAGATATGCCTAAGGTCGCTCATCTGAGAAACATTGCCTTCATTTCCAGTACAAGTTACTATTTTAGCATAGTCGTGTTGAATTCAAATTCAATGCAGAAATACAGCATGTCGGCTACCTGTATCAAACAACCAGGTGGTTTTAAGCACCAAGCTACCTGGATATGGATAATTCACTTCTTGTTGTCCGCGCTGAAGCTCGCTGTACATACATCGGTTGGTTGCATCAATAAATATGTATCATAGGACTTAAATCGAATCCTACCACGAGCGGATTTTTTCTTTTCGTTGTTGTTTTGAAAACAAAAAACACACACAAAAAAAACATACAATCCGTTTTTTGTTTTTATTTTTTACTACTGATTGAAATACAGTTTAGCGTTATGTTGATTCACACGTCACGTATCCACCCCCCACCTATCCCACCTTTTTGAAAAAGTCATATATATGTATATACAAGAGATTTTCTTGTATTATATCTAACCCCCAATTAGCAAACTAAACCTACTTGTTTAAGCCTGTCAGCGTTAAGGAAATGGTAAATATGTTTCATTTCTAACAACCTTTAACGGTCAGTAAGACTTAGATTAAGCATCTATTATTATTGCTCCTCCTTCTTTCACCGACCGCTCAATGGTTGGCATGGTGCATATTCTGGTGGTCAATGAGCATATACAATTCCTTTCGTTGTATGTAAAGACTAAACTATAACTCACCGTCAAAGATAAATATTTTTTTTTTTTATCACGAAATCTATCACCGTTTCTCGTTAGACAAAACGTTTAAACAAATTCGACATGTTGCATGATAAGTAATCTCGTATGGTTTCAGTCCTCAGGTTTGATATATTATCAGTTAACGCTCTGATGTTTCCTTTATTTTTTATTACCGATTAATAAATGCACTTTAAAACAGATAGCTTTTCCGATATGAAGCCAGAATCAAGGAAAGAAACATGCTAAATTCCGGAGTGTCCATGTTTTTATTTCTATTCTGAAATATACTTATCGCAAAAGCATGACAGGTACGTATTTAACATACAGTATCATACACTTGATTTTCTTGAAACTGTCGGCGAATCTAGACGTTAATTAATTTTAAATGGAGCCTCGTGAGTTGTGTTCCGAACACGTGTGGGCATTTGATACCTACTTCACAGCGTGTTCACATTTAACTAGACATCACTCAAGACTTTTAATCAGTCTATTATTTTCCCCACATTTATCAGAGTTACATTTATTAACAATATATTTGTAAATTATAGAGCATTGTGAAATTGATTCATATAAATATACTGCTGTATCTCCCTATATTTAAATGGCTGTTGAAACTGTTTTACAATTACACGTACATTGATGCTGATGATGATGATGCTGATGATGATGATGAATGAACGAATGAATGAATAAATGATTGAGAACTAATTGAAGTTCGAGGCTATGCATTGTTATAATATAATGTATTGACGGACTTACCGAATGATACATGAAAGAGTGATTGGAGTGATGAAAGAGTGATGTCTCGAAGCTACATTAGAGTACTAGGTAATTTAAATTTCTGATTGAATGGATGAATGTTAATGGCAATGAAAGACTCAGCGAGGGGTGTTATTATTAGTTTTTTGTACCATCTACAGGTTTGGTTTGCCAGAGGTATTCATACCATTTAGTGTCAGTAGACGAACAGATCGAACAAAGTGCAAAGAAATGATGATGACTTTTGCCTATATCAGCCACAAAAAGCGAGTTATCTTTTTATTTTCTGTACAACGTCGGCATCTGTTTTACTCTGATGATGTTTTAGTCAAATGACATCTAATGCGGTAGCTATAATAACAGAACAGAATAGAAATTGGGTGGTTTACATAAGCATTCATAGTCACGCATACATATATGTGTGAAAAATATAGTGGATTAATGCATATGTATACGTATACAGATGTAACGCCTACAAATAGTATACTTTCATCCATTATACATAAATGAAACTAGATCAATAAGGCCTGAAAATAGTTTTACTTTTTTACGTTGGGTGGAATTTATAAAACTTTGCATAATAATCAAAATACTTCTACTTACACCAAATAGAAATACATTTATTAAAAGAAAACGTTCATTGTTTACAATCATTGCTTTTTTGTATCAAAATACCTAATTTAAGAGTGTACTCAATCTGTATTTTTCAGTCAAGGTCTATCATTATCATCATCATTATCATCATCGTTATCTTTGTCATCATTGTCTTAATTATTATATTCATCGTTGTCATCGTCATTTTCTTCATTAACATAATCATAAACAACCATTTTTATCTGCATCATTAATATCATTTTTTTCCTTTCCCCTTTTTATATTAATTCATCAACAAACCTAATTGAATGTTTATTTTTCACCCTCAGGAATACCTTAACTGATAGCAACAACAGCAGCGGCAACTGCCTCTGCCTCTACCTCATAGGACGGACAAAAGTATCAACGTTACAGATACCGTTTTGCAGGATAAAATATAGCTAATTTATCACAAGATATTTTTCAAATCTAATGATCTACTTTACGAAAATATCACGAATCTGCCAGATAAAGCTGCTAAACTTGGACGTGTCGATGTATCAATGTTACAAGAACATGGTTCCCAAGTTATTAGTTGGAGTTGTTCCTACATCTTAATTTGGTTTTTAGTTCGGAAGCAAAAAAAAAGGTAATATTTTACCCAATCCATAATCTGTTGAAAACGTTGCTATACGCGAGCTCTGTAATGGTATTGTAGGGAAATAATATGATATCATGCACAAGAAATCATTCACTATTGTCAGAAATGAATTATCCATTATGAGGGAACACATCATCATCTATTTTCACAAGTGAGCATCATCACTGCCATTTACTGTAGCCTTTCTAGGAAGAAAATGACTTTATTTTCTCCTTAACAAAATATTTCCCTAACTACGAAATAAAGTAAATTTTTGTACAAAAAATATAAAATACAATTCCACTTCGTTGAGCAAAAGAAGGCTTTAACGTGTTAAAAAATATTAATGCAGCCTTATTTTATAAAATTCTTTTATTTTAATTTAAATGATACGTTTTAGAATACTTATATAAGATATAAATAGATACCGGTAATTATAGTAGATTGAAGAGTTTGTCTTAAACCGAAAATGAGATAATGGATTATATTTACTTACTTTTGACGAATTATTATAAAGTAAAATTTTTAATTTTAAAAAGGAGAGGATTAATCTAATAATTAAATTATTTTTATTATTTCATTATTCGGTTAAATCCAATATTCTGTGTCTGATTATTCTATTTTGAATCCAACTCAATACTTTAAAAATGACATTTGATTAGCTGAGAGAGCTTTTGCGTGCACGGCTATACTTACTATACATTAGTATGACCAAAGGCAATGCATGATGCTGATTTATGTATTAAATAAACTTTTGTTATTAAGTTAACAGCCTTGATATGGGACCCAGGGGACTGTGTTTCAAATTATAAATTCTGTGTGGATACGGGTGTGTTGGAACGTACTTTTGGGACAACGCACTATGGGTCCGTTAGGCACTTTTGGGTAAGAATTGGAGCCCAAAGTGTCTTGAAGTGTTGCACCTGTAGTGTTACTACATCCGATAGAGTGGAATCCAACGTAACTTGGGGTCAGAACTTTGAACATATTTTTAAAATACATTTGAATGAACAGAAGTATTTCCACAATTTCCTTAAAAGTCAACTTGTTTAAGGAACATTTTGGGGACTTTTTTGATATATTAAACAATTTAATATATATATATATATATATATATATATATATATATATATATATATAACGGACAAGATGAATAGACAGGCATGCATTTCTCGTTCAGCAATTCGATGTTATTTTCTTAGACTAAATTGCTACAAATATGATGGCTATTCATTTTATTCGAGAACTTTTACTATAAAATTATAAATTTCAACCATAGGTCTTTAAAACTTTACTGCTTTTCAAAATAGACCCCGTGTGACCTAATTCACTGGGTACAGCTCTCCAACCAAGAATCAAAGGCGTTCCGTAAGTCGTCACGTTACAACCGCCGCTGTAATAGTGCAACCAAGCCCAGAGATTCAGTCTGCAGTTTTGGTTATTAAAGTGTATCGCTTCGTAGTATGAAACGGACAGAATTGGTATAGCACGGGTGATGTGCTGTTCTTGTTTTAAACTGATTACAAATAAATGATTCTATTGTAATACACATCGGTGATACTGATAACAATGACCTTGGTATACACGATTAAAACAATGGTGATGATGGGCAGGGGGAGGAAGGGAGTGATGATGATGATGATGATGATGATGTTCGTAACGGTCCATGATGCATTCGATGATGGACCCCATAGCGCGTCAGTAAGAGACATATCAAGGCATTGTAGGGTGCATTTTCGGAGCTGTCCCCCAAAAGCGTTAACCCGTCCACACTTCCTCACACAGGTATCAAAATATATTTGATTTGCTTTCTATAAATTCTTGTAACCACAATAATACGTAATTTCGAAAATTTGCAATGGTATGTTATAAACTGCATTTAAAATATATAAAAAAATAATTTTGATAATTAAGAAATCAATTTACTTATATATGAATGAATACCAGTCTGAAGAATATAAATTCCTGTTTAACGCATCTATAAACCACCACCCTTTGCTTATTCCTATTATATCACATGTATAAAAAACTTAATTGTCACGCTTTGTTACAGGATATAACCGTCACAAATATGAATACGAGAAGACATAATTAAATGGATTAATTCAAGTTTTCAATACAAGTATAGCAATTTATTCCCAAAGAGAATACTCTTAAGCTCTTATTACGTCGCTGTTTTTTTTTTTTCTAAGTTCATCTGAGGTATAGCATATAAACAGCTGGGAGTTTGCTAGCTGGATGTACAATCGATATAACGTATTTCAGTTATTTCATTTCAAACTGGTGTCAAAAGGCAAATTATGACAGTATTTATATTGAACATGTTTAATATTTAATAACTTACAGATATTAATAATTAAGTGGGCGTTGTAGTTTTTAGACCATTTGTTATGAAAAATTCTAAAGACGTTATAACATAACTTGATGTTTATTTGTTTACATCACCTTTCATAACACTGTACTTTCTTTCTCCCTTAGACATCCTTAATCTTGTTTTTATAACAGTTTCTATGTTTGATTATATGACTGTGTTTGTGACACGTTATTTTAATAACTATTCGTTTATGTACTAATTATCTGCTCAGTTATCCGTGTCACTTTGAGCATGGTTTTGTTGCATGTGAGAGAGGCAGTTAGACATACGGAACCGTGTGTGAAACATCGTTAGATAAAATATCATTATTGTATTATATAGTATATTTGTAGTATAAGTTGAATTTAGTTAAATAAAGAAGATAATATTAAGCTGTCTCCAGTCTTCGCTAATTTTCCAAGTGCGAAGGAGAAGAGTGAACGAAGAGAAACAAAGGGAGAAAGCGTAAAGTAGCAGCGGGTGAAAGTTGATCCCTGTTGCACTGGGTCCATTCTTGCGATATCATGCCGTAGACAAAGTGACATGTGATATCATACGCAAATATCGCGCTAACCAGTCCTAGAGCTGTGTCGCATCCTATACAGCTCTCTTCGAATATAGCTCACCGGGTAGCTCTATTCGAATACATTTTTGTATAAAGCTCCACTGTTAGCTCTTCACTCGCCTAATATAGCCCTGGTACAAAGTGAGGAGTTGTTTTTACGCTTCCCTGTATTCTGATGCAAGAACAAATTCATTTGAAAATATTGTATATACAAACACACGCCGAGTATATATGCATTCAGGATACAAAAGCCATGTAGTAATTATCTGACCGCTTGTTTGTCTGAGCGCATCCTCCCCCTATAAAAATCCAAAGATGTGTTTTCAACACGTTAATCCACATTTTAAACCTTTTTTGGTCAAGTGCGGGGCATAAATTCATCAAAACTTAACTTTAAGCAATTTAGAGACTAACATTATTTTCAGTAAACCAACGTTAACCACGCTTAGAGTTTGCCCGCTATATTTGTCCAATCAGTGAGTTCGAAATTTTAAATTCATGGCCGATTTAATTTGTCAAGAGTTCGAGATTTTGCGATACTTGTCTTCTTAACTGAAATTTAAATATTAAAAGTTTACGGCGAACTGCGCTTGTCATTATTTCAAATTTTGCTCCGCCCTATTCACGTGATAGTCATACGACACCGGACCAACCAGTCCTGGAACTACCCTTATTATGCTGAGCGCCAAGCAAGGGAGCTATAACAGAACCTATGTTTACAACTTTGGTAAATACAAGAATTGAAACTGATATAACATACAGATCATGTATTAACTCGTTTGATTTGGTATTTCCAGGGCATTCCTAGCCTTGGTATCTTCCGCTGACAGCGAATTTTCTAAACGATTGTATGTATTATCCACATATTTTGTTCTTTCCTTAACGTCAATCAGTTGCTGTGTACTGATGCCTTAACTAATAAAATAAAATAAAATAAATAAATGAAACAGTCAAATTAAATTACCGTGTTTCTTGATTGAAATATGAAAAAGAAATGAGACGACGGTAAAAAAACAACAACAAAAAACACGCGCGAAATTTATGTGTTACATCTATATTTGGAAAGCACGTTCACGTGTTAACACCCTGAAGTAAAAATTGTATGGTTCCATTTCCCAATAAATCAGTGTGACGCAGTAATAGGACGGACAAACTCTAAGTTAGACAGTGTTTATGAAGAGAAAATTTAACAGTTAAGAAGCCGTCTCTCGCTACACTCGTTCTGGCTTCTTAACTGTTAAATTCTCTCCTAAACTATATGTTGCTGTTGATGGTTTCTGACTACATATGGTTGGAAAAAGGTGTTACTTATGGTAACATTATGTGCCGTTGATGGTAACTGACTAATCATGGCGTTAACCATTATAACTACTGACTATACATATGGTGTTACTTATGGTGAACCCTAACTATATGTTGCCGTTGATGTTAACTGACTAATCATGGCGTTAATCATTATAACTACTGACTATACATATGGTGTTACTTATTGTGAACCCTAACTATATGTTGCCGTTGATGTTAACTGACTAATCATGGCGTTAATCATTATAACTACTGACTATACATATGGTGTTACTTATGGTGAACCCTAACTATATGTTGCCGTTGATGTTAACTGACTAATCATGGCGTTAATCATTATAACTACTGACTATACATATGGTGTTACTTATGGTGAACCCTAACTATATGTTGCCGTTGATGTTAACTGACTAATCATGGCGTTAATCATTATAACTACTGACTATACATATGGTGTTACTTATGGTGAACCCTAACTGTTAACTGACTAATCATGGCGTTAATCATTATAACTACTGACTATACATATGGTGTTACTTATGGTGAACCCTAACTATATGTTGCCGTTGATGTTAACTGACTAATCATGGCGTTAATCATTATAACGGTGTTACTTATGGTGAACCCTGAATATATGTTGCCGTTGATGGTAACTGACTAATCATGGCGTTAATCATTATAACTACTGACTATACATATGGTGTTACTTATGGTGAACCCTGACTATATGTTGCTGTTGATGGTAACTGACTAATCATGGCGTTAATCATTATAACTTCTGACTATACATATGGTGTTACTTATGATGAACCCTGAATATATGTTACTGTTGATCGTAACTGACTACATATGTCATTACTGTTACTCATTATAATTATTGACTTTACATTTGGCGTTACTCATTGTAATTACTGACTTTACATATGGCGTTACTAATTGTAATTAATGACTATACATATGGCGTTACTTATTGTAATTATTGACTATACATATGGCGTTACTCATTGTTATTACTGACTATACATATGGCGTTACTCATTGTAATTACTGACTATACATATGGCATTACTCATTGTTATTACTGACTATACATATGGCGTTACTCATTGTAATTACTGACTATACATATGGCATTACTCATTGTTATTACTGACTATACATATGGCGTTACTCATTGTAATTACTGACTATACATATGGCATTACTCATTGTTATTACATACTATACATATGGCGTTACTCATTGTAATTACTGACTATACATATGGCGTTACTCATTGTAATTACTGACTATACATATTGCGTTACAGACTATACATATGGCGTTACTCATTGTTATTACAGACTATACATATGGCGTTACACAATTACTCATTGTGATTCCTGGCTTTGTGTTGCTCTTGGTTATTCTTGATGGTTATTGACTGGTTTACCTAATGTCGCTTATGATGATTATTGATTTTATACCTAAGACAAAAATTAATTAAAATTTGGAAGGTTTTAATTACTTGATGAAACTATACTTTTGTTTGGCGATTCTGATATGTTCTCTCTTATTTCAAAGTTTTTAATTAATATAGTCTTTAAATACTCTTTCGTATGTATATATGGTAATATGACTATTACCTGATTATTTTCCTGCGGCTATTTGACCATTCCAAATCGAATACCTTGACTGACCAATGAGCATTGTGTATTATCTAAAATTGTTCTTCGTAGGCCTTCCCGTACGTACTGATAGATGAATGGATGACACCCAGTGTTTCTACGTTTGTTAATAGTATAACGTAACTTCATGACTGAAATACGATTAACTTATAAACAACAACTGTTACTTAATTGTGCATGGATTTCCTGTGCCCGCTTTAGAAATATCAAACTAAAGGTCTAGAGTGCCAGCTGTGACACTGGCCGATAATTTTCTTGTATGGTTTGTCTTCTGTGGCCCAGTTTCCAATAGTGATTCCACGTGCGATATAGCCCTGCCATAGCCAGATACCTTGTGTGGACCAACGAGGAGGAACTCAATGGCAATTCATGCGGCTCATTTATCTGTAATGGACCTTTAAGTCGGTCTAGTGGCAGTATCAGAGTTTTCCGAATGGAATCAGCGTCTTTCTAAAGGAAACTTAATCGTCAATTTACAGTTATCATTAAGTATTTATATCTAGTGTTATGCTGATCGTACTACTTTAGTTTATTAAACCTCTATAAGTTATTAACACACGTAAACGTTAAAGAGTATAAGTAAAACATATGCGGGCTTAAGGAATAGTGTGTTAATATTCGGAATTCTGAAAATGTGGCCACTGGTTATATTATCAGAAAACTTAAGTTAAATAAAAGAAGGAACAACAACAACTAATTACGTGAGTGTTAAAGGTCATCCTGGCATGTGTTTACACTGGGGGATTGTTTTACTTGAGTGTTGTGGAGTGGTGATAGCCACGGGATTTATCTCAGATACGGTGAGTGTTAAGTTAGCATTCGGTCCCTCTCATCTTCGTAATCGATCCCGCGAGGGAAATTTAATTTTACATATTTTAACATTCTGGATTTAATGATTAAACGTTTGAGACCTTTAAACTGTGTTCATACATACATAGTTTTACATACAAGCGGATTTTATTTATTTATATATAAATGTTGTTACCATGTTATTATGGAAAAAAAATGTTCCGTTCCTGGTCTTCCGACCGACTCTTTTTTGTAACGACCGACCCTAAAGTGTTTGTTTTTTTACCTTTCCGCCTTTAAAAAAATATTTCCTTCTTTTTTTACCTTTCGTTTCATGTAAAAAATAAATAAAACCCTTTTTTATTTGTTGGAGACCAGACACGGAAATATTTTTTTTTTTTTGGCCTTAGATCTATACTCATTTTTTCCGTGCCATTATTGTACAATTCATTACGAAGATTCATTTCCGATGCATGATAAAGGTACATGTATTAGCATTCGATTTCAGACCAATTGTGACGCAAGATGATTATCAAGGAAGAATGTTATTCTAACGTCATTTATTTAATAGTATTTTGATTTCACTAAAGCACCATTCTAAGTATTTTTGGCGGAATCTAGATATGAATTTAAACAATGAGATATTAAATCAAAACACCTAAAAATATCCATTTCTCGTTACACAGTTAATCCATTCGGATGAAACTATCTCTAAACAACTGTTCTTGTTCTCTCTCTTTTCAACAAAAGAAGATTGCTTTATCTTTAGTGTAGACCTACTGCTACAGTATCATTTACATTTCACAATGATCAATGCTTTAAATAAAAGACTGAGAACTATCAGTGAATGATAACTCATATCTTACACCATAAATTAAGACGATATCATTTTCATAATGGTGTGTGTTTCCAGTATTAAAATGCGGATTCGTTATATTGACTAGTCAGGTTTCTGTTGAACATTACTATAACAGATAAAGTAACGTCAAAATGATATTAATCAATGACGTCACATCGTATAAGTGAGTCTCGACGATTGGAATTTTTGATGGTAGGCCTTATATAAACTACATATTATCTATGACAACTCTTGAAATGAAGCAGAATCTTCAAATGAATAAACACCCTCAATAATTACTTAAAGTTAATTACTTCGCCACGCCTAAAAATAATGATCTCCTGCACCAGGATCAAATATTCCTAACCAGCTTTAACACACAAAAAAAGCCAAATTATTTGAAAACCCCACTCGCATTGCATCACAGTATTTTTCTCATGTCCGACTTTCAATTACTTCATTGTTTCGAAGCCTAATTTCGCCGTAATTTGTTTTTCATTCCCAACAACTTTCGGAATGAAACAGTGAAATTAAGTCAACAAAGGGAATAACGTTGTAACATTGTAAAGTGAAACGATATCACACTACTTAAAGCAGAACTATGAATTAAAGAAAATCTTCAGTATTGTATAGGATTTAAAAGCCAGGCAAAAATCATTAAAACACTATTATTTAAAGGGGTATAGAAATCAAAGCGCCGAAAACGCTGAGAGAACAGGGTTTTTAATTCAAGTTTCTTTTCATATAGTGCAAGCACGGAGGCACGGGTTCGATTCTCATTTTATTCATTAATCTTATATTTTTCTTTTATTTTTATTTTGCTTTGGGATTTTTTTTCATCATTTATGCATGTATATAAATTCATGAACATTTCAATACATTCAGATTTTCATTCAAAAGCACTTTCTGTACTACATTTCTGATATAATATATACACAAAACTTCGTAATATTTTGGCAATTTGTACACTTTTGTAATCTAGTTCACTCATCTTTTCTGAGACGTTTAAATATTGTACATGTGTTAATGAAGATAAGGAACTAAGAAAATTCGGTGGTGAATAATCATGTATTCACGAGGAAAACAGTGTTGTTATTTTAAATAAAACATTAGAATAAATAAAAATACATCCCATGATGGTCTCGAACTTCGAACATTTCGTTTATAAGACGGTTGTCATCCCATTGCGCCACTTCGGTTATTTATCAACAGCTTTTATATTTACACTGCAGTACAAGGGTGTTAAGCCACGGTGTGATTTCAATACCTGTCACCCATATTAAAAACAGTAATAAAATCATCGTTAGAAATACATTGCGCACTTTATAATAATGTTTGTTTATTGGATTTAACGTCCCACCGACGGTATTTCAGACATTTAGATACAATGTCTACTTGAGACAGATATAGTGCTGTCACACTGCAGTATCACGCCGTAGACATGTGGCATGATACCACACCTAGTCACATTATCCTGACACCGGGTCAACCAGTCCTGGAACTACCCTTATTATGTTGAGGGCCAAGCAAGGGAGCTAAAACAGTACAATTTTTACGACTTTGGTATGTCGCGGCCGGGGATTGCACACACGACCTCCTGATTCCAGGATGGACGCTCTAATCACTCGTCCACCAGGACCTTTTCTTAATTATGTGCTTCTATTTCTCATCAAATGACATTGAATATAATACTAGTCGGCATTCAGCTCGTTCGATTTTGTATTCAGAATGTTTATTGTTTGTTGAAAATTTAATCGCTTAAATATGCAATTAATAATTTCGATTTTTATACTTCGAGTTTGTATTCTTTCATGACTATGAAATTTGTAATACATATACTAAAACAAAGAAGAATTATAACGCAATGTCAACCTCACTTCAAAATAAAGACGAGGCGTCTTCAGTACAATAATGGCAACTCAATTATATCGCACTAATCATACGTTTAAAGTTACCATAATATGGATTTGGGGAACCTATTCGAATTGTAGGGAACCAGAGTTCGCATATTGATTCAGAGATTGCTGCGAAATACTGCTCCGGTATCTTTGTAAATGAACCTAAAAGAGAGTAAACATATATAAATACATGTGTAATTTTCACATTGTCTTACACTTTGCGATTGTTATACCATGTTGTTGGCTATAAATGCTTAATGTGCTATTTAATGCATAATAAAGATTATGTTATGTACCCTTTCGCCTCTGCTAAATTATCCAGTTGGCTTGTTATCACGCTCTTAAATCCCACAACTGACGTATGGTAACGGTGAATATTACGTTTCTACACGTTGACTATGTGCTCGTCATGCACGTCAGGTCATTGACGACAGCAACAAATAATTATATTTTACATACACGGTATATGGGACTTTCGTCTAAAAGAGAGAAACTAGAAAAAGTCCCGCGAAATCGCGGGCTGTTGGTTGCTGATAGACAAGATATCTGCCCCGATGTCAAATCATAAGACAGGGACCATGGGTTTCACATAAGATATGGACCATAGGTTTCACATAAGATAGGGACCATGGGTTTCACATAAGATAGGGACCATGGGTTTCACATAAGATAGGGACCATGGGTTTCACATCAGATAGGGACCATGGGTTTCACATAAGATAGGGACCATGGGTTTCACATTAGATATGGACCATGGGTTTAACATGATTATGACGTTCTTTCTCATTAAGATCAGACTTCGTCGCGGGAACGAATTCAGTACGAACTCATTGTTAATTGCATAACAAACGATTAAATATTCAATAAACATTAAACATTCTGAACACAAAAGTGTCGGATAGTACTAACATGTACATTTACATCAAATATTTCAAAATTAATTAACACAAACGAAAGCATGTTAAATAGCATAATGACTGAACTGGCAGATATCCCCTTCCATACACATATCCCTGAATGAATCGAGATTGGCTCGCTCGCGCATTTACGTTTTATTACAGTAAAACTGTTTATTTAACATGTTATCTCCACAATTTTTTATGTTGAAAATCCATTCCAGCTTCGACATTTATGATGCAATAATGTTTAAATAAACATAAAAATGAATACCACTTAAGTTATAATGCATACAACAAAATTTGTGATTATATTTATGCATTTTAAAATTTATATGTTACTAAATAAAGCCCTAAACTGCCATCTGATTCAGAAGTTTGTGAAACTACAGAACAGAGTTCCTAGCAAACCTGCAAAAATCAAAGTGAAACATATTTATGTGTATAAAGCAGTATATACGAATGCATGCTTGGGATCAAGCAGAGACAGTGCATATAGCCGTTTTCGTTTGATGTGCACATTTATAATCTAGAAAATCATTGTACCTGTGAAGTAGAACCTTCAAGTAAAGCTAGACAAATACTTCTTTTGCAGAAACTTCAGCAGAACTTTTGGCATCATTACATTTTAATTCGACATTTCAAAACAATTAAGTTTGGCCTTCACCTTTGGAATTGCCCTTATCTAATTTGGGAGAACGTGTCTCAATACCCTTTAGAAAACTGTATGTTCGCAGTGTACATATATTGTACTGCTATAAAAAAATATGTTTAAACTAAGAATTTAGAAAACACATAAGTGCAATCTTTGACGTTGTAACGTCGAGAAAATATTAAAGTATTAAAGGGGATACGTGTATTTTTGTTATATACGATGGTAAATATAATGTCAGTTGATTTACACAATTTGAAGCGGCAATTCTATCCGCGCATATATTTAACTACTCACGATGTATTTAATTTTATTAAGTATTTTGAAAATCGAAAATAACTCTGTGTATATTATGTATGATCTGCACGATTCTGCGCAGATGCCTTTTTTCATTCGGCAGTTTCTCCAGCTGAGCTTCTCAATACGAAATGCTCATATCTAAAGTTTATGAACATGAATCTGACACGAACCACATTTTCCTTTTAATAAATAGATTTCCCAGTTGTAACTTCCGGTATCCATTGATAATTCTGATTAAAAGGTAGAAATGATTTGAAGCTTATGTTTAAAACAGGAATCTTAACCGTTCTGATATAGTGTTTGTTGTGTCTTTTCGACCTTAAAATCTGTATGCCTGTTCTATATTTACTGTACAGGATTGGCAGTACTGAAATACAATATATATTCCTTTACCAATCTTATATTACATGAACTATTTAAACGGTTATAGGGTGATATATCGTTCCATGAAATACTACCTATATAACCTATTCCGCAACTCACTTTTTGTATTCTGTACCCTATTGCATTCATGTTATGACCCTTGTAAAGTTCAACGCAATAGACTGTTTCACACTAGAGAATCGGCAATACCCGGTGTAACGATTTCAAATGACACCAAGTCCCCCGGGAACATAAAATCGTTTTCAAATTACTCCATCCGGGAATTTCAAAACGTATATTTTCGGATGGGGCACCCTTATAACGTATTGAGACCTCACCACCCCATTTGCAAATGTCCTACCAAAGAATCTCTACATGATAGCCTGGGTGAATTTGAAAACGTTTTCCCTTAACATCATATGAATTCAGTTTAGGAATTAGGGGACTTGGAAACGTAACATCGGTATAATTAGCTTATTTAAATTGACCAATCAGTGAATGGGGAACAATCGTTGAACATATTATGATATATTATGATTATATCTCATTTCGGAGTGTAATGGTCAATAACTGTTTGAATTTGATTGGTCAAAAGAAAAAAAAGAAAGAAAAATGTAAAGAGACATATTTCAGCAATAGATAAAGTAGCAAAATTAGAAAATGCGCAAGCGAGTTAATCACAATCAATATAGAGATATTAACACCATCAAAACAACAGTTTCATTTATATGTAAGTTTGAGTTTGGATACAAGGTGGGGGGAGGCATTTGTTTAGTAAGTGTTATCATTATTTGCTAATTAGATCAGTTAGTTAGCATACATACTTTTTTCTTTGCAAGCGCTGCAAGGTCATGGCGCGAGTTCGAATAAGTAACTGTTATTGAATGTGATCAATGTGCCTTTGTTGTCTTATATTTGTTTCCCTTTTTTTCGTACATATATTTATATGAGTCCTATAAACTGAACTGTAAGAGAGAGAGAGATGGAGAGAGATGCAAAAATCTGTTAATAAGGCGTCCATTAAAACCAGTTTTGTCTACCGTGTTTACGTACGAAAGTCAAAGCAAGTCATAACATTATGGTCATTGGCAAAGCTTAAAAAATAGTTCCTCATTTATCATATTTTCTATGTTATACAAAATAAAAGTGATAATATTAAATTGAAAATACTGCTAACAGCCTGCATTTGCAGAACACATGTGTGTGACGTGTTGCTCAATAGGTTCTCTATCTCAGCAAGGAAACCAACAAACGTAGCATGAATACGAACATACTGTTATTTGATGATAGATATGTAGATATATTGCAGTTTATTTCCTCATTTGTCACAATATAACTCCTCACAGGACGGACATTTAACCCGACTAACATTACAAAAAATGAGACACAATAGCATGTTAGCTATTTGGACAACATATCTTGGTGTGCTGGAAACATATTATGGAAAATGATGGCAACTGAGCGTACATAATGAGGCATTCTGAACCAGAAGGGGCAGTAAACCAGTCTGCGAGTTTCTGGTAATGAACCGAGCATAACATAATTACAAACCTATCATTGGACAAACAGGCACATTATGCAACTTTTAACATTTCAGCTGAAGATAATCAGCGAATTTTGTTACAAACTTTGTAGTATTTCTTAATTAAGCTAGACGACCACAATGTTGTGATAACTATGTCTCCGCAAGTCAAGTCAAATAACATTTAATTCTGACAAAGTAATAAATACAATTAGCATTAATGAACTTTTTACTCCCTGACTGGATAAATTGGATATGGCATTTTAATACCATAGGAGCAAGATTAAGGTAGTTGGACCCTGGTGGACATTATTTAGACTTGAGCAATAAACAATATTTTGGTTACACTGTTTGCAAAACTTCAATAAAATTTATCGCTTGGTTTTGGACAAATGGACATTTTTCTTAACTAAAGCGTCTTTAAGTTTAGAAAAGAGGGACTCTTATATTATGTTATGTCCTCTTTATGAAAAATGTTTTGCTATTGAGTATTGTTAAGAAATAAATCATAGAATTCGGCAAACAAACCACTCGTAAATGTAAAGAATTGCTTCTACTCAAAATGAAAATGTAATGAATTGTTATTCTACCTCACTATTTCAAGGGCTTATTTGTAACATGACTGCTCTGCTAAGTGTGCCTCAAACTGAGATTACTGAAATCTACATAAATGAGATATCTGTTTCAAATTCCATCTAAGACGTATATTGCTTGATCTAACTTAATCAAGTGATTTTGGTGTTTTAGACTTTCAATATACCAGGTATCATAATTGTTATAAAACTTAGCATTATTTATCCGATAAATTACCATATATCTTATAAAATTACAAAATAGGACACTTTATTTTCTTTCTAAACCTAACCTGAGTGAGAAATTAAGAAAAACAGAAATAAAACAAAATGACGATACTGGGGTTCGAGCCCTGAACTCTCAAACAATCAATCAATTATTCATCCATTCACCCTCTCTGCCATCATTTTTATAAGAATGTAAACAAAAGTTTAGCCTAATGGGAAAACGTGGCTCTACTAATGCAAAAATAATTGTAAACACTGAGGCACACACTATCTTCATATAACGCCATTTCCCAAGTTCTGTTACATTTATTGTCGAGCGGACAAGTTCGTTAAGACTTTTTCCTGTGCATTCCTGTAGGGTCTAATCGTGATTTCAAAATATAGCAATAAATAAGTGTATTAGGTTACAATAATATAATTACATGTATATTTTTTATCCTCTAATTGGTGGTACTAATATAATATCTCTAGAGAGTCTGTCTGAATTTCTGCTGTCGGGAATCTTTGAATCATGGTCTTTACATATTATTATGAAAATAATTGATAATACTGCGTTTACACTACATGTGTTTGTTCCCGGCAGTCTCGGCGACCACGTGTCAGGCCACGGTGGACAAAACGGGGATGGTCGTGAGAAAACAGGATGGACAAACGTGAGAGGCCGTGATCGCCGTGGATGCCGGGTCAGATTTTTAAACTGTCAAGATATTCGTCACGGCAGTCACGGTGCGGATTAGAAACCTAGTAGGCCGTAGTAAAACGGGATGAACGCAACAAGACGTGACAGAGCGTAATAGGCCGTAATAGGCCAATACTTAGAGGTGGTCCGTAGTAGGACGGGGAGCATTCCTGATGTAGTCTCGTGCAACGATTGCCTTTCCTTAAAATATATGATTGTGCTATGGAAGCACGCATTCTGCATCGATCAACATTCCGGGGCTGCATTAGTTAAATTTAATTTTTTCCTCCTTTCTTTTTCTACGCAGAGATATAGGTCTGATTTTTTTCACCTAGTGATGTTGATTCTGTGCAATAAAAATGTATGCTAAAAATAATATGATCAAGAAACAGAAATAAAAAGTATATGTCCTAAGTCACGAATAATCAGGAGATATTTGAAACATTGACAACTGCTATTCCATCACTTGTAATTGCTTATAAATATACACATGCGTGGCCGCGCTAGTTATATGCAGCGCGGTGCAATGTTAGGTTGCGGTTTCGATTCTAGCTGGGGACATTTTGGAATGGTAGATCTTATTCAGTTAGCCTATTCAAGATAAATGGAAAAATGTATAAATAAAAGAATGAAGGTAAATCATAGCAACAAGCAGTGCTTTGCTCGTGGGAGTGGCGGGCTGAAATAGTGGAATTTTTAACATTTATTTCTTCTTTTTTTTTTTTGTCTAAAATCAAAACGTAGGGCATTTGCAATTTTTCAAAATCCCCACATTATATGCCTAATTTTCATTAGTAGTTGCATAATTGATATTTTTGTTTTCCTTGATAAATTGCATAATGAAGTATTGCATTCATTCTTGGGGTTTTATGTAAAAAGAAAGCCGTGTGTTGTATTTGTATCAGATATATTTATACATTGCCATCTATTATTGTGCGTTTCTTGTATTATATTTGCTTGTTTTTTTGTTTTTTTATTTAAAAACATATATCTAATAAATATCATTACCTGTAAGAAAGAGAGAAAGAGGGACACTATGCTTAATGAAACAAATTTTGTGTTCATACTTTTCTTTTACGACCATGTTAACGTAAACGTCTGTATGACATAGGGATTACGGAATCGTTTGAAAATTTGAATAAATGCCACTTTAGTACATTTAAAATATGTTCTCTCAGCGGTATTGACGCTTTGATTTATACCGTGGTTACAAACGTGCCCCAAACTTGCACGGCGTCCACGTTTCATCCGTAGAAAGTCTTAACAGAACGTAAGAAACGTGTCGGACATTGGTCAGAGCGTGAGAAACGTGAGGGAACCCAACAAAACGTGGCGGACCGGGAGGGAACGTACATCCGAAGTAGACCGCGGGCCTCAACGTGGTGTGCCTTGATGCCACCGGGGCTCACTTCTTTTCCCCTCCACGGCTCGTCACGGATAAAATGATCAAAGTCCCAAGGCGCTCTACGTTTCGTCAAAACGGGGTTGCCGTGGCCGCCGGGAACATAGTGTAAACGCAGCATAACGCATGGCGCGTGAGATTTGATTTATGAAATGTTAGCTGAATACACATTACCAGTATTATTCACTGTACGGTTCGAAGCATATATATATGTATTGAGAACTTAAGGCTAATGAAATTTATTTTATTCTTTGATGAAAGTTAAACTGTGTGGTAGTGTTCATTAAAAAAAAAAAAAAATTCTATTTCGCACACCATGCTGGAGCTTTCGTCCGTATACTACAGACGACTCTATTGGTCAAGGACGTCAGCGATGTTAACGTAGAATTCCAGATATTGGACAGGTTTGTCTGTAGCATACGGACGAAAGCTTTAGGTTCGCTTTTCAAGCATTGTAAGCAAGGTTGAAAAGTTTAAAGTTGACATTTATCTCCATATTATATCTATCACATGTAGAAGAAAAACTACAATTAAAATACACTTCAAACCCCTGAGAAGATTTTGTAATCAGGATGGTGTTTTCTTTTTATTTGTCTTCTCGGAGAGAGAGTAAGAGAGAGAGAGAGAGAGAGAGAGAGAGAGAGATATCTTGATCGCCGAAGATTAACACTAAGCAAACACGTAAGAAGCATCATGATGATACTGATAGAAATAATTTAAGGTTTGCCGAACAGAACTCATATTGTTTAAATTAATGAAAATTTAAGCTAAGTATGCAATCCAGGCAAATGTAATATTTTGCATAACAACGGAGACTCAGTCCGCTAGAGCCTGGTATAGGCTGTAGAAAATGAGTTTTTCTAGATTCGGTATAATTCCGTCTATGAAAGGGGACTTGTATTTTCCATTCTGACTTTATTCGGATATTCCTTAATTGTTAATCAATATTACATAATTATATTATTCAAGGAATATCTAAATCCCTGTTTTATTTTTCAGTTGAAATGTTATATGTAAGGCGTTTAAAGTTCTATTAAATGCATATTAAGTGATAATATTTTGATTTTATTTGACGTTGTTTTGTTTGTTGTGGAATATGATCACAATGACGAAAGAGCAACATCCTGTGACGATCTGATATGTCACGTGCTTGGTGCTTATCATAGAAAAGGGGTAAATAAAAAACAATTTTAGACCGAGGCATGACACAGCTAGCCGCTCTACATCGTCTGCACAAGCATGTGACATTGATATAATATATTCGGTGAGCTAAACAAGAAAGGATGGCGTTTGTTATTCCTGTCGTTATGTACTCTGATTTTAGTTTAAACCTATTTTGCGTCGACTGGGAATCAAGTTATTACAAATTATACTAATCCCTCTCGACGGTTTCTGGGTTGGACCAGTACTTTGCGCTTGGGAAGGTCGTGAAGAATTCTTGCCTCCAACGGGGTTCGAACCCACAACCTTCGTTACCACTGGACCACGGCGCCCCTCGTGTTGATGTACTCTGATAGCAATCCATTTGGGTTTATGAAGGATGGATAGATGGATGGATGGATGGATGGATGGATGGATGGATAGATTGAGTCTTCCACCACCAGTAATTATAAGGACGTCGATGTATATGAAATGCTGTTACAGTGACGGTAAACTCCAGCACATCAAACAAAAACGTTCAATTCAATTCTCTAAAGTTATAGACTAAAATCGCGTGTTTATGGCTATCGGTATTAAGTAATCAGTCTGTTTGAAGATTTCCAGGATAAACAACAATTACATATTTATCCATTTACATGTAGCAACTGAATTCAGCGGTAATTTTGTTTGTATCTACGACAGGTTTGCTTTTCATTGATTGAAATTTTATCTATCCTTCGAATGGTTTATTGTAATTGTTTGTTTCGATTGTGTTTTACGTCCCATTAACAATATTTTAGTTATTTTGAAGTGACATTATAGAATGCTGCCAGACTCCCAGCTACCTATGTTATTATTATCCAAGTACGTTTCAGTGAGCCTACAGTTCATGTCCCTGTTGTTATAATTTAACTAGTTTGACAATTAGAAATGCATTTACATATTTAATTCTTTAAATTGTGTTAATTGATCATCAAATATGATCGTGCATGTATATTGTGAACCATTTTGTATTGTACCGTGTATTGTACAAGTCTAAATAGATATAATGTTCTGCACTGCTCTGTTCTGCGATATAGTGTGTGTGTGTGTGTGTGTGTGTGTGTGTGTGTGTGCGTGTTCTTTTATTCTGCCGTGATAAATTAATATAAATGTTGAACATTTTATAATCATTATTCGGGAATGCTATTATACAATTAATCAAGGAAGAAGAGAAAATCTTATGAAATGAATGTCACCTATTTCTAACCATAAAAACAAATTGCAGGTAACGAATGAAAAAATATCATATACATGTAGTTTCATTTTTAATACATCTTTTATCAACATAGATCAATAATTTATATAAAACTGGACCGTGGGTAGAAGGAAATCAGTCACATTCGATCATTATAAATCATTATTGATAATTTCTAGTGAAACTCGAAGAAGACAAATACCGTAATAGCATTTATCATGATGCATGACGGAACCATTTAATATCGTATCAATTCTTATCAGTTTATTGACTGGATATTGAAAATGGTTGGCAGCCCTATATTGGTCGTCAAAATCAAGTGTGTGTGTTTTTATGTTACAAAAAACACTCTGTGGTCTCTTTTTAAATGTATATTACACGCCTCTCTAAATTAATGCAGTCCATCCATCCATCCATCCATCCATCCATCCATCCAAACTATAATCATGATCCACTAAATACTTTAAATGACTTTAGTGCCAACGCAAGCATCCATTGACTTAGAGCTATAGGCTATTTTGCTCTAAGTCTATAATGGCTTGCATTTACTATGAAATTCCTATGACCACTTGATGAAACATGAACACACTATCACGATGGCTGGATTACTTCAAGATGAAAAGGTAAGACTGTAAAATGTGTCCAAACTGAAGCTTGTGTTCAGACTAACTGGGACATTATGACACCGATGTATAGATAATGTATCAAAATATTTGCATTTTTGTTTGTTTTTTGAAAGAACTCGTATTCAAAATGCATAAGATGCTATTGTCATTGCCATAGAACTGGACTTTTATTGTACATTACAAAACAATTTACACAGAATCCTCTTTGTAAACGGACCTAAGATGGAACATATTTATACATATATAAATACATTTTATTTATATGCTAGAGGAATATATGCGTCATTTTTAAGATAATATTTAACATTGTCTTACACTTAGCAGTTGTTTACATCATATTGTTGGCTATAAACGCCCAGTGTGCTAAATTATATGTCAAAGTAAAGAATATGATAATGTTATGTATCGTAATGACGTTCTGACAAAGTCCCTGTAATGGTTCCGCTACATTTCGGACCTCATGGCCTTTCATGGAGACAACAAAGATTTCCTTATACCTTGGTTATCATGGTAGATGTTAAGTAGTCCAAAACGTAGCGGAACCATTACAGGGACTTTACCTTAATGATATATAAGAAATTCATACTTATTACCTGTGTACATGTATGTTGCTCTGACCGTAAGTTGCAGCGTAATATGATTAAAATCTTTGTGGTCTTTGCAACGATTTTAGTTAAAATGTTGTTTTAAAGATGGCGTCTAACGTAGACACCATTTATTTTCTATAAAAAATATAATTCTGCAAGATGTATCAAATGATCATTACATTTATCTTTCACATGAAAACTAACTTTCCTATCGCAAAACGGAAACGACAAGCAAAATGGTGTCCCCATCCCCCATTTAATGAGCAATAAGGAAATAACCGTTTCAAAATTGAAAATTCCATGTTTGTTTAATATCTTGCGTTGATAAGTACATTCTTCTTCCAAGAAAATTCATATAGAAATATCCGGTTTCTTAGAAATCAACGGAAAGGGATACTGCAACGTTTTGAAAGCTTTGGTCTAAGCACCCCCCCTCCCCCCACCGCCCCGAAGAGGTACGTTAACTGGATATCCAAGTGTTAGGTAGTCAAGTAATTACTGGGATTACAGACGATCACGTGGTTTTGTTAGTGATACTTTTTTGAGCAAGTGACTAAATGGTTAATTCTTAACTTTGGATAAATCACTAAAATATTGTTGGTGAGACAATAAATCAAGGAACAAATTGATATAATAAATATGAACGCAAACGCAAAGCATTCATTTAATCGAGACATACACTTCAGCAAATCGTAGCTTTGAATTGTCCGAATAATGCAGACAACATTAAAAGAGATATCCCGTCATTAGCTTATCTTATAAGAGAAAACCTTATTTAGCTCATTTTATTAATACTAGTACGTGTACAATTTCCAAGAGGGAAATTTATCTACTACTGTGTCTGGCCTTAGGAAGTTGGATACTTTTCAAAATTAGATGAAACTCTAGAACGAAATACGGGATATTACTAGGTCAGTGTGAAGTGAATTTTCAATGAAAAACTAATGTAAGTAGCAATCCCTTTTCAATGATTTCAAAATTGATTGTACCATCCGGAATCCAATTATTAGTGTCATCATAAAAACTGAAACCCAGTATTGTAAAGATTCTCGTGTAATACAAAATCTAATTATCCGCCCGCCGACATTTACAATAAATTTTGTGTCTCGTATTGTCGGGAGCTTATTTAAATCATCTGAAAAAAGCATGAGGTTTTATTGTTAAAGAACGAAACGGTCGACGATGCATAAAAACGATCGCGACAGTTTCATAATTATTTTTCAAACGTTCAGAACTTAGTATATTATCTGATCTACTAAAATATGAAATAAAATCAGGGGGTCACCGGCCTTGGAAAAAATATGAAATAAAATCAGGGGGTCACCAGCCTTGGAAAAAATATGAAATAAAATCAGGGGGTCACCAGCCTTGGAAAAAAATATCCGTATTTTTAACTATAGAGCAGCAGTTTATAATGAAATTTTACCTATGAAAACTAAGTCATTTTTTTTCTTCAAATTATTTTCAATTATTAGTAATTTTATACGATAATTATATTGGCGAAACATCAAATGTAATGAAACAAAAAATTTAATCTATTATTAAATACCCTTACATATGGCTAAACACACTTTTTTTAAAAAAAAAAAAATTTTTTAATTTGGTTTTTTGTCAGGATAATTTTTCAATTATTGGTTAGCCACATGTCTACGGCGTGATACTGCATTGTGGCCTCAAATAAACATATTCTCAAGATTACTGAAATACTCTCGGCGGGGTGTTCAACCCAATAAATCAAGTAACGATAAGTTCTTTCAACCTATGACTAGTGACTTAAAACTTGTGACTTTACACTTGTGACTTACAACTTATGACTAGTGACTTACAACTTGTGATTTACAATTTTTTGCAATCATTGTCCCAAAGTCGCTCACCTGAGAAAACTGCTATTAACTGCTATGATTTTTAAAGTTGATAAAGTACATTACCAATTTTCATTAAAAGACAATAAAATTTTAATTGCTTGTTCTTATACAGTTCTGTGTAAAACAAATTTCCCCAGGGGCAAGGCTTACTAACACCCCAAGGATTAATGATATGTTATGTACCATAATTTTGTACAACTATGTCAAACACAAATGAACCAAACTTGTTAAATCAGTCAAGATTTATCTCACATGCATTTGAAATAAGATAAAAGTTGTCTCTGATATTCCCAATGTCTTAATCTTTTTATATACATAGATATATGTATATCATATAACAAAATACCCTGTCATTCTTTTCACTGTTTCTGATCTGGTACATTGCTTTAGTTAGGTCTTTTCTATATCATTTAATGCTTTTGAAATTGTGTCTTTGTCATATTTCCTTATCTTGTAAATGGCCAAAGACAGATATGCAAATATGTATGTATGTATGTTTGTATGTATGTATGTATGTATGTTTGTATGTATGTATGTCTTGAACAATGATCGTAGAGGACGACTAGAAGATCCTGCGCCAAATATCCAAGCTCTAGGATTAGGACAGGACTTTAACACCTTCTGATACAAAACTGTTTAAAACTAAGAGATTAGTCTATTTTGATTACATGGATATGATGTAAACGATCTTAGATGAGGGTTGATAGAGTTTGTTTCATACCAAATATTAAAGATCTGAGTATTTCGGTTTCAGACATCATACATGTGCTAGAAATGCGCGCTTTTGTTAAACCGGTGTTACATTCGTAACTCAAAAGTCACAAGTCAAAAGCATAAGTCACTAGTCATAAGTCAAAATTGCGCTCCGGGCTTCCATAGAAACCTTATCAATAAATCAACACCTTGAGAGGCCCGCATTGTGCACGCAATGCTACTTAAGATTCGATACGTACGCTGAATCATTTTCACGGAAATAAGTATCGGCAATTTAAGCTAAGACTGCTATAAAAAGTTAACAATTTAGAATACAACCGTTTGGGGCCTTTTTAATTTACCCTTTCGCTTTCAAGATGATTTCCTCTGTGTTTATATTCACCCGAATTCTACAGTTCCATAGATAAACAGGCCGGTACTTGTGTGTCGCGAAAATTTCCCGTTGCTCCCGATTTCTGCTTTAACTCCAGGAAGTCAAGAGGTGTAAATATACACGGCTGTATGAATTAACGGAAGTCAAATGCGTCTTGCAACCAGAAAAGAATTACTTTCAAATCTTATGGACGAATTGCCGATTGTTCGTTATTGACATGCACGCAATATGTATCCTAAGGTTAAGCGTTTAAAGTAAACACCAATGGCTCGTTTACTTCCGCCACTTTTCCAAACAAAGGTAGAAATAAATGAGGCATATGAATGGCTAGGTTCGATCGAAATGCCATCTCTTTTAAATGTCTTTGAAAAATGGTACAGAGTACTTTCGAAGAAACATCGAGGTTAACATTAATTGATTGCAGTTACATTTCGTCGGGAAAAGATTTATTGATTATAAGCTTCCTGGACCATAACAAAGAATACGTTAAATACAGGTGCTTCATATTGACCCAGGGGCCCATTTTACTAAAATGTAACTCTCTTATAAGGTTTTATCTTATTTTGAACAACCATGATTTCCCGCTTCAATAAGACCTATTGCGCAGTGTTTTGCATATTCGTGATCATTCGGGTGACAAAACGTGTAACCATCATTAATTTTCAAAAATGCGATGGAATAAAATCAATTCTAGTGTACTGATTCCCATTGTTTCTCAGCAAATAGATCTGAATACAGAATTGGTCATTGCAGTCAGTTTGGCCAAAAGATCAAAGTGGCTAAAATTCGCATTTCAACAATTCAAATTGTCACCCAAACTCTTTCCATATGAACACTAGAAAGAGAATTCCTTGCCATACGTACACACTCGTAGTGTCCATTACATCACATATTAAGCCCATTCAGCTCTTCGTCATTGTTTTTGCGAACGCTAAAGAATTTGGCCAGTGGACATATTTCGGCGTTTTTGAAAATGTATATAGCAATAGCAAAATTTATTTTGGAGACCACGTTTTTCCATCTATTGATCAAAGATTATGTTCAAGTAATAAGAAAGGTTCACGAACTTGAAACATGACACATTTAGAAACAATTTAATAACTGCAATACGATAGAGCTGTTTTAGATGGAACTTGGGACAAAAAAAAAGAGGAAGAATTCAAACGTAGTAAAAAATGTGCATTTTTTTCTCATGAAAGGTAAATAAAATCGAAATTTCATTTTCTGCTTACATGCCCACAATATCGAGACTAACGTTCTTCAAGTTAGTAATATAATGTGTCTGCAGCCAATTTGGCAAAAGAAGTATATACAATGAGCAATGAACAGATGCATTTATATAAACAGTTTTGATATGATAGGTATGTTTATTTATTTATTGGGTTTAACGCTTGAGCCATTTGGAAACTATGTCTACCTCAGACAGATAGAGTATTGCCACACTGCTGTTACTGGAAATAAAAAAATAATAATAACGTTGGAGTGAATATGAAATATTTAGATATAGTTTGTTCAATATCGTATTGTCCATTGACATATGTTGAGCTTAAATTCATCTCAATTTTTTTTCCGCCGATTGGGAAATTAATAAATACAATTCATACTCTTGTACTACTTGTACTAAACCCTCTTGATGACTCCTGCGTGTTTTTTGTTTTTTG
>CM037786.1:7083563-7133563 GCA_021229015.1 Solen grandis | reverse complement strand
CTCTTGTAATTGTCATTTTCATGTCCATGCTGATTGTTTGTATCAATGATATTGTATCTATGAACTCACCCAATCCTTTATAGTCAAATATATTTAGTTCCATTTAGTATAAACATATTTATTCATATATACATATTTATTCATATATACTATTCATCATCATCATTCATCTCACGGCCATTACTTTGCATGCTCCATCACATTTTGGTAGAAATATACCCGTACTTTTAATTTTGGTAACCTCTCACCTTTGCACCGGGGCACCTACGCACTTGGATGAAATTGTAAATGGCGAAAGCCGTACGCTTACCATTGTCTGATTTATTTATTTCTTATTCTATTTGTTTGCAGGTAATTATTTACTCTGCTATGTGTTTCCATTCATCATACATCATCTCAAACATTTCTTTTATTCATTTCATTCATGTTATCCATTTACTTCTATTTTCTGTGGCACTTAGATGAAGTCATAAATGGCGAATGCCGTGCGCTTATCTTTGACTGTTTTATTTATTTTTAAAACCCATTCTGTTTGCTTGCAGACCAAAAGGAACTTGCACGCCGTGAGACGTTACATTCGATTTGTACGAGAATATTGTATTGGCTCTCACACATGAAGTAACTTTGCCATATTCGGAGGACTGACAGGGGGTATTAAATTATACAGTAGCATATTATGATGAAATATGTTACTCGAACAATCGTTCCACGGAATATCAGTAGTTTTGAGGAAGATAACAGTCAAGAAAGTGTAAAAATTACCGTTCCATTGTTGATGAAGATCACGGTGTCCGTCGGTGTCAATTCAACGTCGAAGGAGAAGCCGAGTCCTTGAACGAGGAGGAGGTCCTTTATGAAGGAGATGATGGCACGCAGGATGAAGGACACAAAAAGGTTGATGTGGACCGTGTTTCTAGGACAGTGAAGCTTCCTGTGTCATAAAACCAGCAATATTTTGCATCTGTCAGAATATTCAAATTTCATTCTATTTCACAATCTCATCCCGGATCATTCCCCAAGTTGAAAAAGTCGAAAGTAAATTTGGAAAACTAATTACCCGAGGTTTCGCCACAAGTTTTAACGTTCTTTGAAGATTCTACATCTGTCATTATTTATTCAGATTTTCTTTCAATTGTTGAAATAAAACATGTTTTTTCACAAAGAGATAACAAAGCTTTTGAAAAATCACAGACACTATAACAGACAACATAAAAGCATGTTGCGTAAAAGGCAGAGAATGAACATTTCTTTATATCATCTAAAAATAACGATAAAAGAATTCTGAGGAAACACTAGAGATGTTTTTATGCCTCAACTAAAAGAGCATTTTATTAGATGCATAATGGAATTAGAGTCAGTGGATCGTACAATAAATAGTTTTGTAATGGTAAACAAATAATGGAAACTTTGTGTTCGAGGCGTGCCAAATGTATCTTAAACGAACGTAAAATAGGCGCAGTGGTCTCCTGTGTACAGGAATTCCTACCGATGCTCATATTTATGACCATACAAACCTTCATTTTCTGCACATAGAAATTACAGTCGATTTATAGCATTCTGTGAAAAGTTTATGGAATTAATTTTCAAACACACAAATATACAGAATTGTTCTAGAATATATTATGGGTGTCCAGTACGAATTTACTGTACAGGTAAGTACTCTCAATATGTGCAAACAAAATGATTCATCATGTGTGAAGCTGCTCTTGGACCACCATAAAAGCACAATGTAGATCGAATACAATGTGAAATTTGAGAAAATTATTGCATGCATGCTCCAGAAACAGAAACAGAGAATATATCGAAATAAATTGTCTGCCTTTTTTTTAAATTTTAAAAAGAATGTTGCATTTTATCCAAACTCTTTTGAACTTACCACCGCATGCCATATCTTACTTTAATTGTCTTTCCAATATGTTTTATATCTACAAAACGAAATCACGACATGCTACCCCATGGTTAAGATACAATGACATGAACTTACCTAAAACGAAGCATTATGAAAACTGCCAGAACTAAGGACACGAAAGAGACACCGTACCCAGTGTTGTATATGAGCTGAATATACTCCACATGAACCTAAAAGACAGGAAGATAAATAGTCACGTGTTAATACCAGCGTCGGATACCCACGTTCGATCGATATAATATATTTTACGCCTGTATTTAGTCATTACCACATTTCATTGGTTCCATCACGTCATTTTTTACCAATCAAAAGTAGTTGTTTTAACGGCCGTTTACGAAAATGTTTGACTTTTTTTAGTTGTTTGTGACGTCAGTCACACGAACTATAGTACTACGTTTTCAACCCAGGTTCTCCTAGATTTAAAACCGAATTACCCCTCAATAGTGTAAATATGATCGAACAATTGTATATATATCTACAACATAAGTAAACTAGAATTAAGCAAACAGGCTGAAAAATCAATGCAGTGTGTCAAACATAAATACTTATAGGCTACAAAAATCGCCTGTAACATGAAAACATTATAGGACTTATTTCTCTATGCTGATTTAACTGCACTCGAATGGTGCAACTGTTTTTATCACGTGATCACTTTACCAAGCGCACGAATATAGTTTGTTTCGATGCAAAGGTGGCTCGCAAATAAATTTGATAGTAAATGTGCAGCGTTCGTTCATTTTAGGCTGTTACAATAATCTATGTGAAGTCCAAAACAAATCCTTGTAACATACTAATTATCACATCAATCTATCGACCTCAGATATCTTCAAGGGTTATTTCTTACACTAAAAATGACCGAAATCTGTATTATCTACTATCTGAAATTATTCCGAAGCCTCTGACCTGTGAAGAAAATTTGCCTAATTACTTTAATCTATAGATAGAATCTGTTGCATGAAGACAAATCAAAGCTCTGATAGCGCTAAGGAACAGGAATGCCGCATTTCTTTTGTTTATCAAAGTAAATTTAATTATTGGTAATCGACTTGAAGATCCATTCGAGACACACACAACGTCAGTGCCTTCAGCGCTTTGATTTTCATTAGTTTAATAGTGACTTTCCATCCTTCAAACTGGAGCACTGGAGAGTATTAAATTTTTATGACCGATTTCATTGGTCGATATTTTAGTCAACGACTGCTGGAAAAGAGCTTACCTTCTTCCCCCACGACATGGAAATAATTCAACCGGGGATTTTCGGTAATACCGATGCAACGTTTTCAAGTACCCTCCCCCCTCCACCACCCCATCCCGGGAACATAAAAACGTCTTCAAATGCCCTCCAACGATTTAACTTTCCTTCATGCGGTAGCTTAAAACGTTTTCAAATGACCCCCTCCCTCTACGTCGGGAAATCGTAAAACATAAACACTCGTGATATAAAAATATAATATGTATTATTGATGTTTCTATTGGAACCTGCCTTTCCTAAATTGAATTCATATAAGGTTTAAGATAAGGTTGGTGAAGTTTCCCCACCCGGGGACTTAAAATCGTTTTTATATGCCCACTCCCCACTCTTTTTTTATGTTTCTTCGTTGGGAAAGTTTATATCTTATAACATATACTTAATTGTGTCGTTAGCCTATTGTGCTTCTGTTAGTATTTAATGTTCCTAAATTGAATTTATATGATGTGAAAAAGTGGAATTTGCAAACGTTTTAAAATTCACTCGGGGTAATGTAGATTCCTGGGTAGGATATTTGAAAATGGGGTTGTGGGGTCTCAGTACGTTTTCAACATGCCCCACCCGGGGATATAAAACGTTTGAAAATCCCGGGTGGGTGAATATAAAAAGGGCGCGGGAGGGGTGGGGGCTTGAATCAGGGGGTATTTGAAAACGTTTTTATGTTCCCGAGAGGGCACAAAATGTTTTCGTTATGCCCTTACCGGGAATATGAAAACGTTTCAAATGCCCGAGGGGAATTTGAAAACGTTCACATGTTCCCGGGTTCATGTCCATCGGAGGACATCTTAAATAATTGTGTGTACACTAATAAGTTTTAAGACGCCTCTGTAGTCGAGTAGATGTAGACACTGATTTACAATCACTCAGACCTTAAGGGCTTTGGGTTTGAATCCCTTTAAAGGCACGTTTAGTGTTTTACCATGTGAAGAAGCCATCTAAGTGGGTTATGTAAGTTCAGTCATTCCATCCTGATGCCCTCTTTGTTTGAAATAATGTGCACTCCTCGCAGAGTGTCTTCCGCTTTAAGAATAATACGTCGTGCTGTGCCTGAAATTTTGTCAAAGGCCTTGCATGTCAAACAAACAAATAAACACACATACACACAAGCATTAACAGACAACTAACCGTGATGAGTTGTGGCACTGGGCTAGATGACTTAGTCTTGGCTGGAGTACACTGTGTGTAGTTTGTCCAGGTCATGTTGGTCGCAGGACTGACGTACCACTGGCCATCGGGCATACACCACCTGCTCGCGTTCTCTGCAACACAACAAAAGAAAGATGGATTGACGATGATTATCCCTATATGGCTCATTGGAAGAACAGCGTCCATTATAAAAAAACAAAACAAAAAACAACAACAAAAAAACAAAAAAAAACAACATTGAGACATGTGTCCGGCTGAATTCGACCATAGGGTCAAGGTGGCATCATACGTGATTATGACAACACAAGCAAGTGTTGTTTGTGTGTGAGGTCTGCATAATTAAGTTAAATACAAATAAAAATGAATAACCTTATAGGCTCAATATATCTCAGTGGAAATGCTACGCAATTTTAAGAGATTGAAGAGATTGGAAAGTTACCAAAATTGTATTAAATTATTATTAGTGTATTAACTAAAGGGCTATATGTACGATCTCCGGTGACTTTGCATCGCTTAAAAATGAAATACTTTTTTTTATATTTTGGATAGGTGTAAAAAACAACCTCTGTTTACCTTTTGTTATTGGCGAGTATTTCCGGCACGGAAAATTTAGAGAAATCCACATACTTACCTAATTTTGCTCGGCATTAATGAAAACAGGACCGAGTTGCTCAGACAATGTATTGCAACGTCACATATTCCTGTTTTCTTCGTGCTCTAAATCAAAGCCTTATCGACCATATTTGTTTACCATGTTACTCCGCGAGGCACCTTTGAAGAGTACCTTCCTCTGTCACGAACCTATTTAGGCAACACCCGGCGTGCATTCAGTATGCCAAACCGCTAACAGTCAGCTATGGAGTTGTCTTAGGACTAGATATCATGCTGTTCTCGTGCACTTTATGCTGTAGTTAGGTATACGTGAACATCGTGGTTTATGACACTGAGGCACCTTCATAGCTGACTGCAAGCGTACGGTTGCATACGGTTCGGCATACTGAACGCATGCCCGGTTGCATACAAATTTAAAGAAAATACATCGAAACATATTGAAACTACTTGTATATGCAACTTGCCGCTGTAGTTGGGAGGGGAGAGATGTCTAAATTTTCCGTGCACGCACGTTTTTCACACTTTTTTTCTGTCTATGTTTAGTTATTACCGAAGTCTGGCGGGCCCTTGTCCATTTCATTAGATTTGACTTAATATGCCCTTTTCTTCCTAAGCATTTCTAAACAATCGCTTATAAATTCGGAAGTGATTCATCTACGGAAAAAATATAGGGAAAATCTCTCCAATACGTCTGATAAGAATCAAATGATCGATTCTTTCTGTTGTATGAGGGAGTTGTCTGATAAGTCAATGGAAAATTTCTGAAATGTTATAGACATAAATTTCGTTGATGCATGCTTTTGTGCAATACGTTTCTTGAAACTACATTTGTTTTTTATATAACGTTTGACATTCCGATAGATATTTTCCAATCTTTTTGACGTGTCTGAAGTTCACCTACAGACTATAACAGCGATCTTAATGTAAAGATATCTGGCAAGATTTAATAATTCCAACCAAATTGATCTTTGGAGGGAAAAACAACTAATCTGATTATACGGAATGCAATCAAGATAGGGTTATCTGACCTACTTAAATCAAGCCCATAATCTTATATTATTTGACCTGCTACAAGTGTAATAAAAATCACCGGATACTGAAAGACTAGAATGTCAGCAGAAATAGGTGTATTTCTATACCAAGTGTCGTTTCAGCATAGCCGTACTCGATAGAGGCACTGGTTTTATGACACACGAAGTTACTTTGACAGACAGCTGAAATTGCTTTTTGTTTCATGGTAACTCCGCCGGCGGTCTCTCAGTGCCTATTGCTCTTTGATTAGTTTCAGAATGATTCGAAGTGAGGTTCATGACCGATTCCATTCACAAGTTGCATATTGCAGCTGGTGTTAATTCCATTACGTGTAGAATTTGACAAGAATACTACAAGGTTTCCGAATTATTTTGTTTTTCAAACGTACTTGTACTTGAATGAAAACATTTAAGATACCCTTAGGCATCCTATGGATAATTACCGAAGCCTTTCATTGAATATCTGACCAAATAATCTAACAGGGATCCGCAATTCTGATATAGGTAAATAGCAAGTCAAGAGAAGCTCTCATTACGCCATGTGCACGAACATGTGACCGCGAGATAATGTGAAATTGCTGATCTAATATATTAAGTTTTCTCTTCAATTTATTGCCGATTAAACCAACTATGTATGTCTCTCATTAGATCGTATCTCTTTCATTAGTAATACTGTTAATCGTCTTTCTTTTAAGCGTCTACAAAATGTTAAGCGTTTCAGCAAGATCTCGTTTAAAATCAGTTCTAATTTTCGGGCTGTTTCATATCTCGGTTAAATAGGTCCTTGATCTGACATTATCTGTTTTAGTAACAGAATTTACAATGCTATTATATGAACAAATCACTACAAATAGCCATATGCCTATAGTTTTGGTTTGTTCGATTTTTCTCCACAAATAGCCTTGCGATAAGGGGGCAGTAATCATGTTGGTCATTTTCAGGTAGAGCTGAGGCACCTAATGCCGAACGTACATCTAATACCAAACAAAACTTAACCTGCTCTAATTTCACAAAATGCTTGTTTTCTGCACCGAAATGATTTCATACAGAGGATGGGTGGATGGATAAATAATAAACTATCTCTAGAAATAGATAAAACACTAATTTAACAGAGCCATGTATGTAAAACAATGAGTCGTCAAGTAAGCGCAAGAAAACGTCAAAAGTATGACATCAGCATCATTGAAAAAGTTGTACCTCTAATAAGAAGCAATGTCATATGAATGAGCCAGGCAACTAAAGAATACGGTATACCGAAACCACTTTGTATGACCACGTGCGCAACGAGTAACAGAACCATTCTGTGGGTATACTCAAGAGAAAGAAGAGAAAATCGCTATATGGGCCGTGCACATGTCCAAGATTGGGTTTGGTCGGACCCGTCAGGAGCTTGCTTTGACCATCAAGAAGATAATTGATGACGATGGGAGACTAACCCTATTCAAAGATAATACACCCGAAAGACTGGAATTAAGTATCCAGAACACATAATAAATTGGGAAGGAGAGGGCCTTTGACATTTCACCGGAGAAGGTTAGGAACATTGAGGACGTTCCTGGTCACAAGGTTCGCGTGAAAATACTGTTGCATGATGAAATTTAAGATGTTAAAACTGTATAAAATACAACTCTTGCCACCTGATATTATGTTGTAAAGGGCTTTAATGATTTTTTTTTAAATTATCGGATGTGTTCGGTATCAGGTACCGTGACATTCGGTATTAGATGCCTTGTTCGGTAACAGGATAACATCAGTACCAAAATAAAATTAATACATGACCCATCAATTCGCTGTCGTATAATTGATCACTTTGTTTATGTTCTAAATACAGATGTACGAGTCACGTATTGGCCAATTTGTCTCATCATCGATATTAATAAACATATTAGAAAGAAATAATAAGACGTATTACCCTTATGATAAACGTATTATAGCCAGATTTTGTTTGCGTATTTACAAATGTACTTGGTTTAACGTCCCACTGACAGTATTTCAGTCATTTGGAGACGATGTCTTCTTGAGACAGATATAGAACTGCCACACTGCAGAATCACGCCGTAGGTCTACTGCATGTCACATTAACCTGACACCTGGCCAACCAGTCCTGGAACTATCCTTATATGCTGAGCGCCAAGCAAGGGGGCTATTCCAGAACCAATTATTACTATAGCCAGGTTTTAACCAACGGAAGTTTGGCAAAGGTCGGCGGGCTGTCCGCTGCGAACTTTTTTTGTCTAGATCGTAATTTTATTATGCATTTGACTATATAATCTGTATTTCAAAATATTTTATCCCGTCATCAATTTTAGGAAGGAATTGTCCTGATTTTTTCACTCTTTTAATCAATCGCGAAATTTCATCATTGAATTTCGCTTTTTGAATTTTACTATCCTAATTAGCAGAATAACAGGTAAGTTTTGATCTGGATAAAGGTTTAACAACTCCTGTCCGTAGTTTGCCCCCAAAAAATGTCCTCGCTTAAAGGTGTCCTTCATAATTTTTCGTTTATTTCATTCTTTTGGCAAAGATACATTAAAACAATTAGACAAATAATTGATGGATGGATATAAGGATTGATGGATGAATGTCTTGATTGATAAAATAATCCTTTACCTGTGACTAAGAAACCTTGAATGTAGTTTGGACAAGGCTTGACACTGATCTCACCGGCCCTGGTTTCCGGCCAGCACATGATAAGATCAAACGTCCAATTGCAATAACGCCCTGAAAACATAAATTCATAAAAATAATAAATTATTGTTACATGCCTGGAAGGTCACGTGACATTACATGGCGGTAAACGGAAAAAAACATCGCTCTGTGAAAAAAATGTTTTAAGGGCTGAACATGGATATATTTTGCAATTTAAAGTGAACCAAACATTTGGAAACATATGTGATTAAGTGTGTGGGATTTAAAACCATAAAATAAGTTATTAAAGTGACACTTGGCTTGTCATTGGGAGATCGGACTGAACAAAGAAACTATCAGACGTCATCGGACACAAAGAAACATTAAGAAACCGTTACAAATGGAAACAGAATATCGCAAACTGGTAAAATATAATTTTCAATATAAACTCAAGTAAAAATAAGTGATTTAAGAAAATATATTGCAAAGATATATCTTATTATACAAACATTTGATGACTTTTTGATGAGATATTTAATCTGAGGCACAATCATCAACCAATTTATACAATGCAAAATGGGAAAAAACAAAACAAAAAAAAGCCGACAAAGAAGGGGACGAGAAAACAAAACAGACAAAAGTATCAAATATAAGTCAAACAGTCCCACCTCCTACACCAACAAACATTATTTTGGGTCAAACGAGAGTAGTACTGTTTAATCATCATCAATCACCAAATATGTTCGATGTACAAACATATGAGACCGTGAACATGAATAACATCGTGGGCATGCAGCACGTGCAACACGCCCAGCACAGTAATGTTCAAGATCAAGGTCAACTGTACCACGTAAACAATGCTGTAACTGGGCCACAGAACATACATCGACAGCAAAACGCATTAATAAGCAAAACCATCCCAGCACAGACAGACGGCGGACAGCACAGACAGACGGCGGAACACCGATATGGGCGACAGCAATATGCCAACAAATGACTGCCATATAGAATACCCTTGATCATCAAAACTTAAAATGGCAAACAGTCGAATACCATCTTACTACCCAAAATGAAAAGTTATTGCAAATGGAGGAAAAATAGCAAACTTATTAGCCTTAAAAGGAGACGTCACACAAACTAACAATAAGATACAGTTATTGCAAAATTGCAAAATGATGTCATAGATGTAAAATCAAAAATCTCAGAATATGACAATACAATACAGCAATACAGTGACATGTGTGACGACATCACCAGCAATACGACAAGCTTAGATGCGTCATTGAACAAAATCATTAGACAAATACAGACATTAGAACAGAAACAACAAGAAATGGACAAAAAACAAGTCAATGACAGATCTTGTGACCGATATTCAGTGGCCAACCATGCGAGAAAATCTAATCTTCTCAGGCATTCCAGAATGTGATAACTATATTGACCAAGGGGAGAATTGTGAACAAATAATAAAAGATTTCATTCTCCAAGAAATGCACATTGAGAAAGATATTCAGTTTGATAGAGTACATCGCCTAGGTAAATTTAATAAAAATCATGAATTCCCTCGCCCAATTGTAGCCAAATTTACTTTTTACAAAGACAAGGAACTAGTAAGAGAAACAGCCCCTAAAACACTAAACAAACAGCAACTATTTTGTCAAAGTACATTTCCCACGTGAAATGGAACAAAAACGTGATAAACAGTTATACAGCGTAGCGAAACAAGCACGTGAGGATCCAAACAAAGAGCGCCTCGTGCGTGACAAACTTTTTATTAATAACAGAGGATACACACTTAATGAACAACTCGCAAATACTGGTCCAGCAGAACACACGGTTAGACGACACGTGAAACAATGGAGAACGACAGATTCACAGCCACGGGGAACCAGAGTCTTTGTCAGGAGTAATACTCAAACATCGACTACAACAAAGCTTTCAGACTATTCACACACAAACAAGTTTAACACAATTGAGAATTTCCAGCACGAGAACACACCAAACTCGCGAGATCCTTTTCGTTGCAAAAAAAAAGGCAACGTCCCCCCTTGATAAACATATCTTGCTGAAAAAAGCGCACACCAATGATCTTTCCGACAGTGACCAAAGCTCCATTATCGTCGATCTAGATTGTACCCAGCGACCATGCTCAAAAAACGTCAATAAACACAACAGATCAAACATCGTCTTGTGCACGTGCAACCGGAGATAGTGAGAAGTATGCATAGCGGTCCGCTGTAGACGGCTGCTTTCTACCGAGCAGTGAATCACGTGACGGATTGTGTGACTCAAGTAGTGATCGTGTTAATTATAGACAAACTTCGTCCGGTAATACAGCCAGAAATCACATTAATCATATCACGCTCAAAATTCTGTATTTGAATGTATGTGGCTTAACTGCTAAACTAAATGATCCAGAGTTCGTGTCTTTTATAAGCGAATATGATATAGTAGGTTTGCAGGAAACTAAAACAGACGTTTCTGATGAAGTATTAATTTCTGGTTACCATTCTTTCCTATTCCATCGCCAAAACATAGCTCGTTATCGGTCAGGTGGTCTAGCACTCCTAGTTAAATCTGATTTAGCACCTTTTGCGTCAGTTGAACAAAACACTGATTGTGATCTAATTAATTTTTTTACAATATCCAAATGCATTTATTCATCAGACGATAACGAGGCTGAAGATTTAAAATGTGGACTGGTTTACATTCCGCCGCACGGAACGAGATATGCGAGCCGTGACTCATATTTTGAGATACAGAATGAACTCTATCGATACTGTCAAAACAGCAAGCATGTGCTTCTGTTTGGAGATTTTAATTCAAGATGTGGAAATTCGTGTGACTTCACCAAGTTTGATGAACTGTTTATTAACCAAAATGTAAGCAATTCTTTTGATCTATTTTCTGACGAAGAGCACATATTTAATAACTTCAGTAAATGTAATATCCCTTTGCAGAGAAATCAAACTGACGACAATGTAAATTACTATGGAAGACAATCGATCGAATTTTGTAAAAGAAATAATATATTTATCATGAATGGCAGATTAGGGCAACAATCTTCCTCTCCTACATGCAGGGGGACCAGCACTGTAGACTTATTTCCTGTCTACTTCATATGTCTTTAGGTATATAAATTATTTCCATGTACATGACTTTTGTTACCTATTTTCTGACATACACGGTCCAATCAGTTTAAAATGAAACACTTAAAGGAAAGCCAAAACATGGTGTTAAACCGACGATCACAAAAAAACTGGGATAACAAAAAAGCTGATTTATTTATAAACAATCTTGATACAGTCAAAATAGAGGAAATAACAACAAGCCTTACAACATTGACTAACGAAAATATATGTAACAAAAATAATATTGACTCAGTAGTTTCGAAATTGGAAATTAAATATATTACACGACTGTTCAGAAAAAAAAAAAACAATCGGAACAGTGAGTAACAACACCTCGCAAAACCTAAGCAATCCTACAAAAGCATCTAAATTTCCCTGGTTTGATAAAACATGCAGAAAACAAAGAGATATATATCATAAGACGAGGAAAAGATATAACAAGTATAAAACACCATTCTTTAAAAATTAAAAACTAGGAAGTACTGGAAATTATCTAAAGAAACAGCACCATTGTCTGATCTATATGAAGTCTTCAAAAGCGTAAATTTAAAGTGATAATGAGAACGAAGAAGATCAAGGGAAAGTGAGATCTGACACTGAGGACGAAATAAACAATGAAATTAATGTACCAAACACACAGGAAGAAATCTTAACAGCGATTAAAAATCTACAAAATATCAAGCTCCTGGAGCAGATAACATCATAAATGAACAAATAAAAAATTCAGCGAGTTTACTTTTACCAGTATATGAAAAACTATTCAATTTAATATTTGACTATGGTATCATACCGGAGAACTGGACAATATGTATTATTAAACCAATATATAAAAACAAGAGGGCCATGATGGCCCTGAAACGCTCACCTGAGTACCATTGCTACAACTGATTACAAGGTTTTTCAACAGACAAGAATTCTGATATAACTCAATCTTAAACATTTTAGCCCTGACAATACTACACACCAAATATATAAGCACTGGGGTTATGGTTTCAGAGGAGAAGACTTAGTGCGGGGTCATTTATCTCCAAAGGGCCAACATTTTGAAAATCTTGATAATGAACCATTAGATGATGCTACGTACCAAAAACCTAAGCTATAGGCCTTATGGATTCATAGTAGAAGATTTTTTTTAAAGTTTTTCCTATATAAATCTATGTAAAACAAGTGACCCCTGGTGCGGGGGCATTTATCACCATAGGGCTATGATTTGAACAATCTTGGTAATGAACTATAAGATGATGCTACATACCAAATATCTAAGCTCTAGGCCTTATGGATTCATAGAAGAAGATTTTTAAAGTTTTTCCTATATAAATCTATGTAAAACAAGTGACCCCTGGTGCGGGGGCATTTATCACCATAGGGCTATGATTTGAACAATCTTGGTAATGAACTATAAGATGATGCTACATACCAAATATCTAAGCTCTAGGCCTAATGGATCATAGAAGAAGATTTTTAAAGATTTTCCATAAATTCTTGTAAAACAAGTGACCCTGGTGCGGGGGCATTTATCACCTAGGTATGATTTGTACAAACTTGGTAATGAACCATAAGATGATGCTGCATACCAAATATCTAATCTCTAGGCCTTATGGATTCATAGAAGAAGATTTTTAAAGATTTTCCTATATAATTCTTTGTAAAACAAGTGACCCCTGGTGCGGGGGCATTTATCACCGTAGGGTCATGATTTGTACAATCTTGGTAATGAACCATAAGATGATGCTACATACCAAATATCTAATCTCTAGGCCTTATGGATTCATAGAAGAAGATTTTTAAAGATTTTCCAATATAACTGTATGTAAAACAAGTGACCCCTGGTGCGGGGGCATTTATCACCGTAGAGCTATGATTTGAACAATCTTGGTAATGAACCATTAGATGATGCTACATACCAAATATCTAAGCTCTAGGCCTTATGGATTCATAGAAGAAGATTTTTAAAGATTTTCCTATATAACTCTTTGTAAAACAAGTGACCCCTGGTGCGGGGGGGGGGAATGGCCCATAAGATGATGCTACATACCAAATATCTAAGCTCTAGGCCTTGCAGTTTTGCAGAAGAAGATTTTCAAAATTTGCATTTTTAAAATCTATTTTATAGCTCCTGTGACCTACTTTTTTAACCAATCTGAATAATTTGTACAACTTTGATAGAGGGCATCATAAGGATGATTCCTGTAAAGTTTGGTCAAAATCCCTTTAGCGGTTCATGAGGAGATGTTGTTTAAAGCAAATTGTTGACGACGGACGCACGCACGGACGACGGACGACGGACAAAAGGCGATCACAAACAAGCATTCGATACCGTATAGAGAACAGGCCTCTGGCAAAAACTAAAAAAAAAAGAAAGAATTAACGGAAAATGTTTTAACATTATATATAATCTATATGAATCTATATGAAAATATTAGTCTAAAGTTAAAACCAATAAGGGAGAAACATCATATTTTAATAGCTATATCACCATTTTTATTTAATTTATTCCTAAATGATCTAGACACATTCTTACAAAACAATGGTATAAATGGAGTATATAAAGACATTACAATAAATAATGCAAGATATCTTTTAAAGATATTTTTATTATTATATGCAGACGACACTGTCTTGATAAGTGATGACGAAAATGATTTACAAAATGCACTAAATGAGTTAAAAAAATATTGTGAAACATGGAAGCTGAAAGTCAATGTCAGCAAAACTAAAATTATGATTTTTAGCAAAGATAGGAAAAATAAAAAAAATGCATAAATTCAAATTAGGTGACAAAATTTTAGATGTAGTAAACAATTACAAATACTTAGGAATATTTTTCCAAAAAAAAAAAAGGAAGTTTCAAAAAAACTAAAGATTATATAACAGAGCAAGCAAACAAAGCAGTGTTTTCACTTCTAAAATAAATCAAAACTTTTTCCCTTCCTTATAATATACAAATTGAACTTTTTGAAAAAAAACTATAAAACCATTATTGTTGTACGCAAGTGAAGTTTGGGGCTTTGGAAACATTAAATCATTGGAAACAATACAACTAAGATTTTATAAGTATGTATTCAATCTTAAACGATCAACACCAACAAATATGATTTATGGTGAACTAGGCATTACTCCTCTTTCAGTAGATATTATAAAACGAACTTTGTCAAACTGGAGTAAAGTAATGACGAATATACATAGTAATAATGAAACACTCAAGCTATCATCAAAAATGTATTTAACATTACACAATCTATACTTGCATGAATCTGTAAAATCCGAATGGATGAAATATATTGAGACATCACTGTGTAACTTATGCCTTTCTGGAATTTGGTATGATCAATTTTTGCCAAACTAAAAATGGTTCATAGCAGAAGACACAAAGATTAAAGACATATTTATTAAAAAATGGGGGTCTGAAATAAAAAACCTTTTTAATAATGATTTATACAAATACTATAAAAATACCCATGAAAGTAGTAAATATATTAACATTTTATCAAATAATCAAACTCAATATCTTATTCGTTTTTTAACAAGAAACCATAATTTATCCATAGAAAAGGGAAGATGGCAAAACATACCTATAAATGAAAGAAAATGTATAGTCAATGTCTTGTACTTGGTGATGAGTTTCATGTTTTATTTTTTAAATTAATTTAACTGTCCGTTATTTGAAAGCATATACATAAAATATACATAAACAAGTACTACATAAAAATCCAAGCATGTTTTAATTTGTACAGCTACTTTCAAGCAAAAATTTTACTATACTTGAAAAACTATGCATTTTTAATAAAAAAAAAATCATGAACTATTTTAAGAATGATGATAGATAACTTTATATGTAGGTAAAATCTCTAAGATAAGAACTCTGTTATTATATAGACAAGTGTCTATATATGCGTACAAGCTTTATGTACTTTTTAAAAGTGTTTGATTTGCACATATGATAGTTTTCTTTTAAAGTGAGTAAAATTTATATTCATCATAAAATGTTTTAGTAAGGAAATGTGTGTGTGTGTGGGGGGGGGGGTCGAATGTGAGATTATAACACCCTCTACTAGTTCTTGGAATTGGACTTATTACTACAAAGCAAATTTATTTATTTTAATTCTCCTCGCTCCATAATAAACTACACTAACAATTATTGTAGGTTAAAGTGTACATGTATTTTATCCATAATCATGGATTTGCAATTATGTATAATGTATTTACATTGTTAGTTATTTACATACTATATATTTAAGTATATATGTATATCAATTAAACCATCTCTATGTAAATATAAGTATGTTTGTGCATGTATGATGTAATTTCATTTATATGTACGGTACCCCTTGTTCATCTTTTAGTTTCGCTTTCGGGAAAGATGAAATTGTCCAAGGGATTCAATGTTTAGTATATGGTACAGTTATATTACTTGTTTATCTATGTGAATAAAAATATTAATATTTTGTGCCCGAAAAGTGAATTATTGTGTGGCCGTTTACCCTGTGTGCGTGAAAATATTATTGCATTTTTTGTATTGCTTATTTTATTCACAATGTTTGTACATATAAGCTTAATAATCAAATAAAGTTATGAAAGTTATGTGCGGTTTTAATAACTATATAATTATATAAAAAGATCTATATAACTTAATTTTGCTTATGACTTTCCTAGTCGTATTATTAGGTAGATGAATGTCAAACTATGAACTATAAAACGAGCCTATCCAACAATGATAATAACAATGATTGACTGACATAAATATTTAATTTTCATTTAATTTGAGAATCAGAGATAGAACACTAAATATAATTCCCTTTCTAATTCTAAATCCAAATTTATAGCAACTATTTAATTGAAATTCGTCACGTCAGCCCATTGTCCTTTGAACCGCAGAATTGCCAATTTCATTGGAATGTTTGTTACGATTTTGTAACTCTCTATTGTATATTGTATATAACGGAAAATGTCAATATTTGTACATTTTTGGAAGTCTGCTACACTATCAAATACCGTTTTTTCCCGAAGATTCTGATTGGATGACGTAAAACATCTACGCATGCAATTTCCCGCATGCTATCGATGTCAAATTCCACATCGTTCAATAAGATCACTCGATTCAAATTGCGCCCCCCCCCCCCCCCCCCCCCCCAAAAAAAAAAAAAATCTGGAGTTTCGTTTCTTACAATGTTGTTATATTTAGTACCGGAGAAGAAAAATACATAGTATTGAAACTTAAGTTTCCAATGAAATTTATTTTTAGCAATTCTGCGGTTCTAGTGCCAGTGCGAAAGACCTAACTTCTACTATATTACCAACACTGAATTTCAACTTAACATGAATAAAATATCATCTAAAATAAAGCCTTGTTGGAACGTACTTTGGGGTCAAATGCACCTTTGGGTCCAACGCACTTTGGGTTCAGAATTGAACCACTGTCAAATAATTTGCATTGTTGGATCACAAAATTGGATACATGTAGCAGCAAATCCAACGCACTTTGGGGTCAGATATTTGATCATTATTGTGAACTGGAAACAACGTACATTTAAATGGAGTTATTTCCAACTTGAGGCTTTTTTTTGTTGGCCAGATTTATCATTATTCATTATTTTGCTTATATCAAAATTAATGATTTAATGAGTTTTATGGGAGGTAATGGTGGGACTTTTTTAAATTGACATCAATAAAAAGAAATTTACTTCTCGTTCAGCACCTTGATGTTTTCTTAGACATAACTAAATCCGGTCTTATGTATGCACATCAAACGTTCGTTTTATTCCACTTCCTAAAATAAGGTGTTTTCCCCGTCATCATCAACAGCATCATCATCATCATCATCATCATCATCATCATATTGAAGATCTGCTTTTATTTCTTGTTTAACAAAGACTAAAATATCATTTTTTTGTGAATTTGAACGGCGATTTAGTTATTAAGGGCTAAATATACATGTATTAATGATTTTAGCTATTTTTTACATCATATCAATACGTTTAGATTTATTTTAACTAAACTGAGAGTAAATTTTCAATGACTGTTAGAAGTTGACGATGTGCTGATACTAACCCGTAACCAGATAGCCTATGCAACAAGTTAGAAGATAAATGTAATTTTATATTTGACTGACGAAATACACGCATTTGTATATTGAAATGAATTAAAATGTTTTAAAATGAAGAAAACAAATATGAATATAGTTAGGAATCTATAAGAAATAGCAGAAATACATTTAACAGTAATTGAATGATAAATATATTTTATTACGAGGTACTGTTAATATTTGATCTCTTACGTAAACATGCTTTTCTGATAAATATCCCTTTACCCAGATATTGCAAGTATTGGTAAAAAAAAAAGAGAGTTTTACATATTTCTTTCTTGTGTGTATGTGGATTAATAAGTGGATATGTATAAAATAGATACATATACGTGATCAAAAAGAAATTTACTTCTCGTTCAGCACCTTGATGTTTTCTTAGACATCATTAAATCCGGTCTTATGTATGCACATCAAACGTTCGTTTTATTCCACTTCCTAAAAAAGTGTTTTCCCCGTCATCAAGTGTCTCCCTGATTTTCGTTTTGTAAGCGTTTCTAATAGAATTTATTTTCTTTAATTTGTGAAATATATGTTCCCCAGACTGTCGCTTTTGTTAATATATTATACCATTCATTTGGATACTGATTTGCTGTACTTAAAATATAGATTAATCTATTTTAAGTACATACATTCTGTATTAATTATCTTCATTGAACAACAGATCATAAAATGCATACTTTGTAGATATGTTGCAAACACTTGTAGGATTCATAAGTGTTGTATTTGCTATACATATATATATAAGGTAAGTTTATTTGCCATCGTATTGGAAAAACGCCACTTGGGGTATGATCTTCTGGAATATTCAAAATAAAAGCTTGAAAATCATCATCATCATCATCATCATCGATGTCGTCATCACCGCCACCATTTACATCAGCAACAGCCTCATATTAATCATTATTCCAACCAGCACTGTAAAATAACTTTATTATAATCATTTCTAAGTTATTATCTTTTAGTTTGTGGAAGGGATTTTCTTTAATCATGATACCACATCCAGTCGTATTATCCTGACACTGGGCAAACAAGTCCTCATGTCAATCAAAGCGCTCAATGCGAATACCACAAATAATGAAATTTCTACTGCACATAATGAAATATCTAACACATATAATGATATATCTACTGCATATAATGAAATAACTACCGCATATAAGCAAATAAGTCATAATAAGACGGTCATGGCGTTCCATATCATTCCCTAGGACCCGATTTATATACACTCTCTTCTGTTACTTAAGTGTAGAACTTGACAAGGTACCTGATGTTTTAGATACTTGAATGTTTGTTTCTATTTCAAAGTTAAGAAATGCTCTGGGAGAAACCTAACTCGCTTTCATGTAAAATTACGCGTGAACTACTGAAGATTAAATACAGACATTCGAAGTGCTACTTTTTTTCTTTTTACAGGAGTAGATCTTCAAGAAGTAAAATGGGTTGCTGTTCTGATGTATAAGTTTAACGGATATATTGTTCATGCTTAAAATGGATGTTTACAGAGCAAAATAACACGTTTACAAACAACAGCACATGAATAGCGGTTACGGTTGTGATCGTTCCTTCATGCATGCTGCCCCGAAGCTATGGAACTCTCTCCCAGTTCACATCCGTGAGGCGCCAACACTGTCTAGTTTTAAGGGACAACTGAAGACGCAACTTTTTATTCAACACTTCATTTAATTGACATATTCACCATTTCATTCTGTAGAAGTAGCTACATGTACTATGTCATGTTATGTCGATATGTTTCTTCATTTATTTTATGTTTTACGGTACATTGTTTTCTTACCATTTAATATATGTGATGTTAGTATTGTCGTGTGAAAGTTTTTTATGTTCATAGAGTGATAGCTTTTGTCTTTCATCAATATATTACCCTAGTATGTTATTATTGTGAATCTTTTAGTCTCTCTTATTGTATTATAATGTCTTATTTTTATCAGTTTCGATTATGTTTTTACGGTCTTATTTTTTCTGATGTACTTGTTGTATTTATTGTTCTTTTGTAAAGCACTTTTGAGCGAATTGTTCAATTTGAAAAAGGTGCTATATAAATCTGGTAGAATAATAATAATAATAGAATAATAAAAATAATAAAATGTCTGCGTAACATATACCATTCATATTCGCATCGCGTGGATCTGCACTAAGCGCGGAGAGGTACAGTTAAACTTGTCATGGAAAATATGCAAATTAGCAAGGTCAGCGATGTCTGGTAAGCGTTTCTAGCTACTAAAGTTGCCGTCTAAAAATGGAAGCTACCAGTACCATTCATATCTAACGGCTTTGGTATGTCACAGTCGGAACAAATAATTGACACAACTGTAAAACATTACTTGCAATGATTTTGAAGACATTGACCATGACAAACACGATAATGACGATATTGCTTACGTGAAGTGGAGGAGGGGGTGATGATATTGATGAATCTGTCGATCGTTAATTTTATCAATCGTGGTTGAACCCAATACTAGTGTGTTAGTATGTGACATATCAACGCACTATGGGGTCTATTTTCGGAGCTGACCCCAATGTACAATCCAACAAAGCCTAAATCCTACAAAGTTTGACTACATCTGACAGAGCAATCATGCTTTCTTTGTAAAGAACTAACTCCAACTAAAATATTCAATATATCGTATACCTCCAATTATTCTAGATATTTTCACAGTAAACCGAAATGTTCTACCACTGGGAGTTGAATTTGAGAATGGTTCTGCAAGTATATGAGCATCCAGTATGTGTGAACACCATTATACCCACACACACACACACACTCAAGAGACAGATTTTCAGTCTTGAAATTTAACAGGAATGTACATTTGTATGGTTAATGGATTTCTGCTGCCATATATGTTTTTGTACAGCAAAGAAAAACTCACAAAATGTCGTTTTTGTCGATTAAAAGATAAATAACTTGAGAAAATATCACTCCCTGCAGGGATCGCTCTAATCCCCGAACACTAATGTAGAAGATAATTATTCTGATGTCGCCTCAGCTGCACCCAAAGGGGAACCTCGCAGCAACTGTGTCGTAAGTAGCATCTAAACAGGTTTCTCTTGAGGTTGGGACTTTGAGGTAAAAAACATAAAAAGTCAATTTGAATTCAGCCATTTATGTCGCGTGTTGACAACATGTAAAGTTAATGCCAAATATCCGAATTCAAGGGAAAACATTAATGTAGATTAACAATGAATAAATACTCCGTGTATATTGAAGGCCGAAACTCGGCTGGAAAAAATGTAACATTTTCTATCATTTCTTTAACTGTGGAAGAGAAAAAGCATCATTTTTGTATTCACTATTTCTTTGCTGCCACGAGAGCCTTTTTTGTGTTTTCAGCAGTTTTATGTGAATCTTACTATTTACATCACTTCTCTCTCTCTCTCTTTCTCTCTCTCTCTCTCTTTCTCTCTCTCTCTCTCTCTCTCTCTCTCTCTCACACACACACACACACAAGCACGCACATACATCGATTCAAACATAAGGATCTCATTAAAACCATATTCTAACTGACGGTAGGAGCGAAACGAAGAGCTGATTTCAATGAGATTAAAAACATACATACATGTATATAGTATTTATGTGCATAGTTACGATTTAGTTTGTGTAATTAAAGGAAGATTTGACATGTTAACACGGTCATCTTATATCAGCAGACACCAGGGTTCGCACAGTCCTAAAAAATGAAAACATTGAGACCCTTTCTTTAAAACGAAAAAAAAGGTCTTAAAAAGCATTGATTTTGGTTACTCTCTTAAGGTAGAGGAACCCTAATGGGCTCGGCAAATTACGGCAAATGTCGGCAAAGATCGTCCAACTTCCGATATTCTTCGTCATAACACGCCATTATTCGGAATGCCATTTTTTTTATTACTATAATAGGAAGTTCAATTCATGGTATCTTATATCATTGTTAATCAAATGTAATAGCTTTGATTGGTATTCACCTATTCAAATGTAAAAATATCGTTCCTTTTCTGAAAAAGAGAAGAAAAACACCTTCCCGAATTACTTCCGGTGACGTCAGTTTTGGAATTCCCATTGGTCTGTCAAAATGCATTATTGTGATAATTGGTGGTATTTTGAAAAGTTTTCCATAAAATGCAAATCTCAAAAGGCAAAGTGTATCTTAATCAACTATAACTACAGTAACACAAGTTCGTATATTTTAAATTCATGTAAAAGCGGAAAATTGTAACAGTGATTCTTTCGTACTTCTTTTGAACGTACTTGGTAAAATAGTTTCTTATATAAAACTGTTCATATAATTTTTATTGAATGCTTAGACCTTTAATTCTTAAAGCCAATTAATAAATAACTTGGACAAGAATTGCTGTATTAAGAAAATAAATCTGTAGTTGTACATATGTTTATGTTCAGTACAGGGTGGTGAATTTTGTCTCCGAGAAAACTTCACATATAAAATGTGGGATTTTTCTTCGAAATAATGTCAATATCTGCTCTTTATTTCACTCTACAATGATTTTACGTAAATCAATGAATGCAAAAAGGCACTAAATAGGATAATTATGATTATTATTTCAAGTTTTTCCTCACATTGTACCTGAAATGAACTTAGGACGCAGTTAATACCTGATACTCTTTTTTCTTTTTTTTTCTGAGCTTAAAAAAATAGGGGGTCAAGTAATACATACTGTTAGAACTTGATATTTTTATGGTTAATATAATAGTTTAATATAATTTATGAAGATTGCTTTTATGTTTTAATATGTTTTCTATTCGATATATGCCTTAGGTATATGAAAAATCCATTAATGAGAAAGAAATGGAAAATTTGATGACTTTATAGCAGTTTTTATACGTATTCGTATTTTTATACCACACAATTTGAGAAAGCATGTCAATACTGGGTTAGATAAACTAAAAATCATCAATTTTTTAGAACTTGTGGTTAGAAATTTCTTATATTGCACAAAATGCTTTCTTTAAAGGTATAGAATAGAAAAACACCAAAGAAACCAGAATTTAAAAATTCATGCATTAAGGTGCTTATTTTTGTCTGAAAACGTGATTGAAAATGAATAAATGACAAAATGTCTGATAAAAAGTTCAATGTTTTCAGAAGTATTTGCGCAACATAAATGTAATGGGATCAAACGCAATTGGTTCGAATTGTTTACGTACGAATTCGATGTAGTTACGCCCCTTAGTTGTTCTCCTAATCGAAATTACATTTACAAAAGCATAGTGTCGTACATGTGACAAAATAAGTGACATTGCCAATATGAGCGAAACATAGTTGAAATCCAACACAAAAAGCGACAAACATGTATACGGAAACGTTATCATTGAAGTGTTATTTTAGTGTTGGGCCAACGAATCAGTAGGTGGATATATGTTCGCTAAGCATACTTTTGTTGTTGTTGTATTGGGGTTTACCGTCGCTGCGATAGTATTTCAATCATATAGCGACGTCCAGCTAAATACAGGTTGAGGAAGACCCCGAGTACACAGAGGTACCCGGGTAGAACCACCGACCTACAGCAAGCCAGCTGGAAGGCTTCCTCACATGAAAAATCCGAAGTCCCTACCGGTATTCGAACCCACAGCGGTGAGGGGCTGAGAGATTTGTAGTCCACGACTGTAACCGCTCGGCCACGGCGGCCCCCCGCTAAGCATACTGTAAGTTACATGCACATGTATATATATGTAATGAGTGGATGCATGATTGACTCTAGTCACATTAAAAAAAAAGTCTTCAGTGTTTTATTACTGTTTTTATTACTGTTTACTCATTTATTTAATCACCTGGCGACAAGTGATACATGTACGACAAAAAGTCCTTGAAAACTGGGGAAAGGTACTTAAAAAAAGTACTTAAAACGTGCTCAAATTTGGGCAGAGGCTGTTTGTATGAACCCTGTACAGTAACATGCATATATGTACTAATGAGCACGAAGCAACATATTCAAACGTATCTCCTTCTGATTCCGTATACAATTTGACATGGTCCCATATGAACTCTATTCAACAGATTGAAATATCAAATTGGACCCAGCCAGATTTCTTTTCTTAAAACCACATTCTTCCCCACCCTTCTTAATACTTGCCGAATGTTTATTTGATTTTTCCCTAGTATATTTCCATAAAAGCATAAATTATATATATCTTTATTACTTTCATGGAAATGTAATACGGAAATGACATTTAACTAGTACCAGGTGCAAATCGGACACAGTAACTATAAACTCTTTCACTCATCAATATTGATAATGTGCTTATATAGGTCATTCCGCCATGATCCTTAAAACAGTAAAACTTTATGATAATATCACGATAATATAAAATTTCTAATTTCGATAAAGAAAAATAAAACACAGCTGCGAAGATCTGACTGAATAAGTTTGAGCTGATGGTAACGGTGGTGTTGATGAAGATGGTGATGATATTGTTGTTCATGATGATGATGATGCTACTGCTGCTATTGCGGCTAATGTTGTTCAGATTATAAAACATTTTGTTTACTATGTTCTTACGTACTCATTTTCAGATGCACCTTCATGTAATGACCATTTGATGCCTCGCGTCAATGCTTTTCTTGTTGTTACTATTGTTTTAGTGACAAAAGTCGCTGCCCAGAGAAAATTTCAGTCATACCAATGTTAAACGTCATTACTGGATAAATGGTGTTGTTGTTTTGATTAAGCTTGCCGTCGCAACGACAGTGTTTAAATGTTATAGCGATGTCTAGCTTATAACAGGTGAAAGAAGACCCTTTGTACACGGAGACATCTGCACAGAACCTCACCGACTAACCAAAAATAACTTCCACAGAGGCAAAAGTCCGAGAGACGGGACAGGGACCTGAACGTTGAGCTGTGAGCATAGGGAGTTGGTATGTGAGCTTCTTTAAGTCCCAATCTACCCGTACATATGATAAATATATATTAATATAAAAAGGAATTGAACTTAATATATGACACTGGAAACATCCGGTTTGAATCATTGACAGTAGCTTAATGTCAACATGGAATTTAATTAAAAGTTTACCTGCAATAGATAGATAAATGGTTTATCTACATAAATACACCAAGTAACATAAGAATCAGTAACGCACCTCGCTAAGGAAACTCTTCATTCAAACGAAAATAGGTGTCTCTACATCAAGTAGAACTTTGCAACCGTTTATTCGTGATTAATTACGGATAAGTAACTCAGTGATGGATACTGAAACTACAGATGTTGTATAATTTTACAAATCAGGAAATTCTTTGTCAGATGTAATTGTTCCAGTACAGTCAGATAAAGCAAGGTGATGAAAAAACTACGCTATTGGTTTATATTCCACTCAAACGGAAACCATGTTGTCTGACGTCATTGACCAATGAAAAATCTTCGTTTCATAAATCACGTGAACAGTATGGCTTTTACGGATAATAACAAGTGAGAAAGTTTTTACCAAAGGTACTTTTAGTAATATATATTGCATGGCTTTCACGAGTTGAGCTTGATTAAACCGCACACTATACATGAGTGCGAGTATGCGCACGAATGTATGTGGGCGGGTTAATCAAGATCACGAGTGAAGCCAGTGCAATATATGTCTTGTACCATGGCCAAATGTAGAAAGGAGGCTGTACTACGATGGCTCGTGACTTTTTTATGCAGATGAACGTTGTGGGTACCAAAGAAACCCCGTGAAATTGACAAATCAGTGAAAGGAAAAATATCTTTACCAATTATATACCTTTTTCCAAACAAACCCTCACATTTCAGAGCCTTCCATTCAATGCGTAAATTTGAATTGAGAAGGACGTACTGAATTAGTGTAGATTCGCGTTGATTCAGTGTGGAAAATCTTTTTCTTTTTCAAAAGGTTTGAATTCAGTGAAACCAAATCGGTCAGTTTCTAATATTTGGAAAACATTATTTATGATGTGTTTTGACAGTTTTCCAAAATGTTTGAAAATCCTGTACATCAGACAAAAGAATCATAATGGCCTATGAGTAAGGCACAAATTTCAACCTCGAATGGGCTATATCCATTTGAAAAAAAAGTAAAGAAAAAATGAGCATAATCATTTTCCTTCTCCGAGTCGAGGCAAAATTTGTTGCTTGTGACAGCTTAAAATGACGTAACATACCCGTAGTATGGCCACACTGCTAATGTCTGTTTCATTTAAATATCTTATGAATAAATATAGAAAATATGTAATGACATGGAAGCAAAAAGCAATGGAGGAAAAAAGTTAATTTGCACATTTTGTAAAAGGATGAATACCGAGGACCACCTAAAGGGACCGTATCGGGGGATACAATTATTTTGAATAGTCACAATACTGTGTCAATATAATTATGATAAACAGAGTGTCCGCCATTACTGTGCGGTTATCTGGATAACTGCATGGTTTTTCATCTGTTAATGCATGGGCGTGGAAACTCCTCCCTCTAAAAAGTGTGCGGTATCCATTTTAAACATAGGTACTTTTCTATAGAAAACTACCTAGGCCTTGTTACAATTTTTACTTACCGTTCGTTGTGCTGAAAATCATTACACGTAAATACATTATACATATGGCTTTGTCAGATTGGGTTTGAATTTAAAGTGTCAGCCGAGGATTTATTGTAAAGTTTGTGAATTGTGTAAAGGTGTAGATGTAGAAAAACTTGAAAACGTTTTTAAGATATATTTCATAACTATGTGTATTTGTTTGTATTAGCCAGTACTTAAATTTGTAGATAAACCATTTATATGCAAGTTTGTGAATTTATATAATTAGTGAAATAGCGTATTGAAAAGAAATTATTTATAATCATTCTTGTGTGGTGTTGGTCAACTGATTGTGAGAGTTACAGCCCTTGTTATATTATGATATACCCCTTTCAAAAAGCTCACATACCATACCGCTGTGGCTGCCAGGGGTTTAATCATAGGTAAACGGAGAATATGACCACTTGGCCACGGCATGTTTAGCACAATTAGTTTGAAGGACATCTAAGCAAAGAAATCGGATCATACTTGTCACATGACTGAATTCTGTGTATATTCATTCATTATGTCTCAATATATGTAAATCCAATTACAATACTCGCGTGCCATTATATGAAGTCAAATAATTGCACTAAGAAATAAAGATGTACATAATGAATTTTAATTTTAGATATTTAAATAACTAAAAACTGATAAAAACTGGAGAGATGCACTAATTTATCTAATTTAACACCTGATCTCATTTGGCTTCGAAATAATTATACATACTGTTTGGCCAGTCATTTTTATTTCCCCGCTGGCCTAATGGTTAGAGCGTCCGCCTCGGGAGCGGGAGGTTGTGGGTTCGATCCCCGGCCGCGACATACCAAAGTCGTAAAAAAATGGTACTTGTATAGCTCCCTTGCTTGACGCTCAGCATATAAAGGATAGTTTCAGGACCGGTTGGCCTGGTGTCAGGATAATGTGACTGGGTGTGGTACCATGCATCATGTCTACGGCGTGATAATTGCAATGTGCCAGCATAATATCTGCCTCAAGTAGTCATCGTATCCAAATAACAAATCAAATTGTTGGTGGGGGCGTTAAACCCAACAAACAAACATACTTTTTATATACATTTGCACTTTAAGAATTCGTTGACTATATCATTCGTTGCTGTACATTGTTTTTTCTCAAAAGTCCTTGTCCTTAAAACTTTTTTTTTTCAAACATAAATGTAATAAATACATAATTATACATTTTCTGAAAGGGTTGAATCGGTTATTTTACATAAAATATCGACGAAATCATAAAGTTAAGGAACTTTTTAAGGGAGAACTTGTGTTTCTTTTAAGTTAACATTTGAGAAAAAAATACGGATCTTAATGTTTTTTTAAAAGTTAAGGAAAAGCTTTCAAGTTGGGGAAAATCTTATTGGAATATTGATTTCAAGGAATTTTTTAGCTATAAAGATTTATGCTAAAGTTTATATGTATATTGAATACCGTTCCTGGATACACTACACTAATGTATTCTTAATTTATATAAATCTATTTGAAAAAAATGACATTTCCATCATTATATAATTTTTCAGACATCACAAATAAAAAATGATAGAATTTCTCAATGTTCAGAAATTAGCTCAAATGCTTATTAATTATATTTACCGACAATTGATATAATATGTTGAAAATCTTCGTCGCACGCATTTTCGTCAAGCCTATGTAAAATTTTATATAAATATCTTTTTATTATCTTGAATATATTTTTACGAAAATATTTTATTTAGATTGATCTAAGTAAAATCTTAGGTTAAGGAATATCTTAAAGAAAAAATATAACCATAAGGAATTTTTTATAGATAAATCTAATATGTATATTGAATACGGCCCCAGTAAATAAGCATGCGGAATTGGAAACTTTCTTGATTTCTTGAGTGGAAGTTACAGACAAAACACAAGAAACACGAGAAAATATAACTGTGCATTGTTTTCTTAAATGTAAACATATGAAGCCAAGTCCTATTATTGGACGGTAATATACACAAAGAACTGTCATTATTTTATATCTTAATATATATTACACTGAAATAACAACGGATTGCGTCACAAAAATATTTTCACACTGGCCTGTGGGTGACAGATACAATTGTTACACAATGTCAATTAAATAACAAACCGTGATATAATAAATGTTAATGGACAATCAATTTTCATCCGATACAGTGTAAATGAATCACATACTCATACTGCAGAAATGTTCACATTTCGTCAACACAATTATAGATATATTTGAATACTTAATGTATATATGTTGAGTCATCCTGTGAAAAATATATGTATCGAAAGACCAAACAGCAAAACCCATCGAAATTCCCATCCCTCATTAATATGCCGATAAATGTGCTATTTCCCGCTATAAATGCCATGCACAACGTCTTGTTGAACAGGGTTGCTTGCAACGCTGTCCTATGGTAGCAAACATTTTGAATCGGCCAATAACTCGGGGTTATATTTAGACATCTATATTTAAAGATTGAAATTTTGATCCTCGTTTATTAAATAAAATTAATTTACTTTGATAAGGAAAAGAAATGCGACATCGTCATATTAAAAAGCCTGTTCTATCAGCGCTATCACCGCTTTGATTTCGTAATCCTAACTATCATGGCGTATTGACTAAAAACGTGACAAGGAAATATTAGAATGTACTTTCGTGCGTCTTGTCATCTACAGCTGTCTATTAGAACTATATATAGCAGGAGTTATTTACGATCTCGAAATGGCTGAAATACTGTAAGCTGGATGTTAAACCCACCAAACTAACAAACAAACAATAATTCTAGTCTATATCTTTAAATTCATGTCACTTTAACATTTTATTTCATTTAATAAAGTTGTTTTTTTTCTTCAAAATACACTGTCCCCTGATTTTCCCTATTTTGCATTTTATAACAATAATCATAAAACACACTTGGATTTATGAATTAATAACTTCTATGAAATGTGCAGTTCTTGACTTTCAGGTAAATGTAGGGATTTTAAGCTTTATATTCACGTTCTACTATGCTATGTCTGTACGTACGTTTTATCTTAATTTTTTTTTTTTTTTTTTTTTTTTTTTTGTTTTTTTTAACTGGTGTATTCTAAACGATTAATGTATAAGCACTATATATATATATATATATATATATATATATATATACTAATTAATGCATTTGTATTTGTTTTCTCACATGTCTATTATTATGAAAACAATAACAAACATTTTCTGAATGAACTTAAAGTGTTTTAAAGGCATGTTTTACATTGTACTTTTCGTACAAAATCGTATACTATTTTTAAACAGAAATTAAACATACATTGATTATTAACATAAATAATTGTTTCTAACAAAAGGGCCCGGATATAATAATCCTTCTTAATCCGTAAACCTTTATAATCCGGACGTTTTTATCGACCTGAGAGTATATGGAATTTCCACTGTTATTTGACATTGTCTTCACGGTTGAAAAATTGAAATAATGAAATAAAAGCACTACAGCGATAACGGGTAACTTTAACATAGTCTGTTCCCCACAACTAACTTCTCTGTTGGTACTTAAATAAAAATGTTAAGGAAAAAACTGTCAAATAGAATTAAAAGCAGTAACAAATGTAAGGCATTGACCATTATAAAAGATTCTAGACGCTCATCGCTGACAATAGATTTATTTGGTGCTCAGCTTAAGGTATATCTGGTTAAGTCGAGCCAGTTGTAGTCTGTGGAAGTCTAAAAAGATTTGCCTGCCATCCCATTGGCTGAACAACTTTATACACTGGATAGCAGTTATGTGCAACACAACCAAAAGCAACAATGTACAGCATAATTATATATAAAAAGATCGGAATTTACAACGGAAGTTCAGTATAGCTACAGCACATTGCGGTCAGTAACTAACAGACGTTGCAAAACTCGTTGCTCATATCGCATCATATAAAGTGACATAATTTTGCTATGTGGCAGATGATATTACACAAACACTGCTGCCAAACCCTGGTTTTGATGCCTCATCATGCAATGTACGGTACATACAGGCAAGATCATGATGACATGAAACAGAGAAACTAGGATAATGTCACTTGCAAAACTAATCCAGAATATGACCCATATTCCGACTTGTCAGGCTATCTGTTTCGCAATGTTTTAGATTTATCTATTTCTTTTCATTAGCTAGCTGAAAGGTAATAGCAAATGATGATTGCAGGCAAACAAGAAGTTATACCTCATAATTTAGAATACTCGATTACGAAAGCTTTTAAAACGCCTTAAGCATAAAACTACGATATTTCACATTATTTCTTTTACACAGGTAGATCTAAACCCTACCTTAAAACTTTTATTTTCTTAAGTGATAAAATGGGTGTGCAGTCTTTTTCCTTAAATGTTTCTTATTGCATTTCTAAAAAATGTAAATATGATGCGTGCTTGGTTGAAAAGACAATTACATTCCTTCATAGTTGTATGCCATCCTGATCAATAAAATAATTAAAAACAACGTAATGATGGTACAAAACTGACATACATGTAACGCCATTGGCGAACATCACCTTAATGTTTTGACGTCATCGACAGCCATTTTTTTTTTTATAATATTAATAAACCATTTCCATACAGGTGGTATCTACCTAGTTCAACAAATACGGTCGCATTACACGTACTAGATTTTACTCCATAATGTGATTTACATAATTTTAAATATGGCCGTCCAACTTTTTTTTATCCCACAACCAAAGAACCAAATTATTGAAAAGCAATTTTGAAAATTCATGTTTCCTTAAATTATTTTGTAACACATTTGAAGTTTCTAAAGACTAACCGTTTTAATGAAACAGAACCCTTGTAATGAAGTACTAATCCTAAATAATTAAAACTGTCAACGGTTTCAATTAAGTTGCCATTAATATCCTACTCTCCTTCATTTGCATGAGCTCTTTTTTCCTGAATACTATAGGTTTTTTTCCTGTATTAACCTCTAAACCCTAAGTAGAAACATATTTTGGAGACGATTTCAACTCCTCTGTAATTTATGTGACGCTTTGCCTATTATAACCGTATCATCTGCAAAAAAGAAGTTACATAATACATACATCAACAAATTTTACTCCTGGTGCAACTCAATCATATAAAAATAATACAATATTTTCTAGGAATTATGCAAACATTATAGGTGAATTAATTTAGCGTTGACGTAAACCATCTGAGATATTGATAAAAATCTAAGAAATTATTACATTTTTTCACACATAACTTAACAGTTATGTACATTGAAAGACATATATTCAATATCTTACCATCTATACCAACCTTGATGACTTCAATTATTTAAACCATAGTATTACAGTATTGCGATAATTCCTTGAAATTTACAAATTAAAGCACATTATTAAAAAGTTATACCAGATAATATAAAATAGATACAGCATCCGCCATACTTCTCTCCTTCCTGAAACCGAACTTTGCATTCGATATAATATCAGTTATCTAATCTAGTATTAAAAAAATAACGAAAAATTTTCCCTAAATTACTAAGTAATGTTATCCCTCTATAATTATATAATAACCATTTCTTGAATATTATAAAATAGAGATATAGAGATCAGTAAATCCACGAATGGAATGATACCCTAGTGAGTCAGTCTAAAATGTATTACTATAAACGTTTTAAAAAAAGAACTTAGAAAGTTACCTTCAGATTGTTAAGGGGGCCGCCGTGACGAGCGGTTACAGTCGTGGACTACAAATCTCTCAGCCCCTCACCGCTGTGGGTTCGAATCCCGGTAGGATTTTTCATGTGAGGAAGCCTTCCAGCTGGCTTGCGGTAGGTCGGTGGTTCTACCCGGGTACCTCTGTGTACTCGGGGTCTTCCTCCACCTGTAATTAGCTGGACGTCGCTATATGATTGAAATACTATCGCAGCGACGGTAAACCCCAATATAGCAACAGATTGTTAAAAATGATAAACATAGAATATCTTTAACAAGATTTAGATTATGCACTCATTCATTACATATTGAAACAGGTAGATATGAGAAATAGATATTGTACTATATGTAACCAAAATGTTATTGAATCGTAATTCCACTTTTTATTATGATCAATACTTATCTAGCTCCTGCTTATTTCCTTATTTTATGTATTGAAATTATGAAACCCTCAGTTATCTGGGAAGTTCGAAGAATGTAAAATGATATTAAAAAAGATCAGTTAAATGATCCCCTATTATGTCTACAGACGCTATCATATATAATTCATTTAAAATGTTATCATTTGAACAATTTTCTACTTCTTGTAATGTAAAAGGTCAATTTATTTCTGGAAAAGTAGGGATATTTAAATCAAAATAACTCTATCAATAAAGCTTTCAATAAGAGGGTTAGGCTGTGATTTTCTTTCATCAAACAATTTTTTAAATGTTCTCTAAAGATATCTAAAATAGGCAAATTTTCCTCTCGCTCCTCCGGCCAAAAATGCACAGCACGTAAATGTACATCATTTGCCAAGTTACAAATACGTAACTATACTTATCCAAAGTATTCCATATAATAGTATCATAGTTAAAATAAATCGTCCGTTTATTAGAATAGCTAATAATATTGTACAGAAATGTTGCGTATTTAAACACGCATAGTTCGTGGAGTAAATAAACATTCGACATTCGAGATAAGATTTTAACTACTAGTACATGCATCCTCTAGATTTAAAGAAGCCTTTTCGAAACATATAATTTAAAAGTAAGTTTGTTATAAAATAAAGAATCAACAGCTTTAGTTCCCGTACTGTTTCAACACACTTGACTTGACTTGACTATTTGAGTTTACCGTCGCTTCGACAGTATTTCAGTCATATAGCGACGTCCAGCTAATTACAGGTGGAGGAAGACCCCGAATGCACGGAGGCATCCGGGTAGAACCACCGAAGGCTTCCTCACATGAAAATCCGAATGATCCTGCTAGGATTCGAACCCACGCGGTGAGGGGCTTTACCCTCTCGGCCACGGAGGCCCTCGTTTCAATACACCTCTTTGTATTAATCATACAAATTTTCATATAAAATGCTATATAGAAGACGAAACATTAATTATTTCATAAAAAAATATCACCTGTATTATAAGTTTAACCGTTTATATATATACACCGGTTACCTGGAACATAATTAACATGGTTACGATTATTTCACAGTGATTAAATAAGATATTGTCTACATGTGGAGACGTATACAGTTAGACCTGTATTAGTGGCGACCTGCATTAAGCGATCAACACGTTTTTTGCGGCCAGTTTTAATTTTACCAAATTATACCATTTTGTTAAATGTTTAACCTGCATTTTACGACCACCTCTATTAAGCAGTCACTTTATCTTGTTCCCTCGACTGACCGCTCAAGACAGGTTTGACGTATGCTATTTTTTGCTTTAACAAAGACACTTATTTCCCAAATTAGCATGAAATAAATGTACTCTAACCCATTACCCCATTAATAACCATGTACACATCTTTGATTTGATGAATGTTTATCTACTTTATTACTTTGCCATTCAGACGTGTTCTCGTTCCGAACACGATCCTGGGCCTTTTGGGTATAATGTTAAAACTTATTGATTCACAATATCTAAATAATTAATCCCTTTTTCTGTTAAGAGAAGAATGGTGTAAAGTGGATCTGACCCATCATCGATAGAGATAATGAAACAGCACGTCAACGCCCTTTACATTCTCCCAGTGCTGTCTTATAAATTTTGCATCAAAACACAGATGAATAGTGTCATTTTTATGTGTGTTTGTTTGTTGGATTTAACTTCCATCGACAGTATTTCAGTCACTTGGAGTCGATGTCTACTTGAGGCAGATATAGTGCTGCCACACTGCAGTATCACGCCGTAGACATGTGGCATGATAACACACCCAGTCACATTATCTTGACACCGGGCCAACCAGTCCTGGAACTACCCTTATATGCTGAGCGTCAAGCAAGGGAGCTATACCAGTACCATTTTTACGACTTTGGTATGTCGCGGCCGGGGATCGAACACACGACCTCCCGCTCCCGAGGCGGACACATTTTTATGGAAGTCATGTATTACATAGATTTAGAAAATAAACGTTTTTGGTGAAACTATTCATTGCATGTTTTCATTACGCAGTCAATAACTTGTGTTATTCTATGGTAACTGATGAAATACTGTGTGCTTTCAGTGAGATAAAATACATATTTCATAGTGTGATTGACATAGGTCTGCCCTAACTGTATTTTACACATACAGGGTATGCAGCAGCAGTTAGCATAAAATAAAAAGAAAATTTATTTCTTTTGGTTGGTGAATATGGAATATATCCCATCTCGAAGTGATGAAATTATAACATCTTCACCCGTGCTTCGCGCCCTGGAAAATATTAAAATAGTATCACTTCTCGATGTGATATATCCCATATTCAATAAAAAAAACAAAAAACAAATATTCTCTATATTATTTATATCTGTTAGATCAGGAAATCATCATAATTCACCACTCGTTTAAAGCTGAACCTGTTTAGCGGTAACATGTATTAAGCGAATAACCTGCATTTAGCAGTCAATTTTAATATAACCAACCTAGCATTTTGGTTTATGTTTAACCTTCATTTAGAGACCATCTCTGTTAAGCGATTAATTTCTTTTGTTCCCTTGATTGATCGTTTAAGACAGGTTTAACTGTATACGTAAGTTAACATAACAGTTTTATATTTCGGAAACAAACACCTTGATATACTACTCCCTGTCGGCGGTTTCTGGGTTGGATCAGTGTTTTGACTGACTGACTGACTGACTGACTGACTGACTGACTGACTGACTGACTGACTGACTGACCGTCGCTTCGACAGTATTTCAGTCATATAGCGACGGCCAGCTAATTACAGGTGGAAAAAGACCCCGAATGCACGGAGGCATTCGGGTAGAACCACCGACCTACCGCAAGCCATCAGTGTTTTGTGCCTGGGAGGGTCATGAAAAGTCTTTCGCCTCATCGGAGTTCGAACCTACAACCTTCGAATCTACGATCAGTCACTGTCACCTGACAAAATTACAGATAACTGTTAAACAGGTGTGAAGAAGTTTTTTTTCTTCTTCTTCTTTTTATGACTAACCTCTCTCAGTTTATCTATTATTAACCCAGCCCAACCTTGCAACACAACAGCAAATTTAACAAATTAAAGGAACTTGTCCAGAGATAATACATCCGCGAAAAGTGTATCACACGCACACACACATTCCATAAAGAATCAATTTTAGTGCAACCTTTGGGAAATCAGATTATATGTTTTTTTAAATAAACATAACAAGTAAATGAAATTGACTTAAAATATTAAGGGAAAAAACTTAAATAAGTTGGAATTAACCCAGGATTCAATTAAAAAAACTTAAAATGCTAATCTTAATATCTTAAAAAAAATTCTTAGCTGTATATAATTGATTTTGACCTACTTCTTGAACCAATCAAATGTTGGTAAGCAAATGAAGCCAGATTAAATGCAATGCTATCATTGGCATGTATAATTTATTTTAAGGATATTCCAACTTTAAATGGAAGTTTCAGGTTGTATAAATCTTTCTACTTCTTTTTCAGTTTAAAAATGAAAGGTTACACAGGAATGACAATTTAACACTTCCTTATCAATTTTGGAATGCTACTTCGGCAATATGATTTAAAACAACTAAATAAGAAGCAAGAGTATGTCTGTTTTTAGACCACGATTTCCCCTAATTTGTTAAAGTGGACTCGGCCTTCAGGGGAGGCAACTACTGCGGAGGAATTGTGCAGTTTATTGTGCGGATCTGGAAACAATAATCGGATAAACGCGATTTATGACCTTTCGCTTGGCTACATACTTTTTGTTTTTACTTAAAACAATCAGCAAGTGCATGATATTTAATGGCAGTTGGTAGATTAGCTTTTTTTGTAAGTTAAATCCATTTTGATATATAGCCTTCACAATACCTCCTATAATCTTGGTATTTATAAACATTTTTGCTAACGTTTTCCAACTTTATAATAGTTTAAATCTGTTTTAAATGTTACAAATGACAATTATTTAGAAACGCCGAATACGTTATTTTAAAAAAAAGATTTCTTGTTTGAATTGTCCAATAAACTGAATGTTAAAGAATGAATTTCTATGGAGAACCTTCGTTTCATTACAAGTTCGTTTTCGAATGTTAAAAAGAAATCTCGCAGCGAGCAGCTGCGGTCTTCTTTGCTATGATTGCATTTTTCTTAAAAAAAAAAAAAAAAAAAAAAAAAAAAAAAAAAAACGCATGCCTTACTTGATTTATTCAATTGATTCACTGGTTTGGCCTTCAGTGAAGTTAAACCTGCTTTCAAGCTTTCCGAATTTAATGAACAGTTACAGCGAGGATTGAAGTGAAGGGAAGAAGCCTAACAGAAGCTATAAATGTGAAAATAAAAGTGTCTGGTCAATGACATACATGTTGTGAGGTGCTGTAAACTTGTATACGATACATATACATACTTACTCGCAATTTGAATATAAATTCTTGACTTTAGATGTGTATGTAGCAGATTGCTACTTTCATGAATGCTGTCAATTGTGGAAGCTAAATATTAACAATATTTGTTTTATTGCTATAACAAATGAGAAAACAAAAGAATAAGGACAATCCGGTAAAGAAATTCACTTTCAACAATCATTACATCTTGTACAATAAAGTGACCATAACTCACAAAATCTACATAAAACCACGTACATATCCTCACATTCTCGTGCAACCATGTTTGTTGGAAATTACACCTCGAAAGCATTGTGAAAGAGTCATTTAAGAAATTCAATCCAATACATATGAATATCAAAAAGAACTAGCTGTAGGAGGAGGTTGTGCAAGCAAAGATAAAATGGACAGCAAAAAGAGGGAGACATGACATTATATAAAGCAGAGATAAAGCAAGTTACCACCTTGGAAAGGTCAGGCGGCAAAGGGACCAATTGGGGTGCTTAAACCAGGTCTAAGTGGTTCGAAGTCATATTTTTTCTTTAAATAACTCCTAAAGCGCAAATCACAGGAGCCGCATTTACAGGAAGTTAGTTCGACAAGTCATAATTTGAAATTCTAATATCCCACGCCATCACTTATGACACCAGAAATATATTACAACAAAATACGTCTGACTCATTGAAAAATTTCAGAGAAAGGTTATGAATTTGAGCCTGAAACCACAATTTGTAAAATGATTTATTTCAATGCAAATTTGATCATATTTTTAACCAAGTTGATTCTTAAACACAACATTTAGCGCATGCAATCTCACATTGATTTGTGAAATATTGTTCTTATCAAACTTTTTGATCTAATTTTTCAAAACCCTAGGTCTTAAAAAGCAAGTATGACACGAATTTCGAAAATGGCATTAACTAAAACAATTGTACATTCTTACATTGAAATGTCATTTTTATTGATAATAAATGGCAATATTAATTCAGTACAACGTAAAATACCTAAATTGAGGCTAAATTTGTTCAAAAATTTGAATACAGGATTTTTTATTTTATTTTGGACTGTCTTTAGTCCGGGGACATAAAAAGAACAACTTTAACGATGTCGTTTTATTTTTTCCTTGCCGTTTTATTTCTTCGTTGTTTCACATGAACATGCATGTTTGTAATTCGAAACAATCACGCCATGTGTTCCGAGCATTACATTTCATTTTAGATACATTAAAATTATTTACCCTGCGTATTGCAAGGAAGTGGGAAATATATATTGCCTCTATATCGAATATACTATCTCGGGAATAAAGGTGCAGTTTATCATCTTTCTTTTAGAATCGGGAATCTACAAAAATAACAATATATTTTACATGTACGGTATTATCTGTCCGTATATTCCTGACATTTAATGACATGTTTCCCGAAGTTACGCTTCTGTCATAGCGATTAAATTAGATTATGTGAAATATTCACACTGAAAATATTTTGATCGCATTAGGCTACAAATGTTAAATTTCTGCCATTATTTTCGAAATCACACCCTATATCTTTAATACATGTATATCTGTGCTGTATTAATATCATTTTGGCTAAAACGATATTACTTATTGTTTTGTAGTAGCTAAATAATTGAGCCAAATTTGTTCAGTGTTATAAGGTAAGAGTAACATTTTAAAAGAAATTTTAAGACCTCACACAAGCCTGGAAATATGAAAAAAAAAAAAAAAAAAAAAAAAAAAATACACACGACAATGATCATAGGAATATATAACATTATATAGAAAGCTACCGACATACTGCACAAACAATTTGAAAGTCGATAGATAACATTTGCCGCCGTCAAATTAAGTCCATTACTTGCTTAATTCTTTTCAAAATGGGATCCTTTACACTCTATAAATGTTTAATCCCGATGAATCCAAACTTTAAACAAAACGCTGAAGACACTAGAGTTGTTTGAAGGTCTGACTGGCTACAGATCTGCTGGATAACATTTTGTACAGTCCCGAAGATTAAAAATCTTATAAAACCCGTAATTTGTCGAGATCTTGTATCAAATATCCACTGCGGTAATTATGAAAGAGGTTTGCTGCAAGGGTCAATATTATAGGCAAAGGGCTCGTAACTATTTTTTGATAGCAAATATACAGATTTCGGTCATATTATAGTGTAATAATAATCCCTCGAGATAACTGATGTTGATAGCTTGATGTGATTAGTATGTTATACGAATCTGTATCGGACTTCAAGATTTCTACCTCAAATACCTCCAGGGGTTATTGTAACACCATAAATGCATATATTAATTATCCAAAAATATTTACAAGCCCGTTTGCTAAAATAATGTGATTCAAACAAATTATATTTGTCCGCATGGTAAATGCCCACATAAAGTGACAGTTACGTAACAATATGGAGAAATAAGTTCTTTTGTGCTTTCATGTCATAGACATTTGTATCTCGTAAATATTTATGTTTGACACAAAATTGATTTCAACCCTTCTGCTACATCTAACCATACCTGTATTGTAGAGTTATGCTTAATTGTTCGATCTTTTTTTTTATTTAAAATAAAGGGTACTTCAGTTTTCAGAGAGCAACGAATACTCAGAAAGTGGTTAATATACGAGTTATGAGTGAGTGACGTCACATACAACTTAAACATCGTCATATCACTCTGCGGCATGTATCTGGCGTATCTTATTGAATTTGTATGTACTCATTCAAGAGGCTTAAATTAGAATTAAATGATTCTTAATGATCTTAAGACAGTTTTTGACATGTAGATACACGAAAAGATTTTGCAGAAGTTCTAACGGTTTCAATGTTCTTTTTATGGCTAGATTAATCAATCTTTGTACAATTTTTATTAACCCAATCCAACTCTGCAGCATATTTACACTTATTTTGAGAAATTTATTCAATGAAATATGCTCAAAAGGCGTATCACACTGTAGCGTGTTCACCATGATAAAATGGTTTTCCGGACTAGTGTAGTTACTGGGTAATCGATTGATGAAATTGGTCATTGTGAACACTGATAAAGTCAATGCAAAGCTCCTTTATAACATATCAATTTATTTATTAATATATGCTTACAACATCTAGAGTAAATAAATACAAAATAAGGTTTTGAGATATTCAATGACCTTTAAATGAAAATTAATTTCTGAAGCCAATATGAAGTTCAATTTTAATATCAAGTCTATTTATTGTGTGTTTAACAAATGAATTTTGAGACTATTTATACATTTGTTTGAATGAGAACCGTCCTTATTTTTAACAATATATTAGAAAATAGGAGGCAACATGTTACGTTTCATATTTTTCAAATGTTTCTGGTAATACTTCAGCGTTTTAATTTGTATGCAACAATATTGCTGATACTGATACCAGTGACGTATTCAATGACACCATCAGATATTTCTTTAAACGTTTTACAACTTTAGAAATTACATTGTGTCTGAACTACGTGTATTTAAATCGTAAAAAAATGTTCAGATTACAAATGTATACGTCGAGTATATACCAAGTCAGACAACTTTCTTTCAAATGGACAAAAAGAGAAAATGTAATTAAATGAAATGTTTTTAGAATATGGCAAATGAATCTGATTCAATTTATTGAGTTTAACCTGAATAAAACGTAACTGCTGAAGCCAGTAACCTGAAGTATTTTTATTATCTAAGACGTTTTCGAATTGTCAGTTTCAATTAATGCCAAAAACAATTTCCTGGGGGAGTATTTTTGCTTCGCTGTTATTTATGAACATGCCTAGGTGCCTAGAAAAGCACATTTGAGCGTAATTGAAATGTTTGTGAGAAAATTTGCAGCGAGCAGCCATGACTTCATTTGCTTTGCTTGACAGTGTATCTGAGAAACAGATCCGTCTTATTTGATTAAGGACGATCGCGATAGTTTGATCTTTATTTTATACCAAAAATTTTTTTTCTTCAAATTAATAACAATTATTTGTAAATGTTATGTCATTATATTGGTGAAACATCAAATATAATGAAACAAAATGAGATTAGGGTTAAATATGTGTCATGCATTCATCTATTTTTAAATATCCTTACATATGGCAAAAATTTTTTTCTTTTACTAATGTTCAATCACTCAGATTTTTCTTAGTTTTCAATTAATAATGTTTCGGTACTTATCTATAAGATAAAAGCTTTGAACCAATAGGTCTCCAGGCTTATTTTGTAAGAATAAAGTTTGTGAGTGGGGAATTTACCTTGCGGAAATCTAACTTTTGAGTAGATAATTTTTCATTCATATAAATATATTTATAGGCCTTTAGACATGCTACCGAAATCCTGTGTACATTTCACACTTGAATAACGCGTATGCGCTGCGGTTCATCTTCCTCGCACTCATTTTAAACATTTTTTCTTTTAAATGCGTCACAGCAGTCGTCGTGATACATATGTATAATATAGTAGATAATTATGGCAATATCTATCCTAACACCGGTTCAAAACTGCGGTTGGAACAAAAATGTAAACTTTGCATTTGAAATGTAAGACGCAACCTTTTTTAGGTCTTGACTTTTCCATCATCTAGCACTTTATATTTCCTATTTTTTATATTTTCCTTTTTTATTATTATTTTGTAACATCTATACATACGAATACTACGGAAGCCTATTAGGGCCATTGTCTTAGGCGTTTTGTGTTCTGAGTCAGGAATTATACTGTAACGTGTATGGGGGCTAACTATTTCTAAATATGTATATATACTTAATTTTTCTTAGGCTTATCTAGCCGATGATTAGAGACCAATGATTCAATAAAAATGATTATGGTGACACAAAAATCACGGGGATCAAACAATATAATCAACAAAGATTGGTTTAAAATAAATATAAAACTCTAAAATATCCGGTCATGAAACCCTACAATTAACCCTGCCTGGGCTGCTATGCAAAATTGAAGAGATGAAAACCACCTTAAAATGATGTCTCAGGCCACCTTAATATTAATAACTGATGAATGAAAATATCCTAGGATGATCAAACCCTACCCATGTAACAATCTCTGTACCGACAGACAAGCAAACGATATTGATGCTAAATGAGCTCCCAAACCCATGTTACAGGATGTATCAGAACCCATGGTATCAAGAATGTTCTGAATCTTTTCGCCCCTAATAATGCTAGGTGACTACTCAGGAGACAGAACTTGCATCGAGATACCAAAGCCTAACAATCAACAACGATATACTTGTGCTATCTGAGATCTTACCCTGATGACAGTTGACAACAGACTGACTGAAAATATGAGCGGATCCGACTTATATACTTTCCTACAAGTCACGTGACCGACAAAACATAGAATCTTCCAGGGCGAAACCATTTCCGTTAAATAAGAATAGTCAAAGGGGTGTTAGCTTATACGAGAGACTAAATGCCCGTGATTAAAGCATTTAAATCGAATTAATGAATTAAATCAATGAAATATGATAAATTAAGCTATTTAAACTTACGGTTTGATGCTTCTTTATATTAATGTGTCTAAAATAATGGAATGCCGGGGTTGAAAACATCGAATCGGGAAACCGGAAGTAGAAACTTTGATAAACTTTACTAAAATTATTTTGACGAAAACATTTAAATTACACACTAATAAGCAGGTTTGTTACAATACGTTATAAGCTAGGTCTTATTATTTAGTCCTTACGTGATAAAAAGGCAAAGCACTTGCAACATGACAAAACGATGACGGACGAGTCTTCAGCTATTCACCAATTTCAAAGGGAATGAATATGAAAACGATTTTTAAGTAGGCGTGAGTAATAAAGTACCTTGTTTGTGTAGCCTGATAAAATTTAGTAGATCTATGGTAGTCATATAATCTGAGCGCGTTCGGAAATTACACTCGTGTCAACTCGGGATAACCCAAATGATAACTTGTCAAAACCCAGGTAAGACAGGTGATGTTTCCCGGGTTAACTTTTCTTAATCTGCCTCGTGAGCAAGGTAAAGCGGGCAATACTATCCGCAACATGTTACACTTGTAGTTTAGAAACAACATGAAAGAGTTTATTAAATTTCCAAGCAATTAGGCAAATATGTTCAATTTTAAATGACTATTTAAGTCAGAAAAACTATACATGGGCCTCACAGACTCTATATAATTCCTGAGGGAAATGGCCTCGTCTCATTATGCGGCTGATAAACAGTACATCATTCAAAGCCAGCATAAAGTTGAAATCCAACTTGGAATTCAAAACATATTATATCACAAATCCTACAATATTAACTGTTTTTGCGCAACCATTTTTTCCGTCCCCGGTGGACGAGTGGTTAGAGCGTCCGCCTCGGGAGCGGGAGGTTTTGGGTTCAATCCCCAGCGGCGACATATCAAAGTCGTAAAAGGAGGTACTGGTATAGCTCCCTTACTTAGGGTTCAACATTTAAGGATAGTTCCCGGACTGACTGGCCCGGTGTCAGGATATTGTGACTGGGTGTTCTATTATGCCACATGTCTACGTTGTGATACTGCAGTGTGGCAGCACTAACAACAAGCAAACTATTTCACCCCTAACTGTTCGGATAAATCGACCTCACCTAATTAACCCGAGTTATCCAGGACTACTCTAGTAGGTTAACCCGAGTAATCAAATTGAACGCACCCTGTGATATCGGATCTATATTCCTATGTCATAAGACATAAGTCATAACACATAATTACTGAAACATTAGTCATAATCATAAGACAAATTTGGTATTACTTACCAAACAATCATCATAAGACATGGCATAAAACATAACTCATAACACATAATTACGAAGACAAGAGTCAGGCTGCAATTTTGTCTTATCATTATGACTTATGCAATCTAATTCATGTATTAGTAATTATTTGTTATGATTTATGTCCTATGACTTAGGAATATAGATCCAATATCAGATTATATGACTACCATAGATCTACTAAATTTTATCAGGCTACACAAACAAGGTACTTTATTACTCACGCCTACTTAAAAATCGTTTTCATATTCATTCCCTTTGAAATTGGTGAATAGCTGATGACTCGTCCGCCATCGTTTTGTCATGTTGCAAGTGTTTTGTCTTTTTATCACGTAAGGCCTAAGACCTAAGGACTAAGTCATAAGACCTAGCTCATTCGTATAATACCTGACTCAGAACACAAAACGCCTGAGACAATGGCCCTAATAGGCTTCCGTAGTACACTGTTATATTTGCATGGCCAGTGAAAAATGCACTCGTGTGCGATAAAAGAAACTGTCGCGATCGTCTTTAACTTATAACCTCCACTTACTAAGATTATGCCTGCACTTAAGTGCATGTCATGCTCTTGATATACATGTAAAACGCGGACGGAATCGTAGGACAGAAGTGTAACTGAACCAATAAATTCAAACATGAAATTATTTGCTGCATTATTACCTTGTCTATATCGTGATAAATGTGACCTAAAGTGGCAATACTGCCCAAAATCAATGCAATAAATATCGATTGTAAGGCGAAAAATTCAATCTTTCTGGTGACGATATTCAAATATTGCCTCTTAAGTCAAACGATTAGCCCGAATGAATTCGATAGAATCATCGATATTGTAAATTACTGTAGAAAATTAATCCTCTTAACGAGGATTTCCGAATATTTACACGAAGATTTCCGGAATCATCGAGCTCTGTCGCGTCATCAGATCGGCCGTCGTAGGTCATGCATAATCATAAGCGATTGTAACCAAAAAGGTGTCTGGCGAGTGTCCCCATGTCTAACCCGTGCACGGTGACATGATTCCTTTGTGAAAGTTTATACTTTGTGTCAGGTATCTGTTGGTCAAACAAGTTCTTTAAAGAAAATGAAATGAGGTATTCTCTAGTTACAAAACATTTGACATCGGAGAAATATTTCAATAAAGGTGAGCACTATACTCCCAGATGAAGTGGTGCATGTAAGTCCTATGTTTAGATGGCTTGTATTTATATTTATGAAAATTTGGAAGTTTCTGGAAATGTGAAAAACAGCTGAAATGGTGGCCGTGAAATTCCGTATTACTTGATACGATCACGATAGTGTAGATAATCCGTAGGAAATATAAGGGATTAGGCGAGTTTTTTTAACATTTTCTTTACAGAAGGTCCATCATAGATGAAAAATGTCCATGATTTGTTACAAACCGAGAGTTTCAAAATATTCGAGCCAAATTGACGTATCTGTAGTATTGCATCAGTTCTTTTAAAGAAGAAAAAGAGCCCAATCAATTCCATTTGAAAGTAATATACGTTTTCAATATCATAAATAATTTGATGTGTGAAAGGTATATCTTAATTTAAAACAAGAGCACCACAAAGTGTGGCAATATACGCCTGAAGGTATTGTAAGTGAAGAAGCCTTGTATGTTAAATGGTACAATACTAATGTCATTTACCTCACAGGAAGCCTAATCAACCAAAGTCTTGGCAAAGAATTGGGAAAATTATCACAATGAACATGAAATTTCATAAATCATTATAATTGTTACATCACTGTAAATTAAATGATATATCTGTATCCACACATAAACATCAGTCATTATCATTAACATCACTTTCTGGTAATATGATTAAACAAAAGAAAATGCAAAATGTTGACACAAGAAAAATATTTTCGTTTGACGGCAATGCTGTTTGCGGCTAAATTAGTTTGTTTTTTTATCATAATAACAAAATGTTGACATGAGAAAAACAATTTTATTTGTCTCAGATATTGTTTGCTGATGTTTCTAGATTTACTTTTGAAAGTTTCAGATCATAGAACGCAAAATCCAGCCTTCATGCACATCTACATATAAGGGCAAGTATTGCTGGTAATTTTGAACGAAATCCTGCCAGTAATGGGGGAGGAGTTGCGTTCACGAGGTTCGACTTATAAAACCGCATATAGGAAAAAATGAAAAGGGGCCATAACTCTTGAAAGTTGCATGTGAGCGCAAAATCCAGCCTTCATGCACATCTACATATAAGGCCAAGTATTGCTGGTAAGTTTGAACGAATTCCTGCCAGTAATGGAGAGGAGTTGCGTTCACGAGGTTCTGCTTATAAAACTGTATATAGGAAAGAATGAGAAGGGGCCATAACTCTTGAAAGTTGCATGTGATAGTGAAATCCAGTCTTCATGCGCATCTATATAATTATAAGGGCAATTATTGCTGGTAAATTTGAACCAAATCTCTCCAGTAGTGTAGGGGGAGTTGTTGCGTTCACGAGGTTCTGCTAACGGACAGACGGACGAACAGACAGACGGACAGACAGACAAACGATTGAGGGTATAACATAATACGACCCTTCTGGGCATATAAAAATGAAGACGCTTGTCATCTTACAATCTTGAAGTATGCCAATAGAGAATCTGAGATTCTGAACTTCCTTTAACAAATGGCCATAAGCGTTAATTTGGCTTGTATTCAAACCACATTTGAAACTTGATGAAGAAAATTAAATGCAAGTGCATGAACACATGTATGTATGCATAATTATGTACAAGTACATGCAGGAATGTATATTAAACATAAGTATCATTAGAGTCTGAGTGAGTTCCATTGCTGAAAACCATCTAGAAAAATAGATGTATGAAAAAAAAAAAAGAATTTGTATTGTTCCATGTAACGTATTTGTCCTTTTTAAAGTTCGGTTTACGAATTAACTTTTTTTATTGACTTATAAATATTCTTTTTAAACCTCCATATTGGTTATTGCGTCCCGGGAATAAATAGTAAAATACAGAAGAAGAGCACTGAGTTTTTCTTTTGGCGCCAATCGTCGGTTCAAATGTTTTAATGGCATACTGTTTGTTTTATTTGTTATAGGGCTTAACCTCGTTCCGACAAGTATCTTCTCTATAGCATGTTATTGCCTTTGTAACTCCTTTAAAGTGTCGAAACCTCACAAGAATGTGATCTTCATGAGGTGAGGGTATGTACGTATACTCAAATGTAATTTCGTGTTACTCGTGTGAACCGTTGCTAATGTATAGGCACTTGAACTCAGGCACTTTAAAGAAATAGCATGCAACCCCTTCTTCGGCGCAAAAGTAATTTCGATTGATCTTCGTGTATTTTTATTCACACATTGTATGTTCTGAAACAATGGTTGACACTAGGGCGTACAATATCCCGCTTTATGGTGTCTTAATAAAGTTAGGCATTCGCCTTGACCATTTCTTTTAATGTAAGGCAGAAATTTTCCTGAGTTTTTGTTTACCTTATTTTAAGACGTAACAGTTATTTATCCCCATGGATAATGTATCTAGTCGCATTAAAAGCACGAACAAATCCCGTTATTTTAATGTTAATGGGAAATGTGGCAGACATCGACTGTAACTTAATATTCACGCTGAAGAAACGCTAGTTGTACGCTCCGTGTTACTTGTTTATGTGTTCAACTGTGCCAGTTACATTTATAATTGCAATGGAATAGTCTCTAGATGTTTTGCTTGCTAATGTGCGTAATAATCATTTTTAAACTCGTAAAATTTGTACATGAACGTATTTTTTTTATCATTCACTGTATAGCACATTAATGATGATCGCGCCAGTAATAGATGCATATTTGTAAGAATAATCATATTGCAAACATGAAATATTGTCTTGGTAAAAACCATGAACCTTGCAGTTTCAATTCGAATGCCGTAATCGCGATGGCTTTTTATTATGGTATATCGTCCATTTGGCAAAATTTCAACCATTTTGGGACGGAAATAGTGAGGTCACATTGTGATACGATGTCATAGGCATGTATCGTCATACAGTCCCTGTTCTGATTATCCGAACATCGGACCAACTAGTTCTGCAACTACCCTTATATTTGAGCACCAATCAAGAAAAATATGCCAGATCACTTAACTAAATAATTCTATATGTAGCGGCCGGAGTTTGAACTCACGATTTTTCAGAAATTGGGCGAACCTTTAAACCAAATGGCAACCGGAAGCGGAAATTGCAAAGAATGTGAATTATATTTTTATACTTTATATTAAAATCGACCGGGCCTTACTTCCTACCACCCCGACATATGCTCTTACAGTGGAAATTTCTTTCATATATAAATTTTCATGCTGTTATTTTTTTTTATTTCTTTGACATATCACCAAAACTTAAAAAACAAGAGTGGTAATATAACTAAAATTGAATACAATCATGTTCGTTGTAAAAACAACCACAACAACAACAACAACAACAACAGAAAAATGGTACTGTTTGGAAATTGCCAAGCACCACACGAATATATTTTTTACATCTTCATGTACCCCTGACAATAAAAAAACATCACTTTAATTAAAAACAAACAAACAAATAGAACATGTAAACAGATAAAATTACAGTTTTCACGTTGCTTTTGCAGCTACATGTATCTTAAATAACGACCACTGATTAGTACTTTCCTCGAAACACTTAATTCAAAGATTTAGTAAATAAATAAATAAGTGCGTTGCACTCCCTTATTTGCATTTTGTTTGTGTGTTAAATTACAAAATGCCTAGCTCACTCGCCTCAAAATAAATAAGGATCAAACCTGAAAAATAGCTCAACCATGGTGTAAATGTATTCCTGTATATAATAACTTGCCAGTCTTTCAGTGTCAAAATCAAAACCAGTGTCAAATACGTTACTATTCCATTGATTCCGCCATGTGTATTAGTGGCAAATGACTAGATAAAGAAATTGGTTCGAGAGGAAATGGTCGCAATATATTAATAATGTTATCATCTGTTTAAGAGTTTCTTTGGCAGAGAACACTTTTGTATGCCATTAATATTGTTTGTTGATGTAGCCATGACGAGACAACAATGAAGAACGTATCTCCAAGAAAACCAGTATAGGTTGGCAAATGTCCGCTCAGGACACCGCTTTTAAAGCTATATGACATTTTCCAATTTGTGACATGTGACATAAGTCTACACAATTGACTATACATTCGCCTGACTCAATATCGTCGAGTGAAATCAAGGACTATCTTATGGGACCGTAAATCAAGAGGTTTTTAAACAGAGACGAATAAACCGTTATTATGTCTCGAGTAAATGGCCCCAAGGCGAGATTACAAAACACCGATTTCACTGTTAAATGCTAAATTGCTCTTTTCTTTCACTGAGACTTTGTAGTAATTCTTCATTATTGTAAAAATCTTTCAATTTGCCATTTTAAGGCGGCATTCTAAGTTGTTTTGGTTTAGTTGCTGTTGTTGTTGTTGTTGTTTTGGGATTGTTTGTTGTGTTTCGTATTAAATTATTAAACTAGTAGGTTTATTCTGTTTGCCGTTTTCTTTAATGTTTCATTTTCAAAACACCCTCACACATAAACCCAAACTCACCCCTCCCTCAGACACATACAAACACCCACCACACATATGCGCCCCTCACAACACACACACACACACACACACACACACAAGATACCAGTTCCGCATTACATTATTGATGAAACTCATATAATTAGAGTCTTAAAATTACAGTTTTCACTTTGAAGTTGTTTCAATATTGTGAAGTTTTTCTTATAAGTTTCATATAAGTTATATTTGTGTGAAACAAAATCATATCACATTAGCTTTATATATATATCATTCTACGTAATTATACATTATATGCGTAATTTTCCAGCAGCACGGGGAGCCTGTGGCAGCTTACTGTTTGGAACATACTGCGTTGTTATTGTAAACAAAATACGATTGTACTGTACCTACAGCTATTCAGATTCACAATCACAAATCTGATATAATCCAATTAAAGAAGTGAACATATTTGACGAAAATAGTCCAATGGCAATCATTAGAGATGAATTCGGTTACCAATCTTGACAGAAAGTTGTGTGTTGAAACATCATGTGAAAATATAGAATGCAACATTAATATTCCAGAAAAGTTGAGAGATTGAAACAAAATGAAATAAAATACGAAAATTAAAAATAAATAGAAAAAAAAACTAACGCCGACTTTTTATTTGACGAGTACACACGGAGATTACCTAACAATCTCGAAAACAATCTGATCACATTCGGAAATGCTCGGAACGTCATGCAACCATGCAGAGTTCCAGTTCCACGTGTTTCTTTGATATTGTCTATTACTTCAACAAAGGAAAGCATAAATGACTCCAATTCCTCGAGCATTTTTGGATTTCAAATATTTCAACAAGGTGAAAAAGGCTTAAAATGTAAGAAACTCCTAAAATTATCCAAAATTTTATAGAAATAAACATCTATGCCCTACCGGCCTCCATGCGTCTTTTCTATGTTT
>CM037786.1:7033463-7083463 GCA_021229015.1 Solen grandis | reverse complement strand
GGCGGGGCACCTTAGGAACATCCTTGCAAAGTTTGATCACTTTCCGATCAGTAGTTTCAGAGAAGAAGATTTTTAAGTAAATTGTTCAACTAACGACTCCCGACAAAGGCTAGTCCCAAAAGCTCACCTTGGCACTTCATGCCAGGTGAGCTAAAAAGGGCGAGATATCCAGTTATCTTAAGTGAATATATGGCTGGCAGTAGTGGGCACTAACAGGCAATTTTTTTCTGTTTAGGTACCTAAGAGGATAACATGAAAGTTTTCTACTTGCCAGATACTAACTGAATATGTGACAATTTTTCAGAAAAGTTTTGCCATAGCTAAGTAGGTAAGTGGCTACCATACAAGGGAGATAAAACCAGTACCAATTTTTATGACTAAGTTTATGTGGGTATAAATAATACAAAGAATATATGCAGTAGCAGAGTTTATTACCAGTGACTTTACATGACACAAGCTGAAGTCGACCCAGCATAGTGCTGAACAAAAATTGAAGCATCTATGTTTATAAAACATACAGTTATAAATAATAAGTTTCAAAATACTTGCGCATTCAAAATATTAAAAACCATAGATCATTTCATTGACTTGTGACAATCTCTCAGTCCAAACGTTTCTTCCATTTACACTGGTGTAAATTCATATAATTAAAAGTAAAAGATCTGTAGGTTTATATTCCAAAACATGTAATAAATCAATACACGGCAAGATCATCATAATCATCACCATTAAAACATCATTGCTATATAGGAAACACTTGCACAGCACTGACGGCAACTCTGTCACTTTCAGGTCATTATTAAATCTAAAAAATCTCCTTGACACTTAAACAAAAGAAACTATAAGAATGAACTGGAGTATCAGTTTTAGTATTCAGACACACCTGAGGCACTCTTTACCAACTTTTAACCCTTGCCCAATTGTTTTCTTTATTTAATAATACACTAACTCAAATACACATGCTACTGTACTGAAAATGACATGACAATTTACTGTCAGATGAATTCTCATGAGTGCAGGGATATACTAGTATTTATCAGACTGATTAAAGCAAAATGCCAGAAATTTCGATATCCTTATGTGTCTAACATTGCTTATATCTTAATGAAATAATACACAACTACTTTTCACAGGAATCACTTTAGACACACATTTTGTCCCAATTTCAGACAAAGCAATGATGGCTGTACATTTAAGTTAAGTTTGAACAAAATGGACTTCTGTGCCTTAATCCAAAGGCTACTGCTGTTACAGACAGACCTTTCAAATATCACATCTTTGTTGTATCACATTTCTGTCGGTCTACAATGCCCTCATGATCTACAACAATTTCATTTACATTTGTACACTAAACCCTTAATTACACAATGTACTGCATGAGATAGCACATAAAAATCACACTTCTACTTGAACGTTTTACATCTGACGGGATGCATCTACCATGATTGCCTGTTTCAAAACCTTTTTTTTTTACTTCAGGTCTCAAAAAGAAAGTGCCATAACTCAGGGTAGTCTAGTATTTTATTTCATGTCAATTAAAACAATTTAATTTTCTGAAGGGAAATGAGGGCTACAGGTAAAACACCCACCCCATCACACCAGCCCAGTTGTCAGGTCTACACTCCTACTCTACCCCAGTGTCCTGTCCTTCTCGCCACACCCTGCAGAATATCCCTCATCCCTCAAGACTTCTCAGTTCCCTCATTCATTTGCACATCATCATCAAAAAGAATCAAATCTTTTATATTCATTAAGAAAACCATTTTATTACTTCATTTCAACAGTTCTTAATTAAACACCCTCAATGACTACTATATGCACAGTATTTAGTGCTTTTCAGTATGGAACATGCAGTAATTTCGCCTTTGTCACAAGAGAATGACTGAGAATTGATAAAAAAAACTTGATGCTATATATACCATATACTTATCATATTACCCAGTCATACCAAGTTGTTTGTAGTATGGGCAGTATCAACTTCAAGACATTACAACATGGCTGTCAAAATATAACTTGTTACACAGCCAAAAGCTTCAAATCATGGAAGCAACCATCTCATCAAAACCTGGTGGCAGGAAGAACACTACTGGGGGAGTAACACACTTCGAGTGAACTCGAGGGAAGATGACAACAGCCACCTTCTCTATACTGAAAACTTACACCGAAAATCAGTCCATCATGCAATTGTTGGCTGAAGCAAAAACAGCTTCAAATTCCTTCTACTGTTTTTCAGTTTCCCTCATTCCCTTTCAGGAACTATTTTTTAACACATCATCTGTTTTCATGTCATAAATAATACATTAAACAATTAAAAATGTAATGAATCAATGAATTTTCAGACTATAACCCCAAAATTAAAATTCATTAAATCAACACTATATTTTTATACACAATTCCACCAAAGGGGGCATAACTCTGTATCACAAACATGCACTTTCACACAATTGGTTAGTCCTATAAATAAACTATACATATCATGATAAAGTTACACTTCAGTTACAAAATGGTAACTTGGAATAGTATATTGCACATACATTATGAGAACTACATGTTGTAAGATCTAGTTGGTCATGTGACCAACACATAATCATGTGACCATCATACATGCTTCATCATGTGGAGAGTGGCCGGTTCACATGACCAAAACAGTGCTACCTCTCCTAACATTTGGTGTACACATACATCATGTTTAGTCACTTTGTGTGAGTAACTACACTGTGGGGTGGGAATGCTGTTTAGTAGCAGATCACATCGCCCCAGTATAGTCATTCACACTCGACTGCTTTCCATTCAGCTCTGCCACTGCATCTCCTCCTCCGTCACCTATAATTACAAGTAAACCCTGTCTATTCTATGTCAATGCCACTCATCTAATTGCCCTCCTTTGAATTTCAAGAAGCATTTCCCCAATACCCTTTGCACTGAGCTCACAAAGGCAAGCATTTTCATGTATTGTTTTCTTGTTCCATGAATACATCCATCCCACTCTCTCCTATCACAAGTTCAAAGAAAACTAATACAAAAAGCTGAAAATCTCAAAATGGCCACAACAGTGCAAATAGAAGGGCACAACACTGACTCATGGCCTCCAGTAACACCTTCATGCTACCCTAGATATTGACCTTGTCTTCAGCCATCCTACACTCTGACCCTGTCTACAGACACACCTCCTATTAGTGCCAGATTCTGACCCCATGTCTCTGACACCTTTTAAATATCTCACACGTCTATCTATTTCAATGACTTTCAATCACCAGACATTTAAATTCGACATGATTTCTCGGAGTACCTCAAAAATTAAGTTAGCAACATATTTCAGATTTAATGATAAAATGACAGCAGAAAATAATAACATTTTTTTTTAATTTAATTCCAAAAAGGCCACAAATGTATCAAATGCAGAAAATATCATCATCACATATGCAGCTTGACAATGACTGATAGTAAGAGCTGCTCAATTCAACCAGTGTTCATTAAGCTAGCCTAAGAATGGCCAGGAGATTGATAGCAATAAATGCAGTCTTTAGATCATAGAGGTGTATTTAATTATGGTTAGGATACATGGATTTTGTCACCATACAGAGCAGCATGAAGGTGTGACTGGAGACCACTAAAGCATGAATCATTATGAAATAAAACACTGGCTGAATATTGTTTATAAATAAGTTATTATAAGATAATGGCCGATACATAATGGATAATATCAGAATATGGACAATACAGATAGTGTGTCAGTATGTACAAGACATTCTCCATATCTGACCACCAACCCCATGCAGAACTCATTCAGTCCGAGTACACGAGTCCTAGACAGGTTTACCTGCTGAAGGCCCGAGACCCAGGATTATCATCCATTTTTGTGGTGAAGGTACAGTAGTGTAGGTTTCTCACTGGACAAAGAATCCGCTGCAAGACTGATGGAGGTCTGGGGGTCAGATAGGGTTGGTGGTCATGTCCAAAACTTGACCTTCAACCATACACAGCCAAGTAAAGGCTTAGCCAACTCAAATTAAATAACTCCAAAGGGGTTTCTACCAAACACTCATACAGCAGTTTTCTTATTCTTTTGTTTCAGTCACAAACACATGTGTATCCCTTATCAAGGTCCTTTAAGGCCAAGGGAAAACCACCTGTTCCATCAAGTCCATGGAACATTCTGATGTAGCTGGTCCGTTAGCTTTCAGATTCATATAAACCCTTTCTTCTCCTTTTATTCTTTTGAAATACTTTCTCCACGCAAACATATCCATTAATTGGAGGACCACATAATTCTGCCTTTGTAGTTGTGTATTTTCACACTCTATTTGGCTGTGAATGGTTGAAAAATCTATCCCTCACATTTTAATTTCACACTTGTCAGAAATTCCAACATGATTAAACTGTAATTACAATGCAATGTGTAAGATGATGATTAATTGGGTTGAGAAAGTAACTGTAACCAGGAAAAAGTAGTCCAACTGATGCAATATGTCCTTTGGATTCCTTGTTGACGACATCAGATCAAACCTAATCAGAATACACATCCATTTACACGTCACTCCACACTTACAGTAAATCCAAGAGAAATATGCACCAATGTAAAACATGTAAGATTCCTAGAGGTACTGGTTACACACGGACACCCAACAACACGACATAAAATATTGCAAAAGAAGCCTAGCTTGGAATGCAATTTTTTTTTATAAAAAGAACACAACATATTCATGATCTATTTGTACACAATATCGACAGTGATCATTTTAATCACACAGGACCAGGGAGGTTGCATTGTGTTTGGGCTAGAAAGTCTCTGTTCTGGAAGGATGTTTGTGGTTTTCCATGATGTTGAGAGATGGTGGTACAGTTCAGGATGTAAAAGGCAATTCTACTTCATTTCATGGAAGGCATGTAAGTAATACACTGTAAGTTGTGTCTCCCCATTCACTGAATTAGTAAGTAGGATGACATTTACCCGATGAGATAAAACACTAAAACTGATAACCAAAAAAAATTAACAAATTAAATAACTCTGCCAATCTTATATAAATATGAGACAGTACAGGGCAAGGAAGTCAAGAGGGCCATATCTCACCTCATTAGCGGCTGTAGAAAATGGCGTTGATACCACACTGCCAATTATTCACACTGGGCAACAGAGGCTACCTTTATATGCTGAGAGCAAAGCAAGGAATATACCAGTATCACTTTTACTGATATTGGTCTGTTGTATACAGATAAATCATCTTTTCAAGAATTACAGATGGATTACCCTAGATTTGATTTAAGATTAATAAATAGTTATATCAATATTTCAGTGATTTTTAACCTAAAAAATAAAAGAAAGTCTCAAAACCGTCCATCATGTAAAAAATAAAGTGACAGACAGGAAAGGGAAGAATTAAAGAATAGCCTTACACAGCTTTGGTTGGTCTCATTGTTAACTGGACCGTTGACCACACCACCTCCGCCTCCTCTGATACCTACAGACTGGGCAGAGGGCACCTGTCCTGGTCGGATTGGCTTAGCTGTAACATGCAACAACTCGTTCATTCCAACTCAGCATTTTGTTTTTGTTAAATAATCACTTGCTTTTAAATTTGAATTAAGATATTTGTTTTTTTATCCTTCTGCATTCTTTTCAATTCTAGATGATTCCATTTTTAAATATATTATCAAGACTTTCATTCATTCTGTTCTAGACAAATAAAAGAAGTGCCTCAAAATCGTCATCATGTAAAAAAATCAAAGTGAAACAGATATTGAGATTTCTAAATGATATCAGACATTATATTAAGAGTTTGGAAGCACATTTTATTTCTTAAAGTACAGTCATGTCTTTCACTGTGTAGCTTCACGTCAAAAACAGTATATACATGTGGATGTTTGTATGTTTGGCACATGTATTTGAGCTGTCCTGTTACAAAAATATGTAAACTTGGGAATAAGCAAACACAGAACAGAGAATGGATCAAAAATGGATGTTATAAACATATCATGACTTTTTTTGTTTAATTTACTGCAGTTCATTCATTTTTCAATGCTTTGTGAAATGTATTGCTATTACTCCAACATAGTAAAACCTGGTCCTCTCCCAAAAGTGAGGAAAAAAATAATCACAGGGATGCCATGGTATGAGGGGGATACTTACCAATCTGGGCGGCGTGTCCCCTCCTGGCCAAGTTCTTCTGTCTCACAGCCTCCTTGATACGGTCCACCTCATGCTGGTACCTGAAACACAACACCAACACTGTCATACACGGGAAACCATCTTCATCTGATTACACAAATAATGTGTCTACAGTCAGATTACCTAGCTTAGTTAAGATGTTACTGAAAACCTCCAGATTAGACCTATAAGTAGAGAGAATTTTCATCCTTACTTTTCAAAATAGATATGACAAGGCCTTGGTACAAAACTCTTGTAATTACTAGGTAGTAACCAGTTTTACAACATGCCCTTGATGAAGACGAACAGTTTAACATAATAAACAAGTACTGAAACTAAAATGAGAAGGAACACTCAATCAGAGTCTCAAATTCTCAAAAGGAAAAAATATACCCTATACCTGAAAAACCTTACTGCAGTCATTGAATTTCATGTGCTCAAAAAATACATTAAATATTCATGATTTATTGTCTTATTTTTATTTCATGCAAAAAAGTGACAAAGAAAAAAATAATTAATTAGCCGTATGCATTTAGATAGGAAAAATACAAAAGAAGGGAGAGTGGCACTGTTTTGGTGATCAGCATCGTGTAGATTCCAATCTGGCAGAAATGATACCGGTGTCCAGCATATGATAATTGTCCAGATTATACATTGTAATACCACTCATGGTACAGTATATAAGACTTCTGGAGATTGATGATATACTGGATGGATATGCATATTACAGTAGACAGTCTTTTCACTGAGTTGACAGGCTCTATATATATATGGAGTGGTATACAAACAGTAATAAATGGTGTGATTAGCTAATGCCATACAGTAACAACAGACCAAATGGGCCATTCGTAACTGCTTGAAATGTGCAGGTAATATGATGGAAAATTGGAGGTGTGTACATTATAAATGGGCAGTGCATAGGGATGATGTTTAAACAATTTTTCATTTAGAAATGGCCAAATAAAAGGTTATACATATATTTATCAAAAGCCCTGATAATCTTTTTCTACTCTTAAAACGAGTATTCAGCAAGGATTACAGCATAATGCCATAATCAATTCAGGAAATTCAATCTACAAGTGGATTCTGGGGTGTAAATTATACAGAGGAGGGAGAGCTAGGCAGGGGAGAGAAGCATACTTGCGAGATCTCTGAGAGTCAGCCTTCTGTGACTGATAATCAGTTAGGCTACAAGTCAAAATCATTTAAATTCATTCAAATACAGAGTACATGCAGTGGGATGGCAAAACATTGAAGTCCTATCTTATATTGTGAACTATTACTGAATGTTCCTCAGCACAGGGCTAGAAAGTCTTGTTGTTTGTTTATTTGTTGAGTTTAAAGTCCCAACGACAGTATTTCAGTATTTTGGAGACTATGTCTACTTGAGACTGATACAGTGCTGCCACACTGCAGTATCATGCTGTAGACATGTGGCATGATAACACACCCAGTCACATTATCCTTACACCGGACAAACCAGTCATGGAACTAACCTTATATGCTGAGCACCAAGTATTGGAGCTATAGCAGTAGCATTCTTAACAACTTTGGTATGTCGTGGCATTGAACCCACGACCTCCTGCACTCGAGACAGAAGCTCTAATCACCTTGCCACTGGGGACAGTCTAGGAAATCTTACATTTACTCACTGATCTGGGACAATTAGTAAAATCTTGTGATCTGAGATTACAATAAAAAAGCTCTGTGGTGACCAAGGGCTAGTGTTTGGCACTTTCACTACCAGATACAAAGTTGTAGGTTTGATTTTCAGAAGAGAAGTGTTTATTCAATAACCTTCCTAGGAACGCAAAGCAATACATTATTTTCCAATAAAAAGTATTAAGACACAGGGTTTCTCATCTTGGACACTCATTTATTTTCACAACTTGTGATACCATAAATCCCAAAGTAAGATGACAAACTGTAGCAATAATGTGTGATTTTAGCCACACTAAAACTAAGCCATTTCAGAGTTGTCTACCATGCTGTCCATGATAACCCAAGAATCTAACACAGTACCGTTTCCTGTCCCTCATGGCTCCTTCCTTGGCATCCTTCAGAGCTCCCTCGAGGGCCTTGACACGGTCCATGGTGGCTCGGAGACGCTTCTCCAGCTTTGGCAGCTCACATCGCAGATCTGCGTTGTCACGCACCAGCTGGGGAGAGAATACACCGCATTCAGTACTAAAGTCAGACACTGTCTTAACCCTTTCCCTCATATATACTCCTTTTGACACCCTCAATAGGTATCACATAAAGCCTGATCTGCAGAAAACCACAGTTAAACCTTACCAAATTTAATTACAAAATCCTCATTTCCAGACCACTGAGGAGCAGGAGCAGGAGTTACTCGCAGGCTGATCTGGTTTTATGCTGTTCGCATAGGTCTTTTCATGGTGTCCTCTATGAGGGAAAGGGTTAATTAACTCTTTACTACTTAATCCCCTTTATACCATACAAGCCATTAGAAATACAGATTAGACTAAAAATTCCCAGTCTGAACATATTGTGCAGGGTTTCTTTTCATCTTTTATGTACTGACTGATCAGTCCTGGAGTCCTGGCTTCATACATGATCAGGTTTAAACTTATTTATTTTACATCAATTTGGAAATCAGATTGGGATGTTCAGGTTATTTCCTGGTATCAGAAATAAACTTCCCTGAGAAATTATTGCTATGAATGACGTTTCAAATTTGATGAAAATAAATGTGAATCTAAAGTGTTAACTGAAATTATCATTTTTAAATAAATCAAAGACCGTAACTCCTGACCTAATGGTCTGATACCTGCCATAATTGAATAGCTCTGAAGTGGTACAGGGGTTAACCATTTACATAGTCAAACATTCCTCTAACCATTATTTCTTTTCAAAGTCAATATAAGCAAACAAGGATATGAAACAAAGTCAATACAAGCAAACAAGGATATGAAACAAAGAAATGTTTAAAATCTTTCAAAGGGTACTATGGCCCAGTGTTAACATAAATGACTGCATATCTATAGGTTGTGGGTTAAAATCCTTTGCAGCAAGGATTATTCAAGGCCCTCCCTGGCACCTGGTACCAAGTAATGTTGTATAAATATATTCTTTTGAAACCATTCAAGGATATGTCAATAGTGAACACAGTCATTTAGCTAAAGTTATGACACAGACAAAGGTTTTAAAAATGTAGAAGGGTGACTGTAACTAAGAAAGATTCACTCAATTTTATGTCTCTGCCACTTTGTTTAAGTGTAAACCTAAAGTATAATGTATGTATGTACACACAGTACCACATGCCTGTGTGTATGTGTAAGTACACATAAGACCACATCCTTGTGTGTATGTATAAGTACACATAAGACCATCTCCTTGTGTGTATGTATAAGTACACATAAGACCACATCCTTGTGTATATGTATAAGTACACATAAGACCATCTCCTTGTGTGTATGTATAAGTACACATAAGACCATCTCCTTGTATGTATGTATAAGTACACATAAGACCATCTCCTTGTGTGTATGTGTATGAACACATAAGACCACATCCCTGTGTGTATGTGTATGTACACATAAGACCACATCCTTGTATGTGTATGTACACATAAGACCACACCCTTGTGTGTATGTGTAAGTACACATAAGACCACATACTTGTGTGTATGTGTATGTACACATAAGACCACATCCTTGTGTGTATGTGTATGTATACATAAGACCACATACTTGTGTGTATGTGTATGTACACATAAGACCACATCCTTGTATGTGTATGTATACATAAGACCACATACTTGTGTGTATGTGTATGTACACATAAGACCACATACTTGTGTGTATGAGTATGTACAGATACCTGTTTGTGGACCTTGGTAAGCTGTTCCAGGTTGTTCTCCAGGAAGCTGATCTTCTGTTTCTGGGCAGCACTGCCTCCCACATCCTCCTCCTCTTCTTCCTCTCCCTTCTTCATAGTCTGAAATCACACATAAACACCCCTTTATAGAGATTCCATAACCAGTAATATGGTATTGCTTGTCAAGGAAAACCTGTAGGATCATCAACATACAACAAGCCAGCTGGAAAACTTCCTAACATGCAAAAACTTCAGAATTCTTTCATATACAAACAGAACTGCATATCACAAAAAAATTTGAGACTGGACTGTCCAATTTATATCTACTCCCTTCCAAACCTGTGGATTCCTTCAAAGAATTATTCAATCATTTGCAAATGAACAAAACCTCAATAGCATACCGAACTAACACATGAAATGAAGTAAACTGTGTTAAATGATTTCATAATTATTCAGTGATTAACCTATTTGCTTCATGTGACACTAGTAGTTTTTCACTCATTTCATTACTTTATTTACATAAGACAAACATTGTGCTGCCAAAATGCACTATCACATCATAGGCAAGTGGCATGGTACCACACTCATCCTGTGTCCTGACACCAGGCCAAAAACTCCCCTTATTTGCTGAATATATATATATTGTAGTATGAACCCATGACTGAACAAACAAAGAAGAAAGTATGGAAGTCAATCGGACACTTACCTTCCTGACTCTGTTCTGGAGGTCCTGTACAAACAGTTTCCTCAGGTTGTGCAGGGTCTGGAGCTCCTTGGCCTGCAATGTGTTACAACAATCGGTCAGTAATATCTACCAGGGTTTCATATACAATAAATAACTTTTAATTCAGTTGCAGCCCCAGTACCAAGGAAAAATCCAGTAGTACAACAGACTTCACTGTCACATGAAACCAATATAAACCAGCCAATTCTTTTTTTTTTTTTTTTTTGTGACTTTCTTAACTGACTTAAGGTGCATTTTCTTGGAGTTATTTTGCCATCTATTATAATGGTATCTAAGCTTGAACCCCAAATATAGAATCTTAATTTAACTGCATAGTATAAAGGCTCATACTTTTTCTGTTTTATGTAAGCAGCAATACAGCTGAAATTATCCAAAATGGAAACTTCTAATACGTGATGCAGTCAACACATATGCCAAACTGAAGGACCTGATAGCATAAAACAGTTACTGTGTGTCTTGTCAGAAAAATATATTTTAATACACATCATATAGTATGAAAAATCATTATCTTTGTTGATATTACATTTCATTGTGTATTACATTGTGTTTGCACATATATGTCTTCTTGTTCTAGAAACATGAGGTCAACTAATAAAACTATTTTTTGTGGGGCTTAATATATATCGACAAAATCTTCTATGAAATCAACAAAAATCAGTTCCCCATGAAAAACTGTAAAAAAAACCCCAAGTGAATGCAGTGTTTACACACTTAAGCCTAACATGAACATGAGACTGACCACTGTCTCCTCGAGACCCTTCAGATCCTGCTTGGCCTGTTCCCTGCGGTCCAACTGGAGGGACAGGTCTGCAAGCTTGGCGGTCTTCTCTGACTCGTCCTGCTTCAATTTGTCGTAGTCGCTCTGCAGTTTCTCCAACGCCAGACTCAGTTTCTGGTTTGTACTGCAATACACAATACAGACAGGGTTATATTGTGTACAGCACATCAAAAATGAGGGGGACTCAGACTCAGATAGTTACAACCAAAAGTGAAAACACAAGATGAAAGTGAAAATGTTACTTATATTCATGCAAGCACCTAACACCGTTGAGACTATAAAAGCTATTTGTTTCAACAAAAATTCTAAATCAAGATTATCAAATGATGACTTCAATCCTTCCATTTGAAGGAAATAAAAACAATATGCAATGTAGATCAATTATTGTGCTCTATTGTAAGGCAAATGTCAATGTAATATGGAGGGGCCATACAGTCCAGTGGTAGAATATATGACTGTGTATCTGCTGGTTGCGGGTTCAAATCCCAAGAAGGAATAGAATAAATTGCAAGAACGTCTCCACATCAAAACTCATTGTTGTCATACTTGTCATGAAGTTTAACATGGTCATCCAGGTTGGGACCCAGAATATCCGCACAACCATTGACCTGTAGAATATCAGTTTATACAGTTCTATCACTTACTCCTTGAGCTGGTCCATGTTGGCCTGCTTGTTGGCGATCTCGTCACGGAGACCGGCGATCTGTTTCTGGTGCTGCTCACGGTGGACCTCCATCTGAGCCTCCAGGGCCAGCTTCATCTCCATGGAGGACTGCAGGCTGTCCGAGGCCTCCTGCTGGGCAGACTTGTGCACTTGCTCTGTAAAGTCATACAGTCATACAATTATATAATGACACCTGGCCTAGTGACTAGCGCATAGTCATAGTGGTAGGCTATCACTTAAATTTCCAAAAATAAAACAGAATATAGTTATATACTATATTCCAATTTATTTTGGCTAGACAGCATGTATTGTTCCAATTTTCTTAGCAGTTAAATACAATCAATACAATCGATATCTACAAGCACACTTTCTAAAAATAGAATCTGTGATCACATGATCTCTCCCTTCATGTTAAGTCACATGACTGGTGCTGCAACTTGGTCTAGAGTGATCCCCCTTTAGCCCGCGCTTTGCAAGATCTTCCTCTTTTGATCGAAGTTTCTGAACTGTTCGGACGTGCGCTAAGTCTCAGAACGATTTAAAAATTACCACGTGGTCGAATTGGGCACATTTCAGCCTTGTTCGAATTTAAAACATGTCAGCAAGGGGCAGGCCGACGAAAAGACGTCGAATAGAGACGAGATCTACATCTCAACCCCAGCCATCTTCACTTGAGCCTGAGGCAGTTAGCGATGCGAATCCGCCGGAGCCAGAATTGCTAAATATATCCCAAGAAGGCACGAGCGAGGGTAAGTGTTTGGATGAATTGCCGATGCTCCCTATTGTGCATTTCGACTCCATTTTTGATAAGTTGGGCCTCGAAAAAACTACGGAAACTTCCGATTCGTTGCCTTCGGAATCAAACGTAGAAATTATGAGGTGTGGTGGTGATGATATTTCCTCACATTTGCCAGAGCAATTGAGGGAGAAAATCTTAAACGGTAATTTTGTTAATTTGGCTTCACTTCTCAAAGGGCCGTTTAAAATGTGTGGCCAATTGAATTGTCAGAATTGTACTCAGGGGGGACACTGTGTATAAACACCCAAGGAAATATCGTTACTAAGGCTAACCCAATTAAGCACAACATAAAATCAATCGATGAGTGGACCGATGCTTTCCTTATTTACTGCTCTGTTTTGCTGACAAAATATCCAGCATGGGCACAGGATCTATTGAAATACATGTCCGTCATTCGCGATGCAAGTAGAAATTTCCCTGCAAATGCATGGCTGAAGTACGACGAACAATTTCGGTTACGTCAAGCAAACTCTCCCAGTCGTCAGTCATGGGGCACAATTTGGTGGCAATAATATATACATGCTTGCTTGGTTGCTTAAACCCACATGCGTACGTTTGGTGGCAATATAATATTGTTCGGTTGCGTTTAAAATGTGTGGTTGCGTATTGCTCGGTTGCATATTGCTCGGTTGCTTTAAGAGAAGTAGGATGGTTTGGCCGTTTCTTTAGTCATCCATCTGCGTACCTTCTCTGTGGTTGCAAACAATATAAATGGGAAATGCTTGTCTGACTTTGATGTAAGCTAGTATACATTGCTAAGTTGCAACAAACAATTTTCATTCACATATAGGACATTGCTGATGTTTTCCGGGGGTTGGAGTCAAGTTATATCCGTATTCGAACAGTGACCAAACGGATTTGCCTTGCGGCCAAATGTATTCCAACCATTATTTTTCATTGTATATAGATCATGTTTTTTCTTTGTATTACACATTTGATCTCGCTCGTATATATCCATATTGGACATTAACCAAATGGATATTTTGTTTTAAGTTGCGGAATCTTTGTTGCCTTCATAAAAGTCATTTTATTTGATCTCAATAACATATCTGTATTGGAATAACCAAACGGATGTTTTTGCCTAATACTCTTGAATTTTGTTGCATTAAATTTGCTTAGTAGCGTGAGAGGTCCTACCGTCCTGGCGAGTACGATGTGAGGTGTTGGGGTGCTTTGCAAAGAGAGTGTTTGTGTGCGTAAGCTGCTAAAATAAAAATATAGCTGGCTTGGGGATGATTAGGAGAGTGTTTCGAGTGTGTAAGCTGGCGGCGTCCTAAAATAAAACAGAATATAGTTATATACTATATTCCAATTTATTTTGGCTAGACAGCATGTATTGTTCCAATTTTCTTAGCAGTTAAATACAATCAATACAATCGATATCTACAAGCACACTTTCTAAAAATAGAATCTGTGATCACATGATCTCTCCCTTCATGTTAAGTCACATGACTGGTGCTGCAACTTGGTCTAGAGTGATCCCCCTTTAGCCCGCGCTTTGCAAGATCTTCCTCTTTTGATCGAAGTTTCTCCCACCCACCACACCCTTGTTATGATTAATTTCTTAAATGTGCGTTCTTCTAAGATGCTGCCGAGTTTCTTTACATATATTTGCAGCACCAGTGGCAAACATCGGGGCTGGACCGGTTGAGGCACAGGAACCTTGGTCATTGCAGTCCTAAAGGCGTTTCCAAAGCTACAGGAAATGGGAGCGTCTGGAAGGAGCAAACTGTTGGTTAGCATTTATTGCAGCCCCAGTGCCTATACCATTCATGCGTGGATCAACAGAAGTTATCAATGGACGTGAGCAGGGTACATGTTCGGCAGTCGGAGGCGCCAGAGTGACCGTGGTTACATAGGACAATTAGGACAATTATCAATAGGCTGTTCAGCGATAGCAAATATTGATAGTAATTTAATTATGTTAAACTTTATAAAGCGTAGTATTTCTTTCTATGTAGTATCAGTGAAACTCAACAAAGATTGTTTTTCATATTCATGCTCTATTTAAACTAGAAAATTTATTATGCTAAGCTTTGTAGGGCATAATATTTTCTTTTATGTCGCATCTATAGGCGGAAATTCTAGACTCCGACTCTCGGAAGACAGTCAGGTTTGCCATACATACAGGATATGTGGCATTCATTTGGTAGCTTGTAGCACATGAAATATTTATATGAAGTATGCTGGCTTGCTCATACCGTTAGTCAGACACAGGTATACTTTGTCTTACAATGAAAAACATTAAAATGTCGGTGGCTTCATTTGGTGGCAATAATATATACATGCTTGCTTGGTTGCTTAAACCCACATGCGTACGTTTGGTGGCAATATAATATTGTTCGGTTGCGTTTAAAATGTGTGGTTGCGTATTGCTCGGTTGCATATTGCTCGGTTGCTTTAAGAGAAGTAGGATGGTTTGGCCGTTTCTTTAGTCATCCATCTGCGTACCTTCTCTGTGGTTGCAAACAATATAAATGGGAAATGCTTGTCTGACTTTGATGTAAGCTAGTATACATTGCTAAGTTGCAACAAACAATTTTCATTCACATATAGGACATTGCTGATGTTTTCCGGGGGTTGGAGTCAAGTTATATCCGTATTCGAACAGTGACCAAACGGATTTGCCTTGCGGCCAAATGTATTCCAACCATTATTTTTCATTGTATATAGATCATGTTTTTTCTTTGTATTACACATTTGATCTCGCTCGTATATATCCATATTGGACATTAACCAAATGGATATTTTGTTTTAAGTTGCGGAATCTTTGTTGCCTTCATAAAAGTCATTTTATTTGATCTCAATAACATATCTGTATTGGAATAACCAAACGGATGTTTTTGCCTAATACTCTTGAAATTTTGTTGCATTATTAAAAGTTTAAGTACATTAATCTGTCTTGTTTGCTTAGTAGCGTGAGAGGTCCTACCGTCCTGGCGAGTACGATGTGAGGTGTTGGGGTGCTTTGCAAAGAGAGTGTTTGTGTGCGTAAGCTGACTAAAATAAAAATATAGCTGGCTTGATGATTTTAGGAGAGTGTTTCGAGTGTGTAAGCTGGCGGCGTCCTAAAATAAAAACATTCATCTCAAACACAAAGAAAGAAAACATGTTTTTGAAGGAGAGGCTAATTCAGCTATCATAAAGGACTCTAAAACTTTTTTACACAAAGATCAAAAAACAAACTTAAAAAGAATAGCACATTTTCTTCCATACCATAATACAATTCATAAGTGTACACATACCTGCAGCAACAGCAGCAGAGTATTTCTCGTTCAAGTTGTCGATGCTCTCCTCCAGTTGTCTCTTCTTGGCCTCTATATCCTGAATTGTCTCCGACAGTGACTTCATCTTGGCCTCGTACTGCACAAAACACAGGCAGGTTATACATATACAGGCAAACAAAGGGAATGGGAGAAGGAATTTTCTGTAGAAACAGCTGCCCAAAAACTTCATATTTAAAATGAGGTACGAATTGTGTTTGAAACAGCTATGTTAAATCATGTCCAGGATAATGCAAAATCACAATAGTGTTTTGATATCACCAAACATTTTCTCCTCCCTAATGTCAAAACATTACATATGAACAACAGATATGATGACTACCCATAGAATGGCTAAAAGAATATATTACCTCAATACTTATATTCAGCAATGCAGTGACATGGCCTCCAAACTTACAATAAAACTTCAAATATAAATTGCCAATATAAACCGACTTTCTACTGAGATATTCATTTTCATGACTCTTTCCTCAGCCAGTTACCTGCTGTATGAGAAGCTTGCAGTCGGACAGTTCCTTCTCCGCAGTCTCCAGTTTCTTGGTGGCACCGGACTGGGAGGACTCCAGCTGCTGGGTTCGGCTGACCAGTGTCTTCACCTCGGACTTCATCTTGCTGATGAACAGTCTGGCCACTGTAAACTCTTCCTCTATCTTGTCAGAGTTGCCCATGGTCATCTGTATTGTAACAGATCACAGTGTTATCATCAAGATAAGTTTCTCAGTTGTCTACAAAAGTTGGTCTGGATTTCAGTTTTAACATTCTTTATCAATAATTTTTAAAGAAATGGAAACAGCTGGAAGTTAGTAACAGAAATATTAATTCTGATACACTGCTTTTTTTAAATAAATGCTGATTATTTAGAAGATCTGTTTTTACAGGGCATGTGTCATTACTGTTTTTAATTTTAGTAAAAGTCAAATTCAAAACTATTACTGAATGGGTATACAGCTTTTTCAGTCAATTTAAGTACACTAAATGTCAATTATATATTTACAGACCAATAAAGAAACATCTAAACCAAATACTTGACTAATTGAGTTTACCATCGTTTCGACAGTATTTCAGTCATATAGTGACGTCCAGCTAATTACAGGTGGAGGAAGACCCCCAATGCACGGAGGCATCCGGGTAGAACCATCGACCTACCGCAAGCCAGCTGGAAGGCTCCCTCACATGAAAATCCGAATGACCCTGCTGGGATCGAACCCATGCGGTGAGGGGCTTAGTGAGTGTTAAAGTCAGCGACTTTACAGTCTCGGCCATGGAGGCCCCAAACCAAATATTGAACTTAAGTCTGGCCGAAGCCTCAGGAAATATTTCAAACTGCGATATTCCTCATATAAAATAGTCGACAACAATGAAACAATTTCCATAACTAAGAGAGGTCGTTTTAATGGTGATAGTTTTCCTGCCATTATAAACCTGTGCAAAGTCCAATTGCTGTTAAACATTACTTCACATTTTATAAAACATAAAACATGACAGGATGCAACACATCCAATAATAGCCCTACCTTAACTGTGTGATAGAAGTGCAGGTGTAGATATCTACAGCACAACAATTTGGATATCCTGAGATACGGTTTTATATGACAGACCCTGGGCCAAATTTTGTAAAACAAGCCTGCTACCTGTGACTAATATGAGTTACCTTGGTTTCAGCTGAGTTTCCACCCACAATTGTTCCGATGTCACTGAGGTCCTTGAGGAGGGAGATCATCATGTCGGTGATGCGCTTCCTCTGGTGAAGGGATGAGTCCTTCAGTGAGTCCAGCTCCGACTGCAGGCTGGTCAGCAGGCTCTGCAACACACATAATATACATAGAGGTAAATATGTCACATGTGGCATCCACGCTTTGTCATCAAACTGTTCAAAGAGGCCAGATTTCAAAATGTATCCATAAATCATATTGGACTTCTATTTACAGCTACCTTGAGATGAGATCCATTTTCTGGCTGCTAAAGACGGTTTTGAACTCAGAGCATCGAGAGGAAGTCTCTACATCTTTTTCTTCCCTACATCATCAGATCTCAATAACACCATTTAATGGATGATGCCATATCTCTAACAAGTGAATGATTTGTGTGTATGTGTGTATGCACATATTTCTATAACAAGCAAAATACACAGGTTAACAACAAATCTGTCAGCAGTGTTAGAGATGCTGACTACCAGATTTTAGTCTGCATGTGTTCTTTTCAGTGAAAGCCAGGTCAACCTGTGCTATCCAAGGGAAGCTGTTGGACAGCTTGATTTCAATACATCTGTAAACAATGTAAAGGTCCATGGCTGCGAAAATGAAGTCTACTGTATATAATGTTAGAGCACTCACCACTTTCTGGGTGAGCTCATCACTGAGCTGATCGTACTCCTTGTTCTTGGTGTCCACCTCCTGTGACTTCTGGTCATAGTTCATGGCCAGTTCCTCCAGGGCCTGGAGCACCTCCTTGACCTCGTCCTTGGCAGAGTCATTGTCCTGCTGGATGCGGGTCATCTCCAGCTGCAGGGACTCGTTGTCACGGCGAGCCTGGGCGATCAGCTCCTCCTGCTCCAACATCTGCTGTTCCATCTTCTCCAGCAGCTGTGACTGTTTGTCAATCTCTTCATCCTGTCAAACATACACATAATGGTTATATGTTTACGCACATGTGCATCATGGTACAGATTACTTCTAATTGCCAACTAAATCGGTAAACTGGATTTGATGGCTTAATACATCACTACATAAAATCAACCTTATTGAAGACAAACTGTGCAATTAGGTATTTTTTCCCAAATGATGGGTATAGGGACATAATACTAAAATTTGATGAAAAACTGCTATGTTCTGGGTTTTGAAAAAAGAAAAATCAAATGGGTAATTTGGTGAAAATTGCATAAATTTGATGGAATTTTTATCAGGGAAAAAATCTTTGAAAGGTCCTTGATAATAAAGAGGGGAACAAAGCCCTTTGAAATTCACATATTTCAAAGACACCACCAGTGCTGGTGGCCTGGACCGTTTATGTATCAGCAGAATATGGTAGCCCTAACCTTCTCATCCAGCTGTTGGTAAATCTTCATCTTCTCCGCCTCAAACGCGGCCTTGTCTGTCTCGCTGATGTTGCTGATGCTTCCTGTTAGGCTGCCAATCATGGAGGTCGCAGGCGTGGCATTGGGCGTGTCCTCGGTAACGCTCTTCTTCACATCAAACTGCTCATCCTCTGGCACTGACTGGCCTGAAATACAGTAATTGTTGCCATAGTAACAAAAATACAAGTAACTTGTTTGGCAACATTTTGAGAAGAAAACTTCTGTTTATAGAATTCATGTCATTGCCATCCACAAGTTACTCCCTCTTTGTCAAGAATACCTTGAGACATTGACAGCAGCTGGTATTCTTATGGACTCTTTAATCAATAATTAAGAAAGGGATTTAGGACCTAACAGTGTCATGAGACTAAGTCTTGTTAAAAGATTATCAATGTCTCAAAAATCCAGTCCATCAAATAAACTGTAAGAATACAGAAAATGAGTAGAAATTCCTATTATAAAGCAAAATTGAGAGTTTGGTGCAAAATTGTTGTAAATGCCTTTTCCACTTACACATAGTTACTGCAATGTATTCCCTATACTTTATACCTAGCCCTTTAGCTTTTTACCAAGCCCTCTAGATGCAAATACATGATCTATCTTACCATTGATAGTCAAATCATCTCTTTAGCAATCAATCTAAATAAAGGATGCTATTGTGAATTTGAAGGCTGACCATTAGAGACAAATTTAACTCCTGTGTATCAAGTAACAATTGTACACTTTGGAATAAATTACTGATACAGATACACTGACCTAGTTTCTCGGGGAAATTTTGTGTTAGTAATGAAAATGCATTAAAGATTGAACTGTATCAGGATGACCTTAAGGTCTCCCATCCTAATAGCCATATTCCGTATCTTGCCACTGGATGGTTATACTTCTATGAGATTTTGTCACTTTTAAGACATTCAAAAATAAAAATATTTCACCAAAAGTTCTGTCAAGTTTTATCTAATTTTAGGGAGATAATCAACATATAAGTTAACATTGAAGCCTATGGAAAATATTTATTTTCTATGAATATGAAAAACTGAATTTGATTTATGAGAAAAACTCATGGTAGAAAGATGCATTTTATGATTTTGTATCAATTTCCGTGAAAAAAATCTTAACTTTACCATAGGAAAATGGAGAAAAAAACAACTCATGACAACAAAATAATCCAGGGGAGATAATAAAAGAACTTCTGTCACTTATATAACATGTCAATTTGCCCCTAAAATTACCATTGTTTGAAACTTTAAAAGCTTATATACACGTGTATTGTTAAGTTATATGCATGGCCTTGATAAAATTGATCGCTATTAGGATGGGAAGACCTTAAATTGTTCTGTACAGCTAGTATGTATCAGTGTCAATCACACCATCCTCAAAACAAATAAAAATTCCATTACAAACCATAACCTAATAAGTTATGTATTATGCAGTTACTTAACTCTTTCCCTCATATAGACTCATTTTGACGCACTCAATAGGTACCACATAAAGCCTGATCTGCAGAAAACCACAGTTAAACCTTACCAAATTTAATTATAATCAAAATGGACTTCTCTAGACAGGATTGGTTTTCATGGTTTCCTCTATGAGGGAAAGGGTTAAGTTCAAGGTAAACTGACTCTCAAGAAATAAAGCCCTATAATCAAAATGGACTTCCTAGACAGGATTCTGTTGTAGGAAGTTAGTTACAAAGCTATTTCTGCTGAAAAAATATTTACGCAGTATATAAATTAGCCAATGGATGCCAATCATTAAATCATGTACCAATCCCTGGCATTACCTTAATGATGCTTACCAAACCTTTTAAGTCTGGGAAGGTATAAATGAATCGTATTTCAGCTGATGTCAAGCTCAAATCTTTTAATCAATGGCCTACCATCATACCAAACCATTATAAAGTTACCCAAAAAGGATAAAACTTCACGAAGACAAGGACATCTTGTAATCCTGCCCTAAAGACACACAGTCTGAGAAGTAACAGATCATCAGAAAGCCCGACTACAGGATCTTTTTTTTTTTACCAAGGCACCTGCATTTTGCAATTTTGAGCCTGACAAACGCATGAACCTGTAGGACTAGACCATTTTACATTCTAGAATAGGAGATGAAAAAAAGACAGTGCCAACTATAATCCAATCAACAGTCATTCATTTTTAATGATAAATCTTACACATTTTCATCTTAAAAATTGCTCAATACATGAAAATAGATCACTCTGGGCTCCCAATTTTCTCTCTAGGCTGCAAAGTTTCCAATAACAAAAAATCAATCTGCAGACTGGACACACTGAAGCAACTTTTACAATACAGGGAGTCGAATTTCTACATCAGACCCTGTGTTCTGAAAAATACTTAAGTCACACAAACATACCCATTGACTTGAATCTCCTGGATTGTGCTTCAGCATTTCAGAGAACAGGGGGCCTAGCCTGACAACAACAATGTTAATAGCAAAGCTACAGAAGACTGGAAGCTTGGTGGATGGGGAACAAGTGAGGCACTGAAGCAATACATTACTGTGGATCAAGGCCACTCCATATAGCACATTATGTGATCTTGGGTGGACCTTATATCACCCCATGTGGCCCTCATGTAACCCTTTGTAACCCAACGTGGCCATGTGCCACCATGCCACCGCCTTAGTGTAACCCCATGTACTCAATATGACTGGATGCCAAAGTATCATCTTCACAATAAGCCTGTGTTTGGTGCAAGAAAGCAGGATAATGCCAAGAAAATGGTACAATAATATTGTGCTCAGTTTATTTATCCTACACTGAATTCAAAACATTTCCGTGAAAATTGTGACCCAATCAAGATATTAACAAACAAAAAAATCTGATCAACTGATAAAATTTGATTTGAGAAAATCATGCTACCTAAATTGGTCTGAACAGTTTAAAGGTCCAGAATTTACAAAAAGCAATAATCAATTATGCTTTTAAAATACTGAGGGATTCGTGCAAAACTATAGTAATTTCATAAAAATAAAGAAACTGTTACAGTTGTTTGCACAAAACCCACAGGACATTCAACACACTGTAAACTATAAATATCAACCTATAAACTCAGTTGAAAAATTTGATATAAAACCTAACAAGAGTGTTCTTTGGAATGTGTGTCACCTGCTGAAGCGTGACGGAAAAAGTGTGACGGACAGACAGACATATGGGACAGAAAGACAACAGAAAAGTGATCCCAATGTGTCACCTCTGCTTACAGCAGGTGACACAAAAATTCAGGCTTATACATGTTACAGTAAATGCCGCTTGTAAAGATATCGCTTTTAACAATATATCATTTATAACGATATAGATCCAATGGTCCCGGCAGTCGCCCTGTAGAATTTAATGTAGTCAGATATAGCAATGCTACTATCTTGTCCCTGGCGGCACTGTGACTGCATGTAATGTTATTTTGTCACCTGCAGTAGATGTGCGAAAATATGACCACAACAGGTCCGAAAAATAGCACCTGTCCAGGTAAGTGTAACAATGGCCTGTGTATCAGAGCAAACTCAATTGGTCATTTTTATTTGTTACACAGCAGGATATGGTGATTACCCAATCTTCTTCAATCATGCAGAGATTGTCAAATATCAGTTTGATTTGTGAATAAAATTAAGATACTGTTAAATGACAGACTATTTTAAACATCAGTAAGAACAACCAATACTAGCCGTTTTATACCATTTCTGGTTTCGAATTGCAGTGTGTGCATGCACAGAAACTTTTTTGATATGAATTTTGATATCATGTGTAAAAACATAAATGCAAATAAACTTTTTAATACGATTCAAAAGAATGGAGAAATTACCATTAAAAGGTACATCTCAGCTTATTTCTCTCTCTTTTATATGCCAGTCACTGATATCCACAGAGAGTATTAACCCTTTCCCTCATATAGACTCATTTTGAGTTACTCGCAGGCTGATCTGGTTTTATGTTGTTCGCATAGGTCTTTTCATGGTTTCCTCTATGAAGGAAAGGGTTAATATATGTTTTTAGATAGAAATAGTACTCGGACAGTATCTTCATATTGAGCAATATTGCTTTATTAAGATGTGACGATATTAAATCAAGGTCCGGTGAATATCGTTATAAGCGGAGTTTACTGTATTTCTCCTTTAAATTGCTGTTAAATTACATAAACATTTTGAGGTCTTGGTGCAAAAGTATGTTAACTATATATCAATAAAGAAGCAGTTACAATAACTTTGCACCCAACGCTTGGAATTTTCCACATTGTATAATATAAACAAAAAGTGTTCTTATTAAAAAAGGTGTGCCGTATATTCAACTTCAATTAAAATATGTTGACTAATTTTAAATTCAGGTTCTATTTATTTACTACAGAAAGTATAGAACTTTGCATTCCCTTGCAAATGGTCTCATAAAAGCTGTGTAAAAGATACATGTTCAAATTAATACACTGATCAAAGGATGTATGCAAACATGAGTGCTTTTGAAATACAATGTAAAGCACTCTTGAAAGATATGGCAACAACAACATGAAAATTAAACTAAGAAATAGGAAACAACTTGGCCATATTTGGTCATTTACCTGACACTGGGGTTATACCAATCCCTGAAAGTACATGATCAAAACTGAAATGCTAACAAAAGAACTACAATGCTTTTCTTTCTTTTCTTCCTATGGTTTGGCTAAAACCGCATTCTGTATATGATAAATCCACAGATCTCTACATTAAGTCTACCTAGCTTTCACACCCTGATTCACAACCAACTTTCCTCTTTTACACTGATGCTTTCTAGAGTTCCTGCTTAACAAAAATGGCAGTCAAATAAAAATATCAATTTTCTAGATTTGCTAATTTAATGACATTAACTTATTTCTAATAACTAAAAGAATCAACAGTAAACCAACATTTCACGAGCACTGATTTTTAAACCTTTTCTTGTAATAATATATAGAAATTTAAAACAAAAATGCAAAAAATTAAAATGGAAAACAATGGTAAGAAAGAAGAAGAAAGAGGTGACTATGTGAAGAGGTGAGTGACTGTGTTTTGTAGACTTAACACATAAAACTACTGAAACACAGACAATGAAATCTAAAACTGGCAAACATATCTATCAAGCTGTGAATGTGGGTACCCAACACCACACAGACAGAATATCTCTCAAAGAATGTGACATTCAGGGTGAAGAAGAAATTGTCATGGATGTAGTGAAGGAAGGAGGTCATACAGGGTTAGATATGGATCCAGGCCCTGAAAACCAAGAAATTCCTGGTAAAAGAATTGTTTCCCTATCAACTGTATATAACCTGCAGATTCACCTTAAAAAGCTGACAACCCTACTAAAAATCATTGTTAATTCCATTGTCACACCTGCAAAAAAGAATTCTCTAAACATTCCTCAAATCTATGGATTTCTGCAGATATGAGAAAGATTCTATGCCTGACAAAAACCATTACCCACCTCACTCCCTATCTAGTTTGTTTGCTTTCATGGGTTTAAAAACCTTTCTGTGGCCCGGCTTTTTACAGGAAGTTACACAACACTTACCACTTCTCCAGGCGGCCAGTTCGGCCTCCAGTTTGGCCAGGATCGTCTTCAGCTTGCCATTCTTGTCCTTCTCTCTCTCGTACCGACGCTTCCATTCCTCTGCTGTCAGCTCTTCATTAACGGTCACAACATTCTTGATAGTCTTGGCTCTGTCAGCAGAATGCAGTATTGTCATTTTATCTTCATGGTCTTTTCTCTTCACCATCACATTTACATATTACTTTCATAAATGAAACTGGTATTAAGAGGGTAATTAATTAATTTTTAATTACCAAGTACCAGTTTTTATAAGCTATAAGCTACCCTAATCATTTAAATCATAGTATTAAGTCCTTTTCAATGGCTCTTCACCTATCAGACACACCAATACTACAGTGAAGCCAGATAAAATTGAAACAATTCCACTAAATGTTCATTAGTTTAAAAGTTTAATTTATGGAGTCACTTTCTTATCAAAAGAAGTACAAAAGAATAGCAAACAGTATAAATTCTTATTACAATTTGCATGTTGATGTAGATTACACTAACCACACGAGTCATATTTCCAGCATACTGTTTTTTCATCAACTACAAATGACTTTGTGCATTTAAATGTTTTTATAGCCTGTATGAAATCAAACTAACTGCAAAAATGTTGACCATCAGTTTATATACAGAGGGTGATTAGAAAGAATGCAGAAATGACCTATAACATTTTCTTACGCCGGTTTAGATCAGCTGGATACATTGACTATGGATTGATGATGTTGTAGCGACAATCTTGTGTCTGCAAAAAGACTTTTCAAGTTATAAAGCATTCCTGCCTTCTTTCTGATATCTCCTCATATATCAACAAACAAAGTAGTTAAATGTAAAGAGACAATCTTGACATACCTCTGTCCAAAGAGCAGAGTGGATTTGGTTTCCGACTCATTGTAGGAGGCTGGGGAGCAGCAGATGACCATGGTGGTCCTGGCGTTACCTCCCAAACTTTCCTGCAGGATACGCGTCAATTTGCTGTCTCTGTACGGCACGTGGCTCTTCTGCGAATTGAAAACAATCCTGGGATAAAAGTACTGCTGTTCTTTAATATGCATTCTCTCTGATATGGCGATACTTTCTCATAAAACTAATTCATACTGAAAGCTTCCTTGCTTTAATATACATATTTGAAAGAAACTCAATGAAATGAGAATACTTTATCTTTTAAAAACACATTCAATACTTCATACCTCAAAAATACTTTAACAAGCTTAAAAGAAAACTTTATTAGATCCTCAGACCTACCACATTTCCTATGAGGGTGATGACTAGTCTACATGTATATTGTCCTACATTTTCATTTCATAGGAAGCTCGGGTAGCATGACATAACAATAGCAATGCTCAAAAAAAAAAAAAAATCTGTAACAGCTCTTGGGACTCTCAGCAAGGCATGCTTGATTACTTCCTGGCCTTCAAAGCCTACAATATATCACGAAAAAACAAAGATGCAGCACTTACATTTCCTTCAGCGAGAGCAGAGATGACGTTGCCAAGGGCAGATAGAGACTTGTTAATGTTCTTGGCTTCATCCAGCACAGCTCCCTCTGCACCGGTCTTACTGACCTATATACACAAACCATACAATATTAAATTTACATTCCAATTGCTATTTTCAATAATGTTCTACTTATCAGGTTTAATGCAATATGATATGACTTGAATTTATGACATTGTTCTGATTGTTAGTAGTTTTCTTTTATTTTTTTTTCTCTCCGTCTTCACAGAATTTTTTTTCTCTCCATCTTCACTGGGGAAAGATAATAAATTACTATTTTTGGTACTGAAGTTAGATATCTTTTTACAGAAGCTATGAATAGAATTTCTGGGGTAACTTAATTACTTCAATTCTTAATACTCTAATGTACATCAATATACATGTAAAAGGAATGAGGATTACAGACAAAGATTAAGTGAGAAAAGGAAAAAAATCATTTTTAGTTTGAATCTTTTAAATGCATTTACCTCTTCATCACCAGTTTTTGAAAATACATAAAAAGGATTCCAGAAGAAAAACAAAGAAGATTCTAAGACTTAGACCCCCATTACCTTCTCGCTACCAGCAAGATCGACTAGATACAGTTTGCCGCTTAGTTTTTTCTGTGTTTCTACATTCTCCTGTTTCACATTGATCAAGAATACACTGTGGCTTCTACTACTGTGTTCATTCATATCTGTCAGAATAATAAAGACATGCAGGGATTGAAATTAAGATGGACCTATGACAAAATGAAACACAATGGAAATATTTTTCAAACAAAGAAATAATTAAGATATAAGTATTAAAAAAAATACAGTTTATGCCTCCATTTGCCCCCTTTTTTTTATTTAACCATGTTTGCAACTTTTGGAACATGCTCATTGGATAAAAACAATAACACTTCATTAATTTCTACTTGTAATTATCAACTGAGTTTAAATTTTAAGCACTGAGTTACAGAGAACACAATCACAGAGCTGGAGGACTATCTAGAACTGTGTGTTTTGCAGGTTGTTGTATATGAAGGAATTTAGGTCTACATCAGTGACTTACTTGTGACGGCCACATGTCGATTGGACTTTCCCTCATCTATTACTTCCATAACCTCCTCAGGACTGGACACAAACCTCTCTGTAGCTCCCTGTAATCATCATCATCATCATCATCATCATCATCATCATCATCATCATCATCATCATCATCAATGCTGTCACCAAAAGTCTATCAGAACTTATCAAGATTGACACTTGTTCATAAGAGGTTAAGATTTGGACTAAACTGTGTGAAGATCATGTGAAGTATTTTATTTGGTCTACCTTATGCAGAAAAGTTCCATTAAAACACTGTTTCTGGAGATCTAGGTCTACTGGACAGCATTAAAAGACTGTTAAAGTTGAAATAAGTCAATTAAAAAAATATTAAGTTACCAGTATGTATTTGGAGTATAATGTTTGACAGAGCTATATTAGCTTTTGTTTCAAAATTGAGAGCAATGGATCTACCATGTGCTTACCTTTACATAGGTGGTTTTATTTTTGTCTTCATGGACAGATAGGTTTGTCTTGGTCACTGAAAACAAAGTTACATATCACGCTTTGTCGACTGCAAAATGTTTATGTACTTATTTAACCCTTTCCCTCATATAGACTCATTTTGACACACTCAGTAGGTACCACATAACGCCTGATCTGCGGAAAACCACAGTTAAACCTTACCCAAATTTAATTATGAAGTCCTCAGTTCCAGACCACTGAGGAGCAGCGAACAGCATAAAACCTGATCAGCCTGCTAGTTACTCGCAGGCTGATCTGGTTTTATGCTGTTCGCATAGGTCTTTTCATGGTTTCCTCTATGAGGAAAGGGTTATAGATGTTGTAATTCAGCATTCATAAAAGTTCAAGTATCTTGTGTAAAGATTTCCTTCCATGCTATTCAACCTCTGAGCCAGTAAAAAATTTATAAGTGTACATTTATTTGTTTGAATTTACCTGTAAAGATCAATTTCTGTTTAAAAGAAAATTTTGAAGTGAAATATTAAAAAAAAAAAAATCATGACATTAAAAAACAGTTATTCTAAAACTATTTAATAGTCAATGTAAATCATTATACAAACAAAAGCAAAATATCTTGCTGATTGATCGATTGTTATTCAGAATATATTCAGCTTTAAAATGAATCCTCATTTCCTGAGAATTAAATATCCTAAACTTACCATCCAATAAATCTCGGATTTTGTCCATGTAAATTTCAAAATAAGATACCTGAAAATAGAAAACAAGAAAATGATTTTTTTAACTATTTAACAAAATACACTAAAACTTTTCCCATCATAAAACAAGAGGCCCATGATGGCCCTAAATCGCTCACCTGAGATAAATAGGTTGACCCAAGGAACATCTGTACCAATTTATTTTAAAATCTGGCCAGCAGTTTTGAAGAAGATGATTTTTAAAGTTTTCATATTTTTTTTCTTTTTGTTGCCATGGCAACCAGAGTTCTACATGGATCAAGTTTATTTTAGCAGCTTTTGTGAAGGTTGACCCAAGGATCATCCCTGCCAAGTTTAATCTAAATCTGTCCAGTGGTTTCAGAGGAGATGTTGTTTAAAGGTTTCTCTATGTACATATAAGACAAATAAGCCCCGCCCCTGGCGGCCATGTTTTTTTACGGATCGGAATAATTTTAGCAACTTTGGTAGAGGTTGACCCAAGGAACATCTGTACCAATTTATTTTAAAATCTGGCCAGTAGTTTTGAAGAAGATGATTTTTAAAGTTTTCATTTTTTTCCCCTTTTTGTTGCCATGGCAACCAGAGTTCTACATGGATCAAGTTTATTTTAGCAACTTTTGTGAAGGTTGACCCAAGGATCATCCCTGCCAAGTTTAATCAAATTCTGTCCAGTGGTTTCAGAGGAGATGTTGTTTAAGTTTTCTCTATATACATATAAGGCAAATAAGCCCCGCCCCTGGCGGCCATGTTTTTTTACGGATCCAAATAATTTGAACAATCTTGGTAGACACTTACCAAAGGAACATCTGTGCCAAAACATTTTGAAATTCAGTTGGTTGTTTTGGAGAAGAAGACATTTTAAGTTTTTTCTTTCCGTTGCCATGGCAACCAGAATTCCAAATGGAATTCAATTCTTTGAACAACTTTGAAAGGGGACCACCCAAGGAACATCCCTGTAAAGTTTTATCAAAATTGACCAAGCGGTTAAGGAGGAGATGTCGTTTGAAGCAAAATGTTGACGGACGACGGACGGACGGACGACGGACGGACGACGGACGGACGACGGACGAAGACCGGTCACAATAGCTCACCTTGAGCCTCTGGCTCAGGTGAGCTAAAAAGCATATGTTAACACTTTTATTTACACGTACCTGAATATACCTTCCAAAGAGAAATTTTAATTTTCTTTTGGCTTTAGCTATGCTACTTGAAATTGAATATGGATTATGCTACTAGCATTTAAATAAGTTATAACATTTGATACAGTTATTCTCTTTTATAAAGACTCTGTTATTTAAAACTTAATTTGCTTTTACATACTGTTCATCACCCATTCTTATGAAGAATTTGCCTCTGAAATTTACATAGAATCACTCTTACACACACATATACACACACACATTAATGCATTGCTTTAATGACAAATTTTCATCTTTAATTTACACAAGAGTTGTCTACTCACTTTTATGTGGAATTCGAGGTTCTCGTCCATGCCGTAGATGAAGTTGAATATATCCTGGACAATACGGGGAATGATCCCCTGCAGGTCCTGCTCTCCGATAACCCCCTCCATTGTGTGTGTCTTACCCGACGACGTCTGACCATATGCGAAGATGGTGCCATTGTAACCATTGAGTACATCTGAAAAGGAAGTAAAATGTAGTTCTCTTGTTTAGAAGTATGTTAAAGTGTCAGGTTGATTCTAGTTTTGGTTCTCCAGAGTGCAGAAGTGAGGCATTTCACCCTCACCAAAGCCTCCCAGTGAAGGCAAAGACGTATAATAACAAAGTAATGGCAAGTCTCTATTTGAGATATTTGATAGAAATTCATATCTTGCAAAAGAACAATACATAACCTTCACAATGATATATTAAAATTAGTAAAAGTTTTATGTAAAATACAAAAGCCCCTGCATGAACAACAAGAAAGTCAGTAGAACTGACAGATGCTCCCCGAAGAACGTCATTGTTACAAATAAGGCCTTGGTCAATGGGTGGGAGGATATGTTAAGGACCGGAATGGGATCAGCACATGCTTATCATGTATAGAATCCAGGTAATGTCCTCAAATTCGAAAAAAGGGAAAAATCAAATACAAAATACAATTTATTTACCTTTATATTATAGCAATGACTGAAGATTGATACCCATCCAAATAATTTGATGATCACTGAAATATGGCGTTGACAAATGGACCAATGGCTTAAGATCTCCAGACATAAAAACTTGATCAAGAATTGATCCAGTATTAGTTGTGCATGCATCAACAACAGACACAAAGTTGTTTGATGGGGGAGTTGACACTCCTTAAAACCCAAATTTCCAGAAAGGAACCGGTTTGCGTATCTACTCTTGGTGATAAAGCTTCCCATAAAGTTTTGTTGAATTCAAGCCATTAGTTCCTGAGAAATAGCCCGGACAAGAATCATGCAATATGTACTATAGGCCGAAAAGTCAATGGGCCATAACTCTTTGAAAAATTTAGGAACCAGGTCATGCTGAGGATATGCGCATCTCCTCTTGGTAATAAAGCTTCCCATAAAGTTTCGTTGAATTCAAGCCGTTAGTTCCTGAGAAATAGTCCAGACAAGGAAAGTGTGACGGACGAACGGACGAAGTGTCGACTATATGCGTTACCTTCGGTGAGCATAAAAATATGATGATTTTGTTTTTTTGCTACACTGGTTGAATTTAAATAAATTTTTTTATGAATTTTCAAAATTAATTAAACTGAAAATATTTCTTGCACTAGAAAAAATGATCCTTTTATATGAAAGCTATTTTTTCTGTGATTTTTCAATATATTTTAGACAGTTTGAACAACTATCACAATATAGGTGACAGGTAGATGGTCTTTCATCAGGCAGCTGGTGGGCTTTCTGCCAGCACTATGGTTTCCTCCAGAAACAATGAATATAGACACCATTATCCATGCCATCAAGAGAGATTCATATATATCATGGAAACTTTTTTTTTAAATATAAAATATACAATATATGTAGTTGGTTTTCATGCTATTTGTTACATTTTGTATAATGGATGTATACATCTTGTTGTGAAGAGAATTTTGGAAGGGGTAGTAAATTTGAACAAAAGCTGTCAGAGGAGAGCACGCTCGACTATTCAAAATGCTTGTTGGTAAATCATAAAGTATAATAATAACACTGTGCATGCAAAACTTTAACCAAGTATCCAAGTTAGAATAAGGGCATAATTTGTATAAAATTCAAGCCAAAAGTTATCCTCCTTGGTTTTCTGATGCCCCTGAATACACTCCTTAACTTTCTAGTCAATACCATAAACAATTTCTGAGATATAAGCTGGAGTAGCTTGAATGCAAAACTTTAACCAAAATTTCAAAGTTAAAAGGGGGCCATAATATGTTATATTCCATCAAAAGTTACCTACCTTGAAAGTATGATACCCCTAAACATATTAAAGATGTTTCAAATCAATTGCATACCTGAACTCTGAGATATAAGCATGAAAGTACCTTGCATACAAAATTAACCAAATTTCTAAGTTAAAAAGGGGCCGTAATTTGTAATATATTCCATCGAGAGTTATCTAACTTGAAAGTATGATAACCCTAAACATATTAAAGATGTTTCAAATCAATCACATGCCTGGATACTGAGATATTAGCATGAGAGTATCTTGCATGCAAAACTTTAACCAAAATCTCAAGTTAAATTCAGTCAAGAGTTATCTACCTAGGTTGTCTGATGCCCCTGAACATTTTTATAAACTCTCAAGTCAACACCAGAAATGGTATTGAGAAATAAGGTTTAAAATAACTTGCATGCAAAGCTTTAACCAAAAGCTCTAATGCCAAAGCTGACGCAAGGGCGACTTCAATAGCTCTCATATTCTACGAATAGTTGAGCTAAAAAAATAAAAAAATGAAATGTGAAAAATATTCAAAGGGCAATTCACATATCTGAAAATATTCATAGAGAAAGGTGCCAGTAAATGGCTGCTTATAAAGACTGGAACACGCCCTGGAGTGCAGGGTCTAGTCCAAATCTACCAACCTGAGACAATAGGTTTGGCTGCCACTGTATATACATATTCCTGTGTGACGTTGGGCTTCAAAACACGGTCAAAGGCAAAAACTTTTCCCTGCAAAACAAACACATAAGAGCAAGTTAACACTCATTCCAATGGACTACCTTTAAAAGCACTTCTTCCATGAAAAACACTCTGATATCCTTCACTTAACCAGACTGAACAACACTTTCAGTCTGCTTAGGTTTCAGACTGCAAATATATTTAACCCTTCCATTGCTAAATTTATTGATTGGACTTGTCCTTTCTTCATTTTAGATTGTTCCATTAGTTGTTTATGGGGATTCTTGGTAAAATAATTATTGACTGAATACCAAACAGTGCAGACCATGATCAAACTGCACAGATGTCCAGACTAATCTTGGCCTGCACTGGTAGCAAAGGCAGTCACAAGTGCCCACAGCATTGTATGGGTTAATATGCTCAAAATGTCCAGAAATAGTTGACCTGATCAGTAAGATAATGAATCTTTCCAAATTTTTGCCGTCTCTATTTTTACTGTGAAAAAACCCCCCCCCCCCCCCCCCATTGTAAGGAGAATATTTTCCATTCATGATAAGATCAGTTGCTTGCAAAACATTATCACAAACACATGTGTTATTTTGTGTTAACAAGGCCAACCACTGATCACATGATATCCCAGTGTTTCTATTGGATAATCTGATAATCTTATTTTGACATATCTGTAAACATTGGAAAGGCGCATTATTAACCCACAACTACTTCTGGTTTTACACTGATTGTATATGAAGTTATTTATGCTCTTCCTGGAGTGGTAAATCAAATCAATACTGAATACACCAGCAGTATTTATACATTGTAATTAGACACAAAATGTGAGTGAAAAGTCTTATTTGCTTAAGGCTATAGTATGGTGTCTTGACTGAACAGTATACTGAGAGGAATGAGAAACGCAGTAGTTATGCGAAACTTGTTAATGAATTTATGATGCTTTCTCAGAGTTTGCAGACTCCACTGCCTTCTGTGAGTTGTAGGAATAACTGGTCTCAATTCATGAAACATCCTTCAAAACTCATTAATGACCTAGGAAATTTAAGTTTTGCCTAAATGTATAATTTGCATGTTCTTATAATAAACAGTCTAGTATTTCTTCCACATTTCAAATTGTTTGGGATACAGTCTGAATTTCTTGAGATAAGGAAAATGTCAATGTGAGATATTATGAAATGCAGTTCTAGACCATTCTTGAATGCTGATCAATGAAAGATCAACTCTTGTTTTTATCCAATGTACTGTCTGAAATTCCTACACTTGTGCATTTTCTATAAATAAATCATTCCTTTCAGTAAACTGGTATTCTTCATTTTGTTATTCAATTTTTTAAGTTTCATATCTTCCATAATAGTGAAAAAGTGAAAGTCATGGTGCATAAACCTTACCACTTGAGAATTTTTCGCTTTCTAAACAACACTATTCCTTCTATTATTCATCAAACCAAGTTAATACCGTAACTGCTGAATCTTTGGTCCTCAGAGATCATAAACTTATGCATTCTTGTGTGTGAACTATATCTGTGCGATCATTCATTTTCAAATCACAATTGATGTTCGTCAATAAATGTATATAACAACAGAATTTTTTTGAAAAATAACTGATTTGGCTGTGGGTCAAAGGGGATTTAGGACATTCAAAACTTCAAATATGGCTAAAAATGACGATTTTTAGTTGATTTTAACTGATGGTTTTGATCTGCAACTGGTTAATAATGAAAGCCCTGATTACAATCATACATTAACAGATTCAGTGCAAAACTACAGTTACTACATGTAAACAAATAGTTATTTCAGACATTTTTGCTCAAAGCTGTCAATATGTGGAAAAAGCGAAATAGACCGGACCAGCTGATCTTTGTTTCCTTATTGTAATAAGAAATGAAAATGGAAAAAACAACATAGAAAGTGGTTTACAGAAACTGCCATTGTCCTTCTACTTGTACTGTTCACAAGGTGGCTGGATGGCAGAAGGGGAAGTAACTCAGGATACAACATAGGAACATGATACACTTATTTTAAACATACAAAGGGACACAACTCTGATCGAGTTATACTGCAACATAAAGGCTGATATCCTGTTATTGGCAAGAGATTGTTGCCAAATTTTACCAAATGTCAACATATCCATAAGCTAAGAAAATGCTGTTAATAGAAGTCAATTCAATAAATGAAAATAGTCTCTCACAGACAAGTTACCATACTTCTACAAGATAAAGAACGTCTGCGTGTAGTGCAGAACTAAACTCCCAATAGCTCCTGGTTTAAGGGTGCATAGTCAAAATGTTCTGAACATTTCAAAGCTCTTCTATGCAACCAGAATTAAATGGTTTGAAAAATTTCAGAAGAATTTAACTTTGCACCCTGACACACAAAAACTCATACAAGTACACAATAGACCATTTTTCTCCAAAATGAGACAAAAACCTATGTAAATCAACTAGCACTTTACGAGCACCTAATCTACATGCTGGTGTAAAATTTTACACATTGTTCAAGGAAATAAACATACACTTCAATTCATAAATCATATTATTATTATTCAATTAACCAGGTATTGCCGAAACATACACTTCAAATTCATAAACCATATTATTATTCAAATTATACCGGGTAATGCCGATCCTCTGTGAAATGGTCTACATTTATTCAAAATACAGACTTCAACAATAGTTCTACACTTAAATTATGTCTTTCTCTATAGGTAGCCCCAATAAAAAACTAGTTACAGCAGCTCCTATCTACAGCACGACAGTAGGAGGCTTGCCTGCTGAGTGTATGTGGGGGGGACTGAGTCATACTGGATCAATGCTGCTACTATTCAGCTTCTCACTGCTGACATAACAACTGCGCATTGCACCTAATTCCCTTATCTCTATAAATAAGACTGGCTTTATTTACCAATAGTACAATAATAGGTCTGGGTCTGTACTAAACTTTTCACTCATAATAAATAAATCCTTTTTTTGAATTAAAAAAAAAAATTTGAATAAAAAAATAAAACTTAAGTTCACTCAAAATATTTTTTTTTTTATGTTGCAGTTGTTAGGATTATGTTTTCTCAATTAAGAAGAATATAGCGCTATTATGTATCAAATTCCTTCTTTGAAAAGAAACAGTCAGATACATCAGACTGAGTATGAAAACATCCATACACAGTCATGTGTGAACAGATGTGTATCAGTCTATTGATTGTATACAGGGTGGGGGCCCCCTAACAATGTACTAATCCAGTCTATTCTGGGATGAATCCATACTGTATTGTATGTCACTTCAACCTCGTCTGTTAAACTCCAGCTACAGGAATGTATTGCCAGCTGTTTACAGTTTATTACCCACCAATAGCATTTCAATCTTCTAAATCCTAACTTGTGGGAATTGATTGACATGTGACATAGATCTACAATGTCACAGAACTGCACCATCAGGATGTGAAAATAAGCATCATCCAATTGCATCATCCTGACACAGTGCCAATAACACGCTTAACAGATATTTGAAATTTGGGATACATTTCCTGTTTCTCCAAAATGTTGTATCCTAACATACAGGTCCTTAAATTCTATGGGTGCCTACCAAAAATCCTCTGCAGAGGATAAAAAAGAATCCTGGACATGTTCGGAAAACCATCATTAAATGGGAAGAACAGGCACCTATAGGACTAGGAGCCAGCTACCAGTACCATTTTAACAACTTTGTAATGTCTAGATCAGGGATCATACTCACAACCTCCAGCTCACATGGCAGACATCTTACCCATTAGATTACCAGCATAGGAAACATGTAGGTAAGTTGCCCTAAGAAAAAAAAATTAGCAACCCTAAAACTGGTTGAAGCTATGTGATCGTTGATATACTGACCATTTCTAATCTAGCAATTATTGTATTAAGTTAAAGCACAGAGGCAGTTTACAAACACTACCAGTAACTAGATCTGATCATCTCTTGAGCTACCCACAAGCTCATTCCTAGAATTTATGCAAAAACAATAACATAACTGAGTGGAATCCGCTTATGCTTTTTACCAAGAATTCAAGGTATGCAGCAATAATGAGGGAAGACAAATGGTTCTATTTCTGATATTGGCCAACAATTTTACCCAGTCACACCCTCTCACATGATCAAGGTATTATAAATCTTCCATTGATTCTCTGCTTTCAACAGCTGGTGGATACTGGCCAAGGTGAATTTCCAGTGTGGAGAGAATCCAGAGTTGATACTTATTTGCCGCTAGACATGTACCATCTCTATATGAATCTAGAACACACAAGGGACTAACATCAGCAAGCTCCAAAGTCTACATCTTTGCCTCTTAAGTCTGAGTTTTAGATTTAGATTCAGCAAAATGCAACCATAAATGCTCCAAGATAATGTTTTAACTCGGTCTAGGTATGTATCTTGAGATAAGAATGTATTCCATCTCTTCTTAGTCACTTGTTGACAGATGTTGAGAAGTTAAAAAGTTGTTAAATTGAGTCTGAAACCAAAATACTGACTTTCCAAACTGATGAATTATAAAGGCCATGTATCTTAATTTCTTCTCTTTTTTCTGTAATAAAAACACTCTGCTGTCCTTCTTAGACTGTATTTTACTTATTCATGTCTAGAAAGGGATTCCACTATTTCCAAGACTTTGAAGCTCAGACAAGCCAGATTAACTACATCTTACTTGGCATTTACTGTTTCCATCAGCCACTTAAATTCCTAGAACCAACAGCAGCTGTAGCAAGACTAAACAAATAATAGGAATAAAATTTCCTTCCCATGCAATTTTCAGATTGTATTATATGTATTATAAATGGGCAAAAATAGTAATCAAAATCGTTTCATTTATCAAGGCAACACCTGAATGTGTCTTACTTGTCATTTTCATCAAAAGCAAAAAAGCAGACTGAAAATACTCATAGAAAATCCATAAAAAAACTACCTAACAAGTACAAGAACAGGCAGAAAATTAAAGGTTCAAGTTGGAAGCAAATACTGGTACTTTTGAAGAAAACCAGGGAACAATTGAGCCAAAATACACAATTTCCTTCACTTTAACTTAAATGACTGAGATGTAGATCAAATTTTCTACATGATCCCTTGAGTATCATTCAATAAGTTAAGGCTATTTTTTTCGTAATTCAAATTTTTTTTTTTACTATCTTAGAGCTTTCATTTTTTTCCCTCTGGAAATTGTTCATAAGCCCTTTTCCCACTTATATGCCTATCAAGAAAAACAAACAGTACTGATAGACACCCCACTCCTCCCCAACCCAGCTGTGGCAGACACTTACCTACCCACTTATTGCGCAATACTGCATACCTTGGTTTCCTTCTGACTGCTGATGAATAAATTATTTCCAATGGCAGCATAGACAGATCAATACAAGAGGTTGTTTGGGGAAAAACACTGGCAGCCCGTTGTTTTGATACAGAACCAGCGTTCCGTGAGTCTCTGTATCCGATAACCATCCTGTGTGGTGCCCATCAATACAGACACATATATATCAGATATATGGAACATGGTCTGTCTCCCTGTAGCAGCTTGATACATCACAGGATATTACCCCTATACTGATCATATGGTGGGTTAACTACATGATGTAAGGGCATTGTCAAAAAAAAATAGAATCAATCAATAATTATGTACAATCCAAACTTGCTGCATTTTTTCCTTCACTTTTTTTCTTAACCTTGACTTATCCTTCAAGGCCAAAAAATAGAAATCAATATCTGTCTCTATATAAGCTTGCAACTCACAAACTTTCCTGACAATACTATATATCAATGTTCATAGACATAAACAGTAAATTTTTTTTTTTTTTATTTTTTTTAGTATCTGTGACCTTGACATTGATCCAAGCTAGTGTTTTCATTCAGTTGAGATGTGACCTGCTTAAGTTTCTAAGTAGACATTGTCAAATTATACAGAAGCCATCAGAAAAGCTTGTCAAAATGGATGTAGAATTTTTAAGAGCCACTTGTTTCCAAGTCGACATATAGATGCAATGATCAGGGATATTTTTGCCGTCTTCCAATATCGCTGAGTCAGGAATTACGTTTTTGTCAAAGGAGCAGCAATATCAACCATGATGCAACTGGCATTTGTACAAATACAAGTCTGCAATTTGCCATTTAGTTATTTGATTTCGTCAAGACGTAAGAGTTTGTTTCCTAGAAGATAATGTTTTCATTCTTGACAGAAATTAACTTGAATAGCAATAAAGAGACAGCCATTATGTACATGAACTGAAGTGATGGAGAAAGAATAGATAATTATATATACAGTTGAACCTGTATTAGCGGTCACCTGTATAAAGCGGCCAACCTGCATTCAAGGATCAATTTTGTTGTTACCAAACTATAGCATTTTGTTACATATTTTACCTTCATTTAGCAGCCACCTGTTAAGTGGTCACTTTCTCTTGTTCCCTTGACTGACGGCTTAAGACAGGTTTAACTGTATTACTGGACTGTAGAAGTAGATTTCTTTCTTTAATTTTTATTTTTTCAAAAAAATGCTATTCCATTATCATACCCATACCATGTTGTTACAGCAGAGTTGCTAACTGCGACATATTCTTGAGAACATATTAACTTAGCCATGAATGCCCCTGGCAAAATTACAGCTGATTTCTGAGTGCTTTTGTAAGGAAAAGAATGTGTCCTTTCAATATAAACCTCATAGATGCAGCTTGTCAAATATGATTTAACCTTTTCCCTCATATAGACTCATTTTTGACGCACTCAATAGGTACCACATAAAGCCTGATCTGCAGAAAACCACAGTTAAACCTAACCAAATTTAATTATAAAGTCCTTATTTCCAGACCATTGAGAAGCAGCGAACAGCATAAAACCTGATCAGCCTGCGAGTTACTCGCAGGCTGATCTGGTTTTATGCTGTTCGCATAGGTCTTTTCATGGTTTCCCCTATGAGGGAAAGGGTTAATATATCAGGCCCTACTGTTGATGCAGTTAAAGATGAACACCACACGCCAGTGACTTGTGTGAGTATTAAAGACCTTCATTCCTTTAGGTAGGTAATACATATAATTCCAACCAATGCTTAGCAAGTACAGCCCCTGGAGTTCAGTTCTTGAAAATTACCATAGTGACATTTACAAATTATATGAAATTCAGCTTTCAACCAACACCACAGATATCATTCAAAACTGTGTTGCACATAGGCAACGACTGCCTACAAATCAATACAATTTCTCTATAATATTACACCGCAGATTCAGCAGTTACTTGTAATATTCATTGACTGGTCCTCACTCTTCTGTCGGATCATGATAAAAAACAGTCTGGTTAACATTTTACAATGATTAATTTATGACAACAAATACTTACCATAATGTTAACACATGTATCATAATGATAATGATTGTATACAGATATTTATATATGAAGACCGAACTGTGCACACCTCTTCCAGAAATATTAAACAATACTATCCCACCAACCAGCTTTTTATATATGTATATATAAAAAAAAAATTAAAAAAAAAGAAATCAACCCTCATCCATGAATTAAGGAATCACAATAATATGAATTAAAATCATTAGCTATCTTTCTAGTATACATGATTAAGAATCAACCCATGTTCTGCCTCCGTGTACCGGACATTTGTAACCCAAGGTTTAAACAACCCATTTATTTATAACTGTGTAAGATAATGCATCAAGTAAAGTAATAAAAACCCAAGAGGAAAAGAAAAAGATAAAACAGTATAAAATCTAAAAATTCAAAACCACCTCAAACATTCCACATTTATTGAATTCCATTTGTACAAATATGGAATTTTAATTATGATTCAAACAGTTTATGATTGTAATTATGTGTTTTACTCATTTACCACTTGGCAACTATCAATGAAATGAACAATGTGACAAGTATAAATCCAGATACCCAGTAAGCTTGCCAGTAACTTGCAGGCCGATCAGGGTTCCTACTGTTTGATGTTGATCAAGATAAGAAGCCACCATGCTCAAACCTGATCAGACTGAGAATAGCTTTCAGCCTGATCTGGCTTTTTCATGGTGCAATGTAGTGTACCTAAGTGGTAAATGTCACAAACACAAAACAGACTTTTTCAAATTTATATTTTTTCTTGGGCAATAACTTTCTCTAGACTGAATACTTATTTCTATACTTCAGTTTTTATGAAACATACCGTATTTGTGCAAAAAAGCTAGTAAATACCATGCTAGCATAATTCAAGCCAGCCGTAGTACATGTAGCATTCGCTGAGTCAGTATGAGGAGAAATGGATGCAAGAGTAGTTTTAATAGACATTTTCTGATAATCCATAAAGTGATATATTCAAAAGAGTTCTAACACAACAAAATTAATTGTTGTCTCATTCTGTAAAAAAATTTTTGTTATTTTTTAACAAAATGAATAAAAATATGGAAGCTTATCACAGAGTATCAACTATTGAAGGCCCATTATATTTCCTTTTGATGCAGTTTTCATTGAAAATAAAGATAAAACAGCATTGACATACTGTAGACTTAAATGATACATAATGTGAAAATATCTGTTGAGGAGAATAACAGTTAAAGGTATTGAAAACGCCATTAGTATTCTGGATGGATGCCAAAATACAAAGTTTATATTTCGCAATGGCGAGTATTCCTGAAGATGGTCCATAATCAGAAATAATTTGAAATTTTTTGGCTAAGTCATTAATTTATGTACTCATGATTCGTTAACGGAGATATACGAGAGGTCTGTAGAAAATATTGATGAAAATACACGGAATATGCAATTCAGGTAATTATAAACAATACATTGTAGTCATGTTGTCAAAAAAGTGAGTACAGATTGCATCTCTTAACAAGTCTGTAAAACACATTTTGTTTTGATGTCTGAAACATAAACACTGCTTTTGGAAGAATAATGGGCCTTTAATGTACATTTTTTTTTTAAGAAATTACTTGATACAAATTGTTTTTTTCCATTTTTTTTTTTGGTGAAAATCTGTTAGATGTACCGGTAATTCTGTAAATAGGATCCAACACAGCAGATGTAGAAAGTATGATGTTATAATAACAAAACTATGTATGTTTTCAGATAATTTCAGTTATAACAATGCTGACCTGATACCACTGGAGAGTGTGAGGTGTTTGTGAAGAAAGAGAAGTAATGTTAAAGCCACTATGCACAGTCATGTTAAACTGCCTACATCAGAAAATCACGCTCAGCTTCTAGATCTCCAACAAAACAAAAAACAAATAAAAAAATATATAAGTTTAATTATATGCTAAGTTGTTGTTAAGAGTTTGCCTCTGTGATTGTATTTCAGTTATATAGTTATAACATCCTGCTAATTACTTGAGGTGAAGAAGAAGCAACTTAGTAGAACCCCTGTAAACCAATGTACCATGAACCAAATGGAAAGCTCCAGACAAGACTTGAACTTTAACCAAAAATAAAAAAAAAAAATATTTTAATACATGTTAGAAGCTTTAACACATAGAAAAATAAACAAAAGAAAACTATCATTTGAATAACTGAGATAATGTCTTCACATATTGCCATGATCCAATCATCTTATTTAACATATATTAAATATCTGAAAGGTGTTTCAGTGATTTTGCTTCCTTTAGATCCTGTCATTTTATTATCTGATATTAGCGTGTACACGATTATATAATCCCATGATATATATATATGTATATATTGAAGTTTCTGTACATGTTAACTGTAAAAATACCAAACCGATGCCATATATATTCTGTTGTTTTTAATGTAATTGTAGTGCGATTTAAAGCCATTTTTCAAAATCACAAGTCACTCAAGAGCAGTCAGTTATCCTAGTGCTCCTTTCCTACATGCGAACCATTAAGGCAAAAAGGATTTGCAGAAAACAAATTTACTACTTTGGAGATTTTTTCCCCCTTATTCATAAATATTATGACAAAATTGAACAAGTAGCAGTTTAACTACTGGTAGTGGAAAAGTAAGAATTAACAAGAAATAGAAGCTGAACTGACTCCCATGTGTTATATGCAAAAGACTGTATCAATTCAACATAAGGTGCCCTTTCCAAACAGCAGTCATATTGACATGAACAGAAATAGTTATTAAAAAAAAAAACAACAAAAAAAACAGTATGCAAGGTATTAATTATCATGTAACATGTCCTTACAACAATACCAAATCCTCCATGTTGTTTGAAAACTGCATGTGTGTCTTAATCAATTATACAAAAGAATTAGTGGCCAATCAATACACAAATAATTTAATGGTAACATGGAAACTGGGTCATACTGTGCCTTAAGATCAATCCTATTAAAACCATTATCCAGTGCTTTGGTCATTTCCCATATTACTCAATAAATACTTGAGTTAAGTTGAGCAATTTCTTGCTTCATTCATTATTTTTATGACCTGTGACAAGAATTACTTGACACCAACTTCAGAGCACCTTCATGAAATCACAAGTTTACAAAGGACAATTGGATAGAATACATACAGACAAACATACTGCACATGGCATTATGTTAGGACTGAATGGTTACATTAATTAGACACTTTAAATACCATCATCAATGTGACTTATCTATCAAGCCATTTATTTCTATCTTGCTTAGAGAGTCAATTAACCATTTACAATTGTATAATTTCCCTGGAAATCTCCAGGAAATGCCAAGAGGTATTGGTAAGAGTTGCAAGAATATGTTACAGAATTATTTTTATGATCAAATGATTATAATAGCTAAAATTTTCAGGATTCTTTCGGCATGTTTTTGTGTGAAATCACAACCTATCAGGGCAACTTATGAAGAATGAATACAGTTGAATATTCATTAATGTCACTCACAGGCCCTCTATTTTCAGATCCAAGGCCCTGAAAATGTACATATCAAATAAAACAAAACAAGAATATAACACAAAGCTACTTAAATTAATACATCTATACATGAAAGTTAAAAAAAAAGAGAGCATAAATGGAATCTGTTAATAGAAGTTAAGTTAAGAATAACAGATCTATCTCTATGGAAAACACATCAACTAGAACTCTAAATTCACATTCTTTTTTTCTAATGATGCTAAAAACTGTCATGGTTTGTTTATATAATCTTCCTTTAATAATCAAAGGGTGCATAGCACTTGAACATCATGCAAGGAACTTATTGTATGACATTAGTCTACTAATATATGCTCTAAATGAAGTCAACTGTTTTCATAAACAATGTTTAAAATAATGATTAATGGTTTTATTCTATCTCTGAATGAAAGCTGAAATACACACCTGATCATTGAATGTTATACAATGCAAATGAAACATAACAATTTTGCATGAAAAATTTCAACAACATGTAAAGCAATAACTTTCTTATAATATACAAAATTAGCAGCTGATGGCTTTAACTGTTTCCTCATGAATATTCATGTACAAATTTATGACATCATGAGTACTGATCAACTAAATTTGAGTTGTTATTTATGAAACAGCCCTGCAGACTGCGTAAAACCTGATCTTCAGTATTATTTACGAATGTGTCAAAATTAATCTATATCAAGTAAAGGATTAAATATAACTGTGAATGAAAAACTGAAGGCCTAACTTAAAAAGGCTATTATTCCTTGCATTGAAATATTCAAATCTATGTTTTCCCACACTTATCTTTTTGATCATATGGAGTGAAACATGTAAGCACTAATCATCATCATCATATTCTTCAGTAATCACCTGACTCAAAATTGAGTATTCTCACGATAGAATAAGGAAATAAGCTGTCACTGGAGATCACTCAAGATTAATGTCCTTGTGACCTGGTTGATTTTGTCATTTGACAGGACATATGTTACTGCTATCTTCTACTTGAAATAAGTCTTACACATACAGATCACAACAAAATGATGTTGTTCTGAGACATGCTTGGCCTCTTTATCTAAAATAAGTTAAGAAGGCACCATTCCAGTCTGCAAAATAAAAAAGTAGTCTTAGTCTAAGAGCCCAAGCTTACCATTTACCAAGGCTCTTACTTGTAATGAGGTAGAAAATGTGAAGCCAGACCAGGACATGAAACCAGAGTGCCTCGCTTACAGGGTGCCTGCTTTACCAATTGAGCTACCTAACCACTAATTTCACCCTGGAAAGAGTTACTCTTGACCAATTCATGAAATTCTGAATGTTTTTTAAAAAAAAGAGAAAAAAAGATGAACCTGTAGCAATCTTCTACAGAATGAATGAAAAAAAAATGACTGTGGAATGCTTTTCCCAATTGTCAAAAAAAAAAAAGAAAAAAAAAAAGAAAAGAAAAAAGGATAGCCTAATATCATTGGATAAACGTTAGTGATTTAAATTAAAGAGAAAACCAAAAAGATTCATTTGCAAAAAAAACAAATCATTGAACAGAGGGTAAGATAGAAGATGACACTAGCTGTTAGTGATATTCATGTCTTGTGGGAAAAAAAATAGTCAAGATGACACTGACACATATGAGGCATATGAGTATAACTGATACTTTTCGTATATGTTAATCATTGTTTAATCAGGGCAAATTTACTGATTAATGATAAAATGAACTCATCTTAGACTGACACATGCATGTGACATTCATCTAGATACTCTGTTGTTTAGTCTGGATACCATCCTCCTTCAATTACTGACTAGCACTGTTGCATGATTTGCCAATGATACTGAATATGAAATGCATATGTCATGTGGTACTTGTTGCAGCACATGCAAATATATGGGTAAATAACTGTTGTTAAAGACAAGTTTTCAACTTGTCTGCAAGGGCTTCTATAACTAATATCAACAACTTCTTATCATCACCTGGCAGCTTCACATGCCGACTCATGATTCATCACATTTCATCCATAAATAACACAAAAGACTATGATCATTAATGAAAATTAAGTGTGTTTTTTTTTTAGTGAGCAAATGTATTATCATTTATCAAATAAGAACATAAGCATCACAGTAAAACAACTGTGACCAGTAACATGCTACTTACACCACACGAGATAGTCTCTTCTGAGGGAAACTTCAGGACAAATTTGCTGCCAGTTTTCTCTTCAGAGCTGTTGAGTGGCCGTACCCTGCAGACGACCTTGATAGTTTCGTCCGCGGCTGGTGATGGTTCCGTCATCTTATGGTTAACTTATGCTCTTGATTTTTTATCATAAATGACTCGATTTGGTATCTAATGTCTGAAACGCGACTATGTCTGTTTCCGTTCGTCAAGAGAATTTTTCCATTTTTCGCAGTGTATCTTCCTGAATATTTACCAAATATGGTTTCGGCTTAGCCGATTTGTCTTTGAACACCTAAATACTTAGATTAAAGGTTTATAATTCACAGCAACGCACGACAAAAGTATAAATTAATCATCTTCCTACATAATCGATATTTCTTCAACAGTCATCATCAGACATTTCTGCCTCCTATCCACCATTTGCAAGAGTGAATTGTGGGAAATGACGTCATGATACATTAAATGATCGATAAAATTATATATTATTATCATAATAATCGATCGTTGTTATTTTTATATCTTGCCGATGGTAGATAAAGGAGAAGAAAATCAGACTGCTTTACCAAATCATATAAGGGATATATTCTCGAATACATAACTTATTTTTTCTAAAAAATATCGCCGCAGGCTTACTGTTTTATTACAAAAGTTGTCGTTCTTGGGGCACTAACGGCTTTGACATTGATTTTTGCAGAACTTCATTAACATATTTTGCGTAAAACTGAACTTTATGCAATGTCACATTTCACAATTAGGTCGATAACATTATTAATAAGTTGGTGTATCAATATCATCAGTGTAATCCGACTCTGGCTTCCATACCCTTTAAAACTCGTTTAGAAACTGAAAGTAGGATTTTGCTTTTCAAAAAGCTAACACAGTTGCTGACCTTCCATGTCGCTCTATCACGTACATGCATAATGTTCCTTATAGGAGTTTCTTTTTGCATACCATTTAAGCGGCATAATTTTACAGAGATAATGACAAATTTATTCCCCCCGTACAGATGCTATAAAAACCAGAAATTTAATCTCTATCCACACACCCACGTGGGTTTGAAAATCATTTTATTTTGTTTTCTCAGGTGGATTGTATATTCTACTTCATACCATCTTGACGTCGACATATATTATATTTATTTAATATATTATTCCACAGTTTACCTCATAATATTTAGTCGACAATTAAGTAGAATTCATATTTTTAAGATTATTAAGGCCTATCAATACATTTAAATAATAAAAATGGATTTCTATCAGTTAGACCAGCTTAATATGTTCCTGATTGTACATGCATGCTTAAAATATAGGCTTATACAGAATTTACTGGAGATTGCATCTTTTTTTTCAGTATGGATATTTCAAATGAAATGACTCTCAAAAGGTAGAATATTCTATATGTCTCCTGTATATATTTGACACGTGATATCTCCCCATTCCATTTTTTTTTCAGATTCTGAAAGAAACGTTGTATTTTAATTGATGTTTAGGCTTAGGTTATGTCTTGATTTAATCAAAAGTATGTGGATTTATTTTACTTTGTAAAATAATGCGGGGAATTAAGGGGTCGCGTGCCAAACACGTGTGTCCATGCTTTACAAGGGAGATAAACAAAAAGCAAAAACACGAAAGCTTGTCCCCCATCCTGTTAAAAGGGCGATAAAAAAGCAAAATAACTTACCTAAAGAAAATAAAAAAAAAATTTCTCTGGAGAATTTAGGGAAATGTGACATAGAAATAGAATACCATGATCTATAAAAACATACAGTTAGTTGGTGTCATAATTGTAACAACAAGTAAGAGTTCATGTCATTTCAGTGACTACAACCACAGGGTCACAGAGGACCCCACTAAATCGTTACGTTCTTAGGCTATACATTTCCCCAAGTGCACTCTCGTTCCTCTCTTATCATTTTCCCGTGTTTCTATTGACTATTAGACTGATAAGCAGAAAAATGGGATTGACAATATCATGATGAAACTGTTCTAAGTGCCAGCAGAAACAGAACAAGATGTAACAGTTTCGCAGTCAGCCCTCAAGTTTTAGCCTCATAAGAATTAAGAGAAAGGTGTACATATGGTATACAGTTCTACACACAAACTCTGTAATGAAAAAATGTGGACTGGACATAATTGTAGGTACTGCAATATCATTTTATATTACATTTCACCGCTGGAAAATGTATGATAGACAATTTCGTGGGTGCATTATATTTTGTATTTAAGTTCTAGGAAAATGCGAGGTCCATATTAAATGGACGGATTTCAATGGATACTTATTCGTAAATAATATAATCGACGAACCCAGTGAATAATGGTCCACGTGCAGATATGATACACGTGCAGACACATGAAGGCAATCGATTAAGAAAGAAATGGTTTGTTTGAAACAAATTGTGGTAGCTGACAACTTTGGTCTTGTGATGTTCAATTTGATGTCATATATAACAACTGGGAATATTTACGAATAGCGAACGTCTGCTGTAATCGTGTGACAGATCAAAGACCTATTATTATAGGTCTTCAGACAGACACACTGTGTGTTATATTACATATAACAATAACACAGACGACGAATGCAATTACTGAATATATATAGTACATCGATCTGTTATTATTTTATTTCAGCAACTTGCATCGTCACAGCAGTGTGTGTCAACAAAGTCATTGGACAGAGTGGTAAGTTGGTATCATATATTAAAAAAATGTTTTAGAGAATCCCTTTTCGAATTGTTTGAGTTTTTTTTGTTGCAAAACAATTTTAATTGGTCATTTTCTATGCTGTTATCGTAGTTTTCTATTTTATGAGTGGTCCCCGCCCCCCCCCCCCCCCCCACACACACACATTTATTTCTAAAGCTTGATACACACGTTTGTATCACAAGTTAGAGCACACTAGAAAAAAATAGCAGGCTTTAAATAGGTCTAAATATATATGTATATTAGGCGCCAAATTATCAACAGGAATGTCCCTGGTTCGAGACTGAATTGTTCAACATGTCTCATGAAGATGTCCCGCCGACAATATTTCAGTCATTTGGAGACTATGTATACTTGAAACAGATATATTGCTGCCACACTACAGTTTCACGAAGTAGACATGTGGAAAATCACATTATCTTGACAACGGGCAATTCAGTCCTGGAATCACCCTTATATATGCTGAACGCTGATCAACGGACCTACACAAGAACAAATTCTACGACTCTGGCATGACGTGGCTAGGGATTGAACCCACGACTTCCCGATTCCGGGATGGGCGTTTTAACCACGCAACCACGGGATTGGTGATTGGTTCTCTCATGACAAAGGCCGTCAGATGCTTGCAGTACTTCAGAACAAAGTGGCTGCTTGGGCAAGGTGATTGTTTAGCCCAGCTGGCCGATAAATGAAGATCGAAGGTTATCTGCTTATGAAGGTGACCGCCGACACAGGTCAACAGTACAGTTTACACACACACACACACACACACACACACACACACACACACACACATATGCGTGTGTATATGTTTTTGTATATGGGTGTATATATATATATGTATATATATGTACATATTATAATATTTGAGAATAGGGTTATATGTAGGGTTATAGTGTGTGTGTGTGTGTGATTAAATATTGATAAATATGTTATATTTAAATGGTTTAGGTTGATTTGGGTATTCTTTTTGGAATTAAAGTATACTTACATTACAAGTATTTCGTGCTAGATAATAAAACTGATCTTTGACCATTTATATGCATATGTTTTGCCATGATTATATGAGCATAACATGCTTTCAGTTATGTAATACTCACGAGCATTTTGCTTTTTTTTTACGAAATAAACTGATATCTGATATCTGTTTACATCCACAGCGGCCTGGAGTGAGTGGGTAACGGGCGAGTGTTCCGTGACATGCGGCCAGGGGTTTCGGGAGAGATGGAGGAACTGCTCTACCGGCGTGGCCACCGACTGTGAGGTCCTAGGGGAGAAGGGACATGCTGTTTATGTTTGTAGGAGGGATGGTTGTCCTGGCGTCACTGTAGGTGAGTGTTGTATCACATCATCGTCATCATTTTGTAATCATTATTTATCAATGAAGCTTTTTGTGAAAACATCAAGTTTTAAAATCCCTGTATTAAAAACATGATTAAAAGTATATTTGCCAAATATTAAGGGTACAAAAAGTCGAATTAAGTGTTTTATGCAAATTTGGCTAAAATTTCTATAAAAAAAATCAGTTATAGCTAAATAACAAACGTGATGATGTATGCATTTATTGCATTTAAAGAAAGCATTTATATCAGAGGATTGAATCTGAAAAATACAGGAGACATATCCAAAAAAAAAAAAAAAAAAAAAATGG